>LIEC01012472.1:0-22034 GCA_001925005.1 Drosera capensis | reverse complement strand
GGGGGGGCAACGAGTCTACGTTTTAAAAAAAAAGAAAAAAAAGGGGGGAGCAACGAGTCTTGATATGTGAACGAATAAAAGGAGAGATTTAATAGTGACAAAAAACAATGGTAGAATTCGAATTCTTCTAAATAATTACGCCACTTGTAACTGAAAAACAAACTTTTCTATTCGTTTCGTTGTTTCCATTCGTTCATCATCCGATGCGAAAGTTGATTTAGTTGTCTTTAATATTGGTAGAATGATCGCTCTTGGGCTGATAAAGAGCAAGAAGAGTTGGACCGTGCAATGGCTCTATCATTGACCGAGGATTTGAAGAGACCAAATGGTAACTTTTTCTGCTAATGGAGATATTTCTGGCTTGTTTGTTACGTTCCGAACCTCCAAGAGCATGATGACACATGAATTATAAATATACAATTCATAATCCACGTAAATCATTATAATCCAAACTGAAAGTTCTAATATGCTTATAGTAAAAATTAAAAGAAGGTGAATAATCTCTTCTTCGTAAATTACTTTCAAACTAATAAGGATTAGTTTTACATCGAAGTTGTTCAGAAACTACTGCAATAATGCGAAATCTTATTACTATAATATTGGTCTTTTAAGCCTAGTCTAATGTTGAAGTTGGTTAATAGTAGAGTTAAAATTTTTGAAAACAGTAAAGTACTGCACACAAGGTTTTTGTACTAGTTAGATAATATAACTAAAATACAGATAGATCCCTTACTCCAGTTTTCACTTCACAATCAGTGGGATATGTTAAGAGTTTAGTACTAAATGTGATTGTTTAGGTTTATAATCAATCAGTCACTTTACAGTAAGTAAAAGACACAACAAACCAATAACAAGAACTATTCTTCTCCTAATAGTACTTGAATCAACTTCTTGATTTTGTTTGCTAAAACAATTATATTATTCTACCTCGTTGCACGAGTTTGCTTTCAGATTACTTATTCAGATCTTAAGCAATCAACTTCACAGAAATGTTTATACCCTTACTGCACAATTCAGCTCAAAGAATTGGAGATTTACAAAGTTAAGTTTTCTAGACATTGGCCGATGATATTTATAGGCCAACTCCTAAAAATAGTCTTTGCTGAATTCATCTTTGCTTGAAATATCATTTTCTTGCTTTCTTGGAAACATCTCGTCTTCCTCGTGATCTCTGATCTTGAAACAATACAGACGCTGTCACTGTGCAAAAGTACTCTGTGAACTTTGACTTCACTTCTGGTTCACTCAACTTTAATGCTCTTCACACCTTACTGTAGTAACCCTTACAAAGAAGCTGTCCAAGTTTAGTCATTCCTTCTGCTGATGTTCAAATGCTCAAACCTTACTGTCCATTTTCTTGTGACCTCAATGTTTTCAACTCTACTGCATTCTTCTTCTGAACCAATCTTGCTGCGCACACATTACAGACTTACTTTTCAAAGAAACAAGTCATCTGCCTTGACGCAAACTGAGAATATCTTACACTAAAATTTGTTAATCACTCAATCTCTATACATTAGAGATTTAGACTTAAGACAAACCAAATACAATCAAACTTAATATTATTTAACATCGCATAGCTATTTCATTATAGTCGGTAGGGTCAACCATGTACATAAATCAAAACCACATTTAAAATTTTTCTATAATCAAGAGCGTCCAATGCATATTTGATCATTCTTAATGCAGCATATGCTTAACCTGAAATAAAAATTAAGAAAACAGGGACAAAAGAAAAGTATAAGTGAGTGCTATCCCAATAGTGATAATCATGAATAAGAGGGTAAAAAAGATCTTATAACAAAAGAAATAAGATCCACAAATCAACTTTATCACGACGACTCAATGATAAAAGAATATCGGTATTCCACAAATCAAAACAAACCTATCATACTCACGGTTTGAACAAGTGACCATATATCGGTACTAATTTTAATAATAGCTCAACCCGAAGGCCTTTGTAAAAAACCTTGGGTATTTCTGGGATCCATGTCTACTTGTTCGTTAGGTCCAAAAAATCTATATAAAAAAAAGGGCATACCAAAGGGTAGCAATCACAATCAATCCGTCGATTCATGGATTTTCGGATCACTATTTAGATACGAATCGATTAACCTCCATAGAAAACCATCAATAAAAATATTCAATCAAACAGCACGATTCAATTATTATCATGTATATCCGTGAATATTGTCAATAAAATCGATTATTTCAACAAAGAATTAGAAAATCAAATAACGAGAATCAATAATATTAAAGAGTCAAAAAAAAGGATTAAACAATGAGAATAAGGATGTGAGACCGGTTGAAAATAATTGGAAGACATGACAATCATATATCAAATCATGATTAGAAGATGCTAATAACCCCAAAAATACCAATCACTTTTCCCCCTATGCGTCTTCTCCTCTCCGTCTCTCGAACTCCCTTTCTTTCTTTTTTCCTACTTGCTCTGTTCCTCCTCATTATCCCTAAGAAGCAATTCAACTCTTTTATATATAAAGAATCACATAATATCGGCAAATGCATGCACACGTTTCAGGAGTAGCTAGCTAGCTAACTTGTCCTTACCATTGGACATTTGAGCTTTCCTATTGCATGTGCTTCCCTTATCATTATTATATTTTTTTTTTGGGTTGTTACATCGTATCTGTGAGATTAGAATTTGTTTACTCTATCGTCTTGCTCTTTGTTTGATTGAGCACCTGATTTCGTTGCCACTTTGTATCATTTTTTTATGGCTGAACATATAGACTCAACAGGATCTAGAAGTCGTGTGGACAGTGGTATAATTGACAAGGAACTTCAAGATAGCGCACGTCAACCTTACTATCCTCCTTACACTCCTATACCATATTATCCAAGGGGATATAGGTACACAAGCTCACTCTTCCTGTGATTTTATATCTGTCATGACATGGACATAACACCATGATCTATTTTTATTGCTCTTGTTGCAGAATATGTGGCGGTTGTAACCAAGACATTGGATTTGGAAATTATCTGGGATGTATGGGTACATTTTTTCATCCTGATTGCTTTTGCTGTCGAGCTTGTGGCTACCCTATCACAGAGCATGAGGTATTTGAGTCATAATGCATCCTTGGCATTTTTAATATAGGAGAATCCAGAATTCGATGTTTTGATATATCAAGAAATTATTCTGTTATGACTCTTTTCTCCTTGTGTATAATATGAAATTTTCTTGCATTGTGTTATTCATGGACATCATGACGGAAGTCTTATTTCTTACTATTTATTTTTTCTGTTTATTCAAGTTCTCTTTATCAGGGAGAGATCCGTTTCATAAGTCTTGCTTCAAAGAGCTCAACCATCCAAAATGTGAAGTTTGTCATGAATTTGTAAGGATGTGTTTTTACTTTCAAATCTTTCTTTATTTCTGCAGGCGCTTCATGCACTGCATCTAATGATATCTGTATCTTGAAAGTCCTGCTACATACGGCAGTGGCAGTGAGCACAAGTTGCTTCACAATTTCGTTGAATTCGCTTCGCCATCATAGTTATCCATATTTTTCTCTCTATTTTCAGATTCCAACAAATGCAGCAGGCTTGATTGAATACAGGTGCCACCCATTCTGGTCTCAAAAATATTGTCCTTCACACGAGCATGATAACACAGGACGTTGTTGCAGCTGTGAGCGTCTGGAGGTACTTTGCCATATGACGTAGTTTCTAACCTTCATCACATATTCTTTTATTCTTTAGTAACTCCTTATTTTCTTGTCTTTCTTGCCTTGGGTCCTGCATTTCCCAATATTCAAGTCTTGGAATGCAAGATACGTATCATTAGGAGATGGAAGGAATATATGCTTGGAATGCATGGAATCTGCTATCATGGATACTGGAGAGTGCCAACCACTATATCATGCCATCAGGGATTATTATGAAGGGATGAACATGAAGTTGGATCAACAAATTCCGATGCTTTTGGTAGAAAGACAAGCTCTTAACGAGGCTATCGTGGGCGAGAAGAATGTAAGCACAATTTTATCTTCTTCTTTGTTTTTTTTCAAGTTAATCATTTTTGATATATCAAAACTTGACGTTGGTACGCCTTTTATTAGGGATACCATCACATGCCAGAGACGAGGGGTTTATGTCTTTCGGAGGAGCAAACTGTTACAAGTGTATGTACTCTATTGGCTTTTCTGAAGAGCAAACTGTGAAAAGTTTATGTCTGTCTGAAGATTAAACTGTTACAAGCTAACCATCTCGGTTCACCTTGTTAAGGTTCAGGGGAGAGTCCAAAGGGAAAATTCACACCCGAAATAGGCCCAAGTAACACATGCATATGAATTAAGCTCATCATAACCCAAAAGCCTAAGCTAATGGGTTATGTGTTGTTCACATAAATATTACTCTTTTTTCTTATCCATGAATATGAGAACCCCACAACATTATCACTTCCTCTACCTCCCCTTACATCATAGACGAGACTCAATCTCGATAAACCTTTAAGATGTCGAAGGATCCACTTCACAGCTTGATAGTGACTTATACCAGGTCTGTTCATATAACAGTTGACTACTGACATTCCCTGTGATAAATCGGGTTGAGTGCATACCATAATGTCCATCAGGGAACCAATTGCACTAGCATATGGTAATGAGACCAAGCTCTTTACCTCATCCTCAGCCTTTGGTGAGAGCTCCTAAGATAACTTGAAGTGTGTTGCCAAGGGAGTAGAAACGAGTTTGTGATCTTTCATACCAAATCAATCTAGAACCTTCTTAATGTATTTCTTCTAGCTCAAGTATAAGACCTTTTTCTTTCTATCCCTCTCGGTCTCCATGCCCAAGATCTTCTTTGTTGGGACGAGATCCTTTATATAGAACTTTCTTTTGAGTTGTGCTTACAACCTATCAATAGTCCCTTTGCCTCTTCCCACGGATTGACATATCGTCTATACAGAGCAAAAGATATTGTTGAGTCCCTTTTGGTTGCTGCTAGTGATACACACACTGATCGTACAGGCTCCACGTGCATTCAATGCATACCATGAAGGTATCAAACATATGATACCACATTGGGGGCGGCTATTTCAATGCGTACAATGATTTTTTCAACGAACAGACTCGATCTTTCAATCCTGGCAATGAAAAACCCACTGGCTGGTGCATATTGATTTCCTTTTCTAACTCATCATGTAAGAACGCTATTTTTCACTTCCATTTGCTCAAGTTCAAGATTGAACTTAGCAATCAAAGTTAGAAGAACCCAAATGGAAGTGTGTCTAAGTACAGAAGAAAAGACTTTAGTGTAGTCTCTCTCAAAAGGAAATCCCGAAGGATTTTCCTTTGGTCAACCAAATAGCCCGTAAACCCGGAAAACCTTTTAAACCAACTTTCGTTAACGGGCTCATTACCACAAAGTAGCTCGGCACTCAGCGGGTTTTGATCCCCTGACCTCTCCCCTAATTGTAGGAGTTTGGTTGAGTCGCTTACCATGTGGAGTGGGGGTGACCCCAAAAGACTTTAGTGTATTCAATACCTTCTTTCTACGTGAAACCCTTAGATACCAATTTGGTCTTGAATCTCACCCTTAGCTTCCTTGTTTTCTGAATATCCATTTGCACCCTATGGTGCGCTTTTCCTTCAACAAGTGAACTAGTGTTCAAGTGTTGTTCTTATGCAAAGACTCTAGTTCTTATTCCATAGTTGCAGTCAACTAGGCACATTTCGAACTAGCGATGGCCTACTTGAATGATGAAGGCTCGTTCTCAATTGTCTCGCTACTAATATGTGCATATGCCACTAAATTTGAATAGTCGTATCAAACTAGGGGTCTGATCTTTCGCCTATCCCAGTCTCGGTTAAATTAGTACTATTATAGAGTGGGTCCCACTTGGGATTAGATCTTGTACTTATGGCTCCACTTCTAGACTTCTATTTCTTGCTAAATTGGTTGCAAAACATCAGTGGGGATATTAGAATCTGAGGAGTCCCTATCATGGTGCTCCACCTCAAAGGTCAATCTCTCAAATGCTTGTGTCTACTCCATCTGCTTCTGAATGTTCCCTTGTTCCTCAACATTCTTGGCAACATTGGCTCCTAGTCAAATGTGATAACTTTACTGATGACGTTCCCTAGCAGCAGATTCATGCGCTCTACTAGGGTGTGTAAGTGATAGTGCAAAGCCTCACAATGCCTTAGTCCTTGCTAAACTCCATAAATTACTTGATCATGAATTCTATCTCGTTATCGTTTTCTTGATTTCCTTTCGATTTGCATCTGAATCAATTTCAACCACTCCTTGAAGGTATCAAATATCTCCATTTTTTCTTCAAGAAATATATCTAAACGTAACGGGAATAGTCATCGATGAAGGTTGATAAATACTTTCTACCTCCCATCAAAGCATGAGGAGATGGTCCCCATAAATATGAGTGAATGTAATTGAGCGTTCTCTTCATTCTAGGCATCGCACTTCCAAACAATACTCTCTTCTGCTTGTCGAGATGACAGCCCTCACAGAACCTAAGTTTTTGTGTCTTTAAACCTCCAAGTAAACCTTCTTAACTCAAAATATTCATTCCCTTATGAACCATATGCCCAAGCCGTATATGTCACATCTTCATCTTAGAACTAGCCTTACCATCATGGACCTTCAATGAGCTTACAATAGCTATAACTCTATCCTACATAGCACCGATCAAGTAGTATAAACCAGCATAATGTCTCGCTTTCATCGTCACCATATAGTTCCTCTTGACCTCCATGTCTCCATTCTGAAAATGATAGGAACATCCTCATGATCTAGAGATAAGATTATGCCTCATTGTTGGAACATAACGAACATCTTTCAATATCCCCATAATACTGTCCACATTCGTATATAACCGTCTCCCACTCCAAGGATCTTATATGCAGTATTGTCTCCATGAATTAGGCCGCCATCGAACTCAGAAAATGTGGCGAACTACTCCCGATGAGGACAAATATTAAAGGTGTTATCGAAATCCATCACTCACTCTAAAGTAGATAAGACCAAGAACTGCACAGCAAATATAAGAACGGTTGAGATGGTCTGAGTCTCGATAATACCAGCAGCAAGGGCTTCTACCTTCTTACGTTTGTTCTTTAGCTTTGGACATTCGTTCCTCTAATCTCCCTTCTGATGGCATTAGTGACAAGAGTCTCACTTCTTTGAACTGCTACACTTCAATTAGCCTCTAAACCTATCATGTTGTCTTCGATCCTTCTCCCTTTGTTGAATAACTCATCATTAGAACTCCAGGGACAAGGAGTCTCTACTATGGACCATAGCAGTGACAAAAGATCTCAAAGCTGTTAGGGAGGGAGTACAACAAAATCATTGCCGGTTCTTCAGACTCAATCTAAATGTTTACTCACACATTCTTAAGACCAACAAAAATAGTCTAAAGCTCAATCAAGTGTTTTTTTCGGTGAGGCAGTCGACTCCTTCATTTTGAGGGAATGAAGACGCTACCTCATATACAAAAAGGAAGCAACAGACTTGCTCATGTATAAGCTTGATAGCTTATCTCAAAGTTCCTTAGTAGTTTTCTCCTCCATGAGGTTCTAAAGAATGTCATCGGACAAGCACAGGTATAAAGTTGTGTGTTTCTTTTTAACCATCTTCATCTTACCTTCGGCTTTCATCTCTGTCGGCCACTTATTGACCCTTCAAGAACCTCTTTAATTCTTTCTTGAGTTAATAAGGAAACGACTTTAATTTTCCACAAATGAAATTTTTCTATGTAGAATTTCATTGGTGTCATTTTTCTTTTTAACCAGCGTAAATAATACAATACAGTAAAAAATCCAACGGATGTAATAAAATCCCAAACTTAACGTTTGTTCCTAAGTCTATGTGGGCTAACCAGTGTAGGAAATTCTGAAACCAATTTGTTAAGATAGAAGGTCTGTTGATTTTACTATCACTAGAAGATTACCATTACAAGCCTAACAGGGTTAAACAGTATAGCACCAATAGCGAATTAAATAGCACAAACAAAATGAAACAGAGATTTATGTGAAAGCTCTTGGCGAAAAAACCATGTGTAGTCGCGACAACGAAGAAATACACTAACTCAAATTAAGAGTATAAATAAGGTACACTCAAATACTGAGAGCTTCACAAATGAGAGAAGGAGAAGCACTCTATCTTAATAGAGCTTCCTAACTTTAACTAAGTGTTTAAGACAATACGTAAAGAAGCATTACTAAGAAAAATGTTTTCCCTTTGGAAAACATATGAGAATCCCCTTGAGATTTTTAACCTTTGTGTTTGGCTCTTCTTTTACTCTCTTAAGAATTACTTGTGCCCCCTCTGGAGAAAAAAAAAAGGCTTATAAACCCAAAGTCTCCCGATAATGCAATCTTCCATGGCCCATGCACATAATAACTTTCCAAGCAAGACAAAGCCATCTTGCTCTTAATAAGCGTGAGTAATTAAGACTCCACCAAAAACCTCCTTTAGATAATGTCCATGATAGGAGATTAGGACAATTTGAGACACAACATCAATAAGGGTGCTGCCCTCGCACTCCCTCCAGGTCGCGCTGCCTGTGGACCCCCTTTTGCTCACCGGGGAGCAAATCCCATATACCGAATGAGCGTACCGCTCATCCGTCGAGGATTTGACATACTCGACAATCTCAATATCCTTGAGTCTAAACCTATGGGTCTTTCTCCATCCACATACTTGGACTGGGTCCACTTGCGCATCTAATCAACCTACTTTGCTGAAGGGGCAACACAACCGGTTGAGGATCTTCCTCCTAGACACCCCGGACCACTTGTCTAGTCCAACCAAACATGAACTCTAATACCACTTATTAGGATTAAAGGGAGAGCTCAAGGGAGAAATCCACACCTAAACCGGACCCGAGTAACATATACATGTGAATTATGCCCATTTTCAACCTAAAAGGCTAAGGTGATGAGTTATGGGTTGTTTACATATATGTTCTACTCTTCTTTTATTCTATGATCGATGCAAATAAAACTACTCACTCATATCCATAACACCCCTAATACTTCAACTTTTCAGATAGTCAGAAGACCACGATTTGGAAATCCGCTCATTGGAATGAGAACACAGCCTCATAGACTGAGACGAAGATGTGAAGTTACGGCTATCCTAGTTCTCTACGGCCTTCCAAGGTAATATCCTGTGAATGTTGTTATATGCCATACTCATGATTTAGGAATTCTATTTCTTTCCATTTGATTGTTATGTATTCCAAAAGCATCTCTGTTTGACATAGAAGATAAGACTATGAAATAGTGCTATATTGTCATGGTTAAGTTGTTCTTGATCAGGTTGCTGACTGGAGCCATACTAGCTCACGAGTTGATGCATGGTTGGTTACGTCTTAAAGGTATGATCTTTCTCCAATGAATTACTTGAATGAAATAAAGAATATCTTTCTTAAGTTTCTTAAAGTTCATACAGGGTACCGTAACCTGAAGCATGAGGTCGAGGAAGGTATTTGTCAAGTGCTTTCTTACATGTGGCTGGAATCGGAGGTTGTACCCAATGTTAATAACATGCCATCGACATCAGCAAATTCGTCATCAACATCCGCATCATCGTCGACCTCCAAGAAAGGAAGAAAATCTGAAGTAGAGAAAAAGTTAGGGGAATTCTTTATGCATCAAATTGCTCACGATGCTTCCCCAGCTTACGGTGACAGTTTCAGAGCTGCAAATGCCGCGGTAACAAAGTACGGTCTCTGGCGTACCCTAGAGCATATCCGTTATACTGGTAGTTTTCCAGTAATTTCACAAGATATTGTTCCTTTCTAATCCATAAAGAAAGAGAGAGAACGAAAAAGAAAAAGTGGAAAAAATTCGCTGCATAATGTTAAGCGATATCACTTGGTCAATTACTTACTTATCGTAGTATTTCTTTGGATATGTAATTCAGTAGGTTCAGTACGTTTTCATGATCACAGAGGAGAACGCACCGACCATTTCGTTATATATGTCATTCTGTTGGCTATAAGTCCACCTATAATGTCATTCTTTCGTATTCAATTAGTTGATTTGATAAATATTTCCTTTGTCAACGTATCACTAGGTTTGTTATATGTGAAGCTTTTCAAGAATTTTTCTGTTTTAAGAATTTGATAGAACCCATCGTAAGGTGCTACAAATTGAAATATTATACTACTTTACACAACACAGTTTTAAAAAAAATATATTAGTGATGAGCATGACTTGATCCCACAGATAACGGCATTTTCAGATTTTGCGAATTAAATTGTTGATCTATCAATTTTCAATAAAATTTGGGGGGTTTTGTTGGTGAAAAGAACAGAAATAGAAAAGACAATTTCACTAATGAATTTTTTATTTTTATTTAAATTTTTTTATCATAGTTAATAAATATATGACAATAGTAATTTTCACTTTTCATGGATTTAATTATCGACTAGTATGTTTATCTTACGTTCATTTATGATAGGTGTTTTAATAAGGTAAGATGAAAAGAGTTTTTGAAGTGAATTATTGGTTACATAAAACATGCCATAATCAAACCAACATAATTACTCTATATCAAAACGAGAATATAACACACGCTAAAAATATCGCATTATGAACTTTTCTCTAACACCTCTTGACATTGACCTTATACAGATTAGCGTCATATCATGCTTACATTCATATGATTATAGCTTAACTAGAAAAGAATAACATTAACCTATAAAGTTGCAACTAATGTCAACCGAAAGAGAATGCCTTGACTGCATACATACTTTTTCTATGTACTACGATGATCAATCATAATTCATACAATAGGCAATTGAAGATTAACGAACACATAGTCATAAAATCGTATGTACTACGTCTCATAAAATCCATGAAAAAGTTTTAATTACTATGACATACTAAGTCTTATGCTATCATAATCATGAATAAAGATGACAAATTCAACAGACAATCAAAAGAAGTCATCAGTACACAATTAGAAAAAGAGTATAAACCAAATGATTAATGACAAATGATCTACAAACAATCCCATAATAATGATGATCTAACAGAGCATAGATCGAAACCGTCTATGATAAACCTCTCGTCAATAGCATCAAGAGAAGATAAATTCGTCACAACTTCAGCCTCGTCTCCGAGGAAAAACTATGAATAAGCCGTCCCTTTTTCGAACTTTGGGAGTAGGTATATAAAAGAAGTGTAAAACAACCGAAATCCAACTAAAATAGAAAGATAAATTTATGCAAATTTTAAAGGATGCACGGCCAGTGCCAAGGCACACGGCCTGTGCTTCAATTTCTCCTGCTCTATGCTCAAGGAATTGCATAACCCCATGTTGCACGACATGTGCTTTATGTGCACGGCCCGTGCCTATCACAAAACATGCATACTTCATCTTCATAGTTCCAACAAATGATAAACACATCCCAAATCCTTCAAGATCAACCATAAACTTATGAACAACAGTTAGAAATCTCCTTCCAAGCAGCCCATGATCAGAAACACTCCAAACTCTTCATTCCTGCAAGAAAAACAAGAAATACGATAGTATAGACGCTATAAATAGTAAAAGGAAAAAAAAGACTCATACCAAGATTAAAATAGACACAAACACATAACTAAGATTAAGAAAATAATTTATTTATACACACACATTAGAATTCCAAGCGCGACCTTTTGTCTATGAAGTGATATGTTTTAGATTGATCTATATCATCCAATTTTGTTGAATACATACTTCTCCAATTTAACCATGTACCAAGATATGAATTGATTGCAAAAAGATTTATTACTTTGTCTCCCAATTTAGATGAAACCATTTGACGAGGTAATATGAATGTGCAATTCCTCCAATTTATAGAAATTAATGAACAAAACTTAGGAGTATTAGCCATGATGTAGTTAGTGTGCTTAGGCTAGAAATCAAGTAAGTAGTTACAATCTAAGTCTCATGATGGAGAGTAGATGGTTGTAGATGAGAAGCATCATGTGAGCCACCAGATACAGATTACTACATAAGATTTTGGCTAAGAAGTTAAGACATACATGGGCAACAAAAGACCTGTAAATCCTTCAGGCTCTAGGACTGTACTTGCAGACGATGACCAATACAACAATGCATGAAGTGTATTAGATTTGAGTGCAGACTAAGGTTGCAGCAGGGAACTGGGTGAAGACTAGGTGTCACAGTACTGGGTGTAGACTAAGGTTGCAGTAGAGATGGTTGTTGGGGTTTGGGTCAAAGGTCTGAGGTCGGTCAAACGAAAATTTAAGGTGCAGAATATGACAGTACGAGAATCAGAAGTAGGTAAGCTGTCAACATCAGTTGAGGAACACATGTGATAAGATGTCACATCAGATGTTGTACACAGTCACGGGTTCATTTCCTCAGCCTTTAAAAGGGGATTGTTGAAGCTCAGAGAGTAAGGCTGTGGAATATGAGATTGAAACACTAGTGAGCTGAATCGTGAAGAACATTAAAGAAGAGTTCACTAGGTTACAGAGAAGAACAAAACTTGCAGCAGAGTCCAGTTGATTGGATCTGTGCGAAGATCTAGGTTCTTCATCTTTTGTACAAGTTAGCTAACTTGTAAAAAGAGGTTATCTTGTATGCCACAAACATGAAGATAGTGAACTCACCTCTTGGATTGACTAAACTAGTCACCAAAGGAAGACTGGATTGATAACGAGTGTTTGAACCAGTATAAATATTGTGTTCTTTTTACTTACTTTCATTTTAGAACTGTTAGAAACTAATCTTCACAGCCAAATAGAGACAAACTGAATCAGACAAAGCAGAAAAAAGAGAGATCATAACTGAAGTGTTTAATTCAAACAACTTCGACCATAAAAAAAAAGAAATCTCTACCTTTTGTTATTCCACCTCCTTTTCCTTTGGCATTAAAAAAATCAAAGTTAGATATGCAATTTGCAAAATTTTTAGATGTGTTCAAGAAATTGCATATTAACATCATACCTTTTGTAGATGCTTTACAACAGATGCCAAGTTATGCAAAATTTTTGAAGGAAATATTGCGCAACAAGAGAAAATTGGAGGAGTATGAAGCGGTGAACCTCACTGAAGAATGCTCTGCCATTGTCCAGAACAAATTATGACCCAAGCTGAAAGATCCAGGGAGTTTTTCTATTCCTTGCACCATTGGTCCTATTCAATTTGGTAAGGTACTATGTGATTTAGGAGCAAGTATTAATCTGATGCCTACCACGGTTTTTAAAAGATTAGGACTAGGTGAACCAACACCCACTACAATATCGTTACAACTTGCAGATAGATCAACTAAATATCCGAGAGGTATCGTAGAGAATGTGTTAGTCAAAGTGGATAAATTCATTTTTCCAGCTGATTTTATTGTTTTAGACATGGATGAAGATGTCAATATGCCGTTAATTTTAGGACGACCATATCTTGCTACTGGAAAGGCCTTAATTGATGCTCAAGATGGTAAACTGATACTTAGAGTTGGAGAGGAGCAAATCACATTCAATGTTTTTAAGGCCATGAAGAATTCCAGTGATGTTTCTACATGTTTTAGAATTGATGACTGCGACTCTTTGGCTTTAAAGTTTTTTCAGGAACATCTAATCAAAGACCCAATGGAAGCTTGCCTAGTTCACTCCAATAAACATGATGTTGACAATGAAAGAATCAAGGAGGCAGTTCAAAGCTTGGAGATTAATCCATCATTTCCAAGGAGTTTTAAACCAAAATTTGAAACTTTGGAGAGATCAACAATTTCTCCTCCCAAACCATCCATTGAATAACCTCCAACTCTTGAACTCAAACCTTTACCTTCTCATTTAAAATATGTTTATTTGAACGATTGTAAATTATTACCCATAATTATTTCCTCAAACTTGATAGATTTAATAAAGGAAAATTATTACGAATTTTGAGGGCGTATAAGCAGGAATTTACATGGAAGATAGCTGATATAAAGGGAATTGCACCATCCATGTGCATGCACAAAATTCTGATGGAAGAACTCTATCGACCACTTGTTCAACCACAAAGAAGGCTAAATCCAATCATGCAAGAGGTTGCCAAAAATGAGATGATCAAACTTCTTGATGCAGGTATTATCTATCCTATTTCTGATAGCACTTGGGAAAGAAACTATGAAAAGACCCTTTAAATGAGCTTAAAACCCTAAAAAAAACACTTCAAAATGATGAAAACAACATAAAAACTATGAAAAGACCCTTGAATTGAGCTTAAAACACTCAAAACCCCTTGAAAAGGCTAAAGACAACATAAAAACAACTCTAATGACTTGAAAAAGTAAGAAACTATGAAAAGACCCTTTAAATATGCTTAAAACACTCAAAATCACTTGAAAAGGCTTAAAACAACATAAAAACTATGAAAAGACCCTTGAAATGAGCTTAAAAGACTTAAAACCCCTTTAAAAGGCTACAAACAAAATAAAAACAACTCTATTGACTTGAAAACATAAGAAACTATCAAAAAAGCCTTTAAATGAGCTTAAAACACTCAAAAACACATCAAAAGGATAAAAACAACATAAAACTATGAAAAGTCCTTTTAAATGTTTCAACAATTGTCCTAGTCTACACTAGGGTAGATTGTTCATCTACCTCCATGCCAGCTGGCCCTACAACTGGTAGATCTGATATTGTCTCCTCATTTGAGGTCTGCATAATGAGCTTTCTCTTCGTTTCCCTGAGCTTCTTTAGCTTGATTGGTTGAGCCTTGCTTGCTTGTTGTCTTCTTGTCTTTGGCACTGTTGCAATGGCTTGCACAGTTGCCTTTGGTGAGAGGTCTGTAGCCTTCATTCTGGTCTTCACGGTTTCCTTTGGAGATTGCTCTATAGACCTTCTCCTGGTCTGCACACCTGCAGACGGTTGTGACTGTTCTACAGGTTTAAAGATAGTCTATCGAGGGATAGTCTTCTTTGTCAATCCAATAGGTTGCTTGCCTATCCTTTTGACATCTATCTGCTTGGCCATTGTCAATGGCCTTGCCTCAGTATTAGACAGCTTCAGTTTCTGTTTGAGAAAGATACTGATTATCCTTCCAAACAATGGTTGCTTTGATTGCACAGCTTTAACAAGATAATGCATGAGCAATCTTGCCCAATTGATTTCGTACTTCGTGAGGATTTCACAAATGAATTTATTTACTGATCAGTGGTAATCTGATCTTCTTGACGATATCAGCCAGCATTCTGTGCTATTTGGATAAGAACTTCTTCATTGTTCTTATTCCTTCATTACACTTATCCTCTACAAGCATGGCATGTCTCCTCGTTGTCACAATTTCAGGTGGAATAATCCTCGGCCCTTCATTTGAAAGGTTGAAAGATTGAGCAAAGTAATCAGCCTTGATGTAGATTGCAACCTTGATATAGATTACAAGTAGATGTGTAAGAGATTAACTATAAATTGTCCGTGACTTTGACTTTGTCGATGAAATCAAATACTTCTTCTTCATAGATTCTACAGGTTCGTTCACTGAAGTACTTGAGTCTAGCTTCTTGAATTAGATCAGCAACTTGCTTTACTTCATCTGATTCATTTTGTAATGTGTTCAAGTCGAACACCACACCAGTTTGAAGTTCGATCTTTCTTGATGGACTTGATTCGTTAGATTTGGAGCTCTTCTTTGAGATGTTTGATGGAGTGTTGGCCATTTCGAAAAGTGTTTGTTAAAGATCTTGAGTTTCAAAGGTGTTTTTGAGAAAATTGAAAGCTAGGGTTTTCAGTTCTTGATTGGAGTAAAGGGTTTCAAGATTAGAGAAAGAGTTGGAGTGCTTTAGAGAGAGAGAGAGTGTGAAGTGATTTTCGTTTAGAAAAATTTCTCCTTTTATAGTCTCTAAAAATATTACCATTGCTAGAAATGTTTCTAGTCGTTACATAATATCAGCCAATTATTTTTACCGTTGCGTGATTTGACGAAAATCATTTTTGTAAAGTTAATATTCTTTCAAAAAATAAATGCAATAAAACAAAATTGCTTCTAGTCTGCATCCACGTATGCAGCAAGTAGCAGAGCAATAATGCTAGTCTACATAAAATAATATTTGTCTGTATTCTACATATGCAGTAGAGCAGTAAAACATTTTGGCTAGTTTTATTGTTTTAAATCAAGTATACCCAATTTTCCTCTAAATTGAATAAACTTGCTCTCATTGAAAGGTTTTATAAAAATATCTGTAATTTATTTCTCTATTGGAATATATTCCAATTTAATGTGACCTTTTTGCACATAATCTTTGATAAAGTGATATCTGACATCAATATGCTTGGTTCTCAAATGAAAATTTGGATTTTCTGAAATTGCCATTACAGCCTTGTTGTCACAAAATATAGAGGTTTCAAAGAATATCATACCATAGTTTGCAAGCTGTGATCTCATCCATAGTATTTGTGTAGCACAACTTTCTGTAGATATATACTCTGCTTTTGTATTAGAGGTTGACATAGTGGTCTGTTTCTTGCTGAACCAGGAAATCAATCTTGCACTAATAAATTGCATGATTCACTTGTGCTTTTCTTGTCAACTCTACAACCTGTAAAGTCTACATCTGAAAACTTATTAGTGTAAAATCTGATTATCTTGGATACCATACACCAAGGTTTGGAGCTCTTTTGAGATATCTCAGGATTCTTTTTACTGCAGTGTAGTGGCATTCCTTGGGATCAGATTGATACCTTGCATATTGAATGTATGGCCTGCTTACAGAAAGGTATAACAATGACCCTATTACTCCTCTATATATGGTTTGATTTATTTTCTTTCCATGTTCATCTTTATCTATTTTTATTGATGTGCTCATGGGAGTTTTCAAGTGACCAGCACTATCTAAGCCATACTTTTTGATTGTGTTGTTTAAGTACTAAGATTGATTTATAAAGATTCCACTCTCTAATTATTGTGCCTGAAGTCCTAGAAAATACTTCAGTTATCCCATTAAACTCATCAGAGATTTAGATTTCATTAGTTCTACAAATCTTTTACAGAGTTTATTATTAATGCAACCAAATATAAGATCATAAACATAGATTTGCAATAACAATATATGTTTCTTATGCTTCTTAAGAAACAGAGTGGTATGTACTTTACCTCTGTCAATTTGTTTTCACATAGAAATGTTGAGAGGGTTTCATACCATGCTCTTGGTGTTTGTTTCAATCTATATAATGCTTTGTCTAACCTATATACATATCTTGGATGTTCAGAGTCTTCAAAGGCTGGAGGTTGTTCAACTTATACTTCCTCGTGTAGCTTTCCATTTAGAAATGCACTTTTTTCATCCATGTGATAGGCTTTAAATCCTTGATATATAGCATAGGCAAGAAAATTTCTTATGGCTTCTAATCTTGCTATAGGGGAAAATGTTTCATCAAAATCAATTCCTTCTTCTTGTGAGTATCCCTTAGCAACTAATCTAGCTTTGTTTCTGATCATTACTCCGTTTTCATCAGATTGGTTTCTAAATACCTATTTGAAGCCTACAACTGGATAGTTTTTGAGTCTTGGTGTGAGATACCATACCTTATTTCTTTGAAACTCATTTAATTCCTCATGCATAGCATCTACCCAGTTTGGATCATTTAGACTTCACTTATTACCTTTGGTTCTATTTCAGATACAAAGCAAGTAGATAGGCATTCTGCATTTGTTGCCCTTCTAGTCTGTACTAATGCATTTTTATTTCCTATTATGTCATCCTATGAGAATGCTTCATGGCCTTAAAAACATTGAATGTGATTTGCTCAAGGACTTTTCAAGTACATTGATGCACAAAATTCTTGGACATGTTGGGTTTTACAGACGATTCATCAAGGACTTTTCAAAAATCTCAAAACCTCTCTATAATCTTTTGAGCAAAGATACTGCATTTGATTTTAATGCTGAATGTTTGCAGGCTTTTGAAACATTGAAGGAAAAGCTGATTTCCAGACCTGTAATGGTGGCACCTGATTGGAATCTACCATTTGAGTTAATGTGTGATGCTAAAGATCTAGCCATTGGTGCAGTCCTTTGGCAAAGAAAAGAAAAGATTTTTCACACCATTTATTATGCTCGTCGAACTTTGAATGAGGCACAACAGAATTATGCCACCACTAAAAAAGAACTTCTAGCTGTCGTATTTGCATTTGATAAATTTCATTCCTATCTTTGCATGACCAAGGTAATTGTCTATACTGATCATTCAGCTCTTAAATATCTTTTGGCTAAAAAAGATGCCAAACCAAGATTAATCCGATGGGTCCTTTTATTGCAAGAATTTGATCTTGAAATTCGGGATAAAAAAGGGGTTGAAAATGTAGTCGCTGATCACTTGTCTAGAATTGAGAAATCTCAATCTACTGAGGTAAGAGAAATTAATGAGGAATTTCCTGATGAACATCTCTTTTCCGTTTCTGATCATGCACTTCCCTGGTACGCCAATTTTGCTAATTTTATCGTTACAGGTATTCTTCTTGAAAATCTTTCATTTTATCAAAGGAAGAAATTTTTGAATGATGTCAAACATTATCTTTGGGAAGAACCTTATCTATTCAAATTTTGCGCAAATCAACTGATAAGAAGTTGTGTACGGAGAAAATGACCTCAATTCTACACCATTGTCATGATAGAGAGGTAGGCGGTCACTTCGAACCAACTAAAACAGCTTCCAAGGTACTTGACTATGGTTTCTATTGTCCAACTTTGTTTAAGGATGCATATGCATATGTTCATGTCTGTGATCGATGTCAGAGAACTTGAAACATATCAAGAAGACATGAAATGCCCTTAAACAATTTTATTCAATGTGAATTATTTGATGTTTGGGGTATTGATTTTATGGGACCATTTCCGAGTTCTTGTTCCAACCTATACATACTTGTGGCTATCGATTATGTTTCTAAATGGGTGGAAGCTGAAGCATGCAGGACTAATGATTCTCGAGTTGTTATTCGATTTTTGAAAAGACATATTTTTAACAGATTCGGTACTTTTCGAGCTATCATTAGTGATGGTGGTACCCATTTTTGTAACAAGATTTTTACCAATCTTTTACGCAAATATGGTGTTACCCACAAAATTTCCACTCCCTATCACCCACAAACAAATGGCCAAGTTGAGGTTTCTAACCGAAAAATAAAAAGAATATTTGAGAAAATGGTTAGCACCTCTCGAAAAGATTGGGCTTTGAAACTTGATGATGCATTATGGGCATATAGAACTGCTTTTAAAACACCCATTGGCATGTCTTCATATCGGCTAGTTTTTGGAAAAGCATGTCATTTACCTGTTGAATTAGAACATCGTGCTTATTGGGCTACTAAGTTTCTTAACTTTGAATTGCAAGATGTTGGAAAAAAACAGGCTGTTATGAAAATGCCAATTTTATAAGGAAAAAATCAAGTTATGGCACGATAGGCACCTTAAAACACGAGAATTTAATGAGGGAGATTTTGTGCTATTATATAACTCCAGGTTAAGATTGTTTCCAGGTAAGCTGAGATCCAGGTGGTCAGGACCTTTTCAGGTGGTAAAAGTATTTCCCTATGACGCTGTTGAAATCCGGGGTACACATACTGGAACTTTTAAAGTCAACGGACAACGACTCAAAATTTACACAGGAGGAGAATGGAGCACTGCAAAAGACTCCGTTACATTTCACGAGCCCGAGTCCTGAGCATGATAGAGTCTAGCTGTAGACTATAACTAAAGCGCTACTTGGGAGGCAACCCAAGCCACTTATCAGATTTGCATTTCTTTCCTTTTCTCTTTCTTGTTATTATTTATTAATTCTTCTTTTCATGATTTAAGTGTTACATTGGGGACAATGTAAGATTTAAGTGTGGGGGAGAGATTTAGGCAATGTGCACATCAAAAAAAAAAAAAAAAAAACATTTCACTAGTTATAGGTTTACAATTACTAGAAAGAAACACAAAATTCAATTCCATTGGAAAATATTATAGCATGATTGGATAAATTGATTTGCAACTTAAAATGGATAAGAGTAACGGTCGAATTCCAAATGTTTGGATAAAAAATAGGTAGATATAAACCCGGTGTGTTTTTGAGCCTTAAGATTGAACAATCATGTCAATCTTTTTCTTTGCTGAGTGATGTTCTTTTATGAATTTATATCTCTAGAACTTGCTGTAAACCTTTTTGAGACTACAATAATGTGTATACATAAAAATGACAAAGGCATTCTTTGAACAAGCACCACTATAATCAAAACAGAACCAACCTGAAATTGATATTTTTTACTCTTTTGAGCCTTCTAGATTTTATTTTTTATAAAAACAAAAGGCCTACTCATTGAACTTCAAATTATCATCTATCTTTTCTCATCAACTTGTGAACTTGTGGAGTATGATATGTCACTTTGTAATTGGGAGATATGAAAGTGAGTATGGTATGAAAAAAACGAAGTATGCAAAAGAGGAGAATTGGGCTTGATTAGGGTTTGAAACCCATTAACTAAGGCGAGGCCCAAATTTCTTATTGGGGTCGATTTAGAAGCCAAAAGGACTTGGAGGCCCATCAATCTTGGTGCACATGTTCTTAACTCTATTCCCTTGAATTTCATGTTTATGGGTTTATGAAAAAACAATCGAAAAAGAAAAAAGAAAAAAAAGAAATGTTGGAAGAGGGTTTTGATGAAAAATCAAAAGATACTGTAATATCTTTAGTATGTTGAGGGATACACTGCTCTCATGATTAGTTGAGAAATTATTGTACTCCACTGGTTCCTTCATCTCCACAAAAATCATAATTGTGTTTATCTTTTGTATTTTCCTCAAATCTTTTTGCAATCGAGAAAAAGTCCTTTCGATTTATGTATACACATTGACTAGTAGTGAAGATTCGGTAAGCAAACAAGCCTATGGTAGAACATGTTCATAATTAGAACTTGAGCTAAACACTTACCCGAAAACACTTGATAGTACGATTTTCCTGTGAGAGTCTACCAATTTATTCTATAGCATTTCGAATAAAACTCGCTCCCCCTAATTCATTATTAAGATGTCAAGAAAATTGATTCATGATGTGTTATGTCGTTTGAAGATGTTATTGGCATTTGTTTCTCATAGTATTGTAATCCTGGACACCACTGAAATGGGCACATTTTGGGCCACTGAAATGGGCACATTTTGGGCCACTGAATTGGGCACCTTTTGGGCAGTGGACTTGGGCCATTATAATCCCAAATCGAATTATCTACTTTTAAGATTATAGGCACACTTCACGATATGATTGACACATTCGGATGGACAGGTCTTGTCAAAAGAATTTGGTATTTGAATTTAGATATCCTTGGATTGTTATGAAGACTTTAAGGGAGCAAAATGCCAGCCTACGCCGTATATCAGGATCCCTATACGGATTTGATATGGATACTATGTGGATTTTATGGTCATTCCACTTGCTATAAATACGGGCCGAAATCTCATTCAACGTCATTAGAATTGCCAAAATTCTCTCATTTCAACAAAAGAAGGAAACCATGCATCCAGGAAAGTTTTTACTTGTTCTGTTGCTCGGTGTGCTTGTTAATGTTACACTCCTCGGTGCGGTTACTAGTCTCTTGGCCCCGTTCCTTTTCACACCTCATGATAGAAAGCTTGTGGAAACATATGTCATGCCACCAGTTATGCTGGTCTTAACACCTCTATGTTTGTTTATGTTCCTCCCTAGATAAGGATTTGCTTATAAATGCTGTCTAAAAGTGCTTGAAATAAATTATATGTCACTTGTTGGTTTCACATATTCGCTTTCTTTCTATTGTTCGCTTCACTTGATCAAGATTATTGATTTCTAATAACTTGAATTCGATCTTGATATTGAGCTTGTGCAATCTCGTGTTAAATTTTCTCATTTTATTTTTATGATCGAGTTGAATTTATTTATTTTGCTCGAGAATGAACAAAAACTAAGTGTGGGGGAATTGATCGGGATCATTATTACATGAATTTAATCATCTTTTAATGAATATTTATTTGAAAAATTGGATAAAAAATGTGATAAATATAATTATTTTCTATATTTCAGGAACAAATCCAAA
>LIEC01012470.1:0-14708 GCA_001925005.1 Drosera capensis | reverse complement strand
GAAAAGGTGGATCCCATTCTTACCCAAAGCAACAAATATTGAAATCCTGCAGCATTTCATATACTGCAGTTATCAAACAATATAACTGGAGGTAAGCCACAACAGTGCTAATACTTTAAAAAAGTTTTAAATAAATAATACACATACAAAATTAAGACTCAATTGTATACTTGTACTACATGAGTTAATTCATCAACGCCAAGAAATACTCGCCAGTCTTGGGTGGGTCTTACAGCACCTTGGACATTATCACTTCACAACATGTATATCATTCATGGATACCATCCCAACAACAATTCTAACAAATATTAAACAAAGAACAAGAGCTTGATCAATTCAAATGTTATTTGATTCATCAAAGGTTGCCCTAACTTTCAGATCCCACTCGACATGTCCACATAAAATAATTGTACCACTTCACCCATGACCCCATGTAAACGCCACTCCAATCAGAAGACTATTGAACCACCCTTGAGGTGGACCAAGGACATTTAATCTCCATAGGATAAAACTGGGCCTCATAGAGCATAGAGAATTGGAGCATTGGAGCAAGTATAAAGCCATATATCACCCACCCTCGTTGACTGCCGTGCAGAGCTGTTCCTTTGAGAATCAAATCCAATGTTCAAAACCCACGGCCTGGGTATGGATTTGATTAATCGTGCTACTTCAAGATGGGCCAACACAGGTGGAAGGCTCAGATCAAAGAGGACAACCTATACGGCTTTGATTCAGATTCTATGCTGCATCCATAAATCTACCCTGCGATGAGCATCATATTTTCCCTTATTAAACAACGATCCTCTCATAGGGTATAGTCCTGTCAGCTGTCTTTATTCCAGAGCCTAATTAACGGCTTGATCATCAGACCTCAGTTTTTTCGGCTAAGCACTTGATATGATACCTGTAAATCTGCTTTTTTCAGGGTCTAGTCCCACCCGTCTACTTCTCTACCCAACTATGGTTTACACCATCTTATCGACATTTCTACTTGTCTATGCACAACATAACAACATGATCAATTCATCTTAATTTTACCTTCTGCATCATGTAATCCATAGTCAAGATTCTCAAATTTCATTGAATCCTCATGTTTTAAATTCTATCCTACACTAATATTACATGTATTTTATTCTTACGAATTTTTTTTAAAAAAACATTTTACAATACACAAAAAAATCTATTTGATGATTGTCAGTTTTAGGGGCATCCTTACATCACAAGAGACATATCATTTCAATCTTGTATTACCTCCCCGTCCAAATAACCCACCCTTCATATTGAAGTTTTAGAGACGTCTTCAAATTAAGTGAGAGATTCATGTCGTTATTGTAGAATATATTGAATATCCACTCTTCATAAAGGGGATTTACAGCGATGAAGCTGTCCAAAACATCACCGATGGACAAACTCAACCATATGACTTCCTCGCCAACCCTTTTTTCCATCGAAAATTAGTTGTTTTTTTTTTCACACCTACCAAATAACAAAAAACCTATCAGCATTTTGATGAGAGCCTTAAGAAGAAACTCAGCTAGTAGAATTTAGGATTGAGCTTCTTCAAATTAAATGAGAAGTTCATGCCATCATTATAGAATATTTTGAAGACCCCCTTCATACAAGGAGGTTTACGGGCAATGAAGCTGTAATGTCCTGATTTTTACGTCTGATAACATGTGTGCGTTGTGTCGTCAAAGATCAAATCCGTGATAAGGTTAAATAATTCAAACGGGTTTGGAGGTATAAAGAGTCAAAGAAGTTACTTGTACATCATCATTCGATCATTCACTAAATAGTTCAACTTCACTTCATAATATACGAGTCCTAAAAACCTGTTTAGTTAATTAAGTACAGTGATCAGATCATTATATATTCTTACGTTACAAGTTCTGATGCTCCACCGAGTCAAAAGTTAATTTTATGATACGTTATTTGCCAAAAGTACGTGAGACAGTTATATGCATGCAATCCGGACTCTATCATCAACCTGTTGACTACCTAACGGAAAACATAACACATGAATATAAAACTCAAGTAACTTAGAGCACATGAATTTCATTTACATGACATTTCCCCGATTATGGCAATCGGTGAGTTTCAGTAAAATATTTTCACAACTTCTAAAAATATGAACGTTATATCAAATAAATACGTTCGTTTATACATCTTCATATCTTTTATGTCTTTTTCCTTTTATTATCACGAGTCCATGACTCGACTCGAGACACGACTTCAAACATATAACACTCAAGAGTACAGAGATATTACGTCAATCGTTAGCCAACCTACACAATAAGATCATATTTTCATTCGATTCAGTTCACTTGTATCTGTCGTACATCACATCTCTCGTGCGTTTTCAATGAGGCTCCGGATAACAACATTGAAAAGGAACTCCTTGTGGAAAGTAACCGAGATCCCGCCACAACGACATCAATGCCACTACATGCACTTAAAGAGGATGGGTACTACTCATCGCTCCCTAACCAGTCTTCACCCGTGACGATGAGTCAAAGAGTAAGAATACAGTACACCGGCTGAAATCACAACCATCAAGGTTATACAAGGGAACAACGAATGATCCCAATGGATCCAAGGGACGCCACGCTAAACATTCAACACACATTTCAAAAAGATACAATAATGATCACACCAGACCCAAGAAGGGACATTATGGTCAACCTTCACAATATTTTCAAGAAAAGCAATCAACGATCCAACGGATCCAAGAAGAGACGTGCAATACTCAACCTCCATAACTCAAGGAGGTTTATATTATTTTATTAGTTTTTCATTAGTTCACATCATATAGATAATGGAACCAAACTCTACATTCTCATGTCCTTTTTATTTAAGCATTTAAAGGTCGTTTTCATTTAATTTTCCGAGAGGACATATATGTTATAATGGTATGTATTCTATCATCCCACATCACACATCAAACAAGCAAAACATTCATCCTTGATCTCGATCCCATTTTCAAGGTCTGTTATATATTAGTATCCCATGATATATATTAGTACCCTTTTATACATAAACCGTGTAATTATGCAAAACTTATCGTATCACCTCACCAAACATACGTACATGCAATACAACATACCCAAGATAATCTAGCATCATGAATAACATTAAAACAATATCCCATAACCTAATACACGTATCCATGCATATAATCATCGAAACTCTAGTTCCCTCGACGTCTTAACATATCAAGCGTACAACCACGCATATCATCCCCCTCCTGTTAATACTTTCCTCATCACCAATATCACCACACATCGTATACACAAATCATTAAGCATGAGCCGGATCGAGATGAATTACGTTATCTTTTAAGCATGAAAACATCAGTTCGTCTTAAAGTATGAGAAACCCTAAAAACCCTAACCAACACCACTGTTCGCTGCACTCGTCACCTCTTTGAGCTCCCTGACCTCCCTGTTGTCCCATCGGTGGCTGAAAAACAACATCGGAGAAGCTACTGTTGCCACCGTCCTCCTTCTCCGCCCGTGGATGTTGGTGTTGATGAAGGGTGATGACGAGGTATTGGTGATGGTGCCGATGGTGTTGGGCGCGCTTGATGGTGATGGTTACATCTCTCGAACGTCTCAAAATTATTAATGTCCATATCATAACCATCATCTATATAGCAAACTTCTAATCGATTAATACAAGAGGTGAAAGAAACAAGTTTGAATGTGTCGTGAACAAACTCTATTAAAATCTCAAATCGATGATAATAGACTTATCATATTATTTATATTTCAACACTCCCTCACGCGAAAACTCACTTTGACTTTGCTGGCCAACACAAACCAAGTGGAACACAAACACCACAATAACAACAATTAGGGATTGTATGATTCGAACTCGTAATCTTACTGTCATATCTGTTTTGATACCATATCGTGAACCAATTCTACCAATCCATTATATTATTTGTATCTCAATATATTACAGTTGAAATGAGAAAGATTGAAAAAACCTTATAAATGAAACTGATAGAACTATGCACGAAGTTGAAATAAAGAATTGTATATACATTTCAAGAAAAAACAAAATAATGTTTGAATGAAAATAATTGTAATTAGGTTGTTTGATTTGAAGTGAGAGAAGAGAAATGAAAAACGAAATAGGGTGATTGTAAAGGAACAACTTTCAAATCAAAACAAAATCAAAATGGATACTGGAGAGTCTCAAATTGCACAAAACTGAAAAATGAGAATTTCACCACACATTACGCCAGGTTAGAGTTTTTCTTTTGTAAAAAAAAGAAAGCAACTTCCTTTTTTCCTTTCTTTCTTTGTTTTTTTTTTTCCAAAGGAAGTCTACGGGTTATTAACACGGAAAAAAGAGCGAATTACATTTTCTACATTATTTTGGTTAGATGGCATTTCTAAATAAATTTAGCAAAAGCTCAACTATCTTAAGAAACGGTAATGAAAAATGAAAATCTAATTTCAATTGAAAAAAAAAACTAATAAAACCATACGCAAATAATAAGGATAAAAAAAACTCAGAGGAAAAAGAGAAGAAAACTTAGAATTCATCTAAGGATAAGTATGTTTATCTCCAAATGAAAATCACAAACGAAATCGAAAATCAGCTTTATTTTTTTTTAATGCAAATTCATCTAATGCAACTTTATGCAAATTCATCTGAGTTCGAGAAAGAAAGATGCAATGTCATCATCATATTTGAAACAGAAAAGGGCTTCCCTCGGCCGAATCTGCCCCCCGATTGCTTAGTCTAAGGTCTGAAATCTCATTCTTCTTCATAGTTCAAATGATAAAATCTCTTTCAAGCATCACACTATTCCTGATCATATTCATATTATAAGCTTCCAGTACTTGGTTCTAATTGGTGGCTGCAGAACACAGGGGATGGAGAATGAGCATTTGTAGACAGGAAATGAGCTAAAAGCCACATGCTTGAAAGTTGAAAACCAATGTGGTCGAGTTCGGCAGGACATGTTGCAACCCGCTAATTACAAGCACTTGAACGACCAAGGGCCAAATATGGACTTGGTCTAGAGTAATAGCAAGAGCAAACAAGCAAGTCTTAAACAAAGTTTTGCCTGAAAATTTCTTTCTCATAAAGATGTACTGCAGCTGTTTTCCCAGTATTAACAGAAGATGAAAGAAGCTGTGGATGAGAAATTTTTCATGACAAAAGGGCACTCAAGAAGAGGCAAGAAAAAAATTTCATGTAGAAGGAAAAAAGAGCCGACTAAGAAAAATGGAATGAGATGATCAGATAAGAGAATGAATATGTTAATTGCGATGATGAGATTTACAACAGGAACATAGTAATAGGATGCACTGTATTCTTTATTCGATATTGACTATATATATACTAGAATGACATCCAAGCATGCCAAGTTTTCTTTACATATGGTATCAGAGACCAAGGATGAACACATTCCCTCTCCTCCCTACCTGAAAACTCAGGCGTCACTCAGCCGACGCCGTGGCCACCACCGCTGCCGCCGCCCACCGTCCGATCTCTCGCCGCACACCGTCAGATCTCCTTCTCGTTGGTGCGGTGAGCGTGGACGTTTTCAGAGCGCATCGTTCTTCTCACCTCGGGGGTGTAGCTCATAACCTCCGACGTCAACGTTTTCAGATCTTGACGGATCTCCTTCTCCGACAGTCTTCTCCTTCTCCGGTAGTCTTCGTCGCTCAACGATGAGGTGCTCCATTTCCGAAGTTTTCAGATATCGACCCGAAGTTCTCAGATCTCGACGGGGTCTTCTCCTTCTCCGGCAGTAATCTTCTTCTCAGGCGGTCCGACGATCATCTTCTTCTCCGACAGTCTGCCCCTTCTCCGGCAGTCTTCGTCACTCAAAGACGAGGTGCTCCATTTTCGAAGTTTTTAGATCTCGACGGGCTCTTCTCCTTCTCCGAAGGCGATTCAACGAAGGGTCTTCAACCGGCGAGATCTCGGACGTTTCATCCCAGAGTCCTCGGTTCCGGTCGTCGCAGCTTCAGTTCCAGATCTGATCAATAGCTCCGGTCAACAGAACCGGTCACATATTCGGTCGCAGCAGCTCCTGTTCAGTTCCGATCAGTCGTGATCAGATGTCTTCATCTTCTTCCTCGACTTTAGCAGTAGCTTCCATGGCGATGATTTCGGCTGCTGTCACTTCACGGCCTCCCCTTTCCTCTCCGATCCGCACCTCTACGCCTCAGTCGGGTTTTTATCCGTCACAGGTCACATCTCAACGGATGTACACGGATCAGTTCATGCCCTCTCCCTCTTCGACGGTCTTTGCTACTTTATCTATGATGTTTCCTTCTCAGCTCTATCCTTCCAGTACGTCCGCTTAATATCTTATTCCGAACGTGAGTTTCACTCAATCACCAGATAAATCGATGGTGACGACGACTCTTTCTGTCGTTGAAGATTATCTTGTTTGGCGTGCACAGATGGAATCGTTCCTCCTATCCTATGGTTTCATCGGCTTTGTTAACAGCTCCATTGTTTCTCCTCCCATGCCACCTTCTCCATGGTTATTTTCAGTGACAACGGATTGATCATATGGTTCGATCCTGGATCTTTACTACTCTTTCACGTGATATTTTGGTAGAGGTATTGAATCTCAAACTTGCTCGTGAGATTTGGGATAGACTCCATCAACGTTTTATGTTAGTGTACATGGCTAGGTCAATGGAATTAAAACGCAAGTTAACATCACTTCGCAAGGCTTCGTCGGATTTTATGGAGAAATATTTCCGAGACATCAAAATCCTTGCGGATTCGTTGGCTGCAATCAATTCTCCCGTTTCCAACACGGATTTGATTGAGCACACATTGATGGGTCTTGGTACGGAATTTGAATCGCTTATTGCGGTGGTTATGAACGCTCCGATTGCTCCTTCGTTCGATGAAATTCCTTCGTAACTTCTTTTTCACGAGCAGCGATTGAAATTCGTCAGCTCTGCCCTCGGTCCTCCGGAGGCCGTGGTAAATTCAAGGGTGGTCGTCCTTTTCAATCAACACCCGGACGCGGCTCTTATCCGATTCAGGCTTCGCGACCTTCCAAACCATCCCAGGAATAGTCCAAAGGGATTCTTAGGTACCGTCCGAAGTCGGTCTCGGACCGTACAGGTATGACATCTTGCTTTTCTCCCGTTTCTTCGATGTCTACTATTACTTCCTCCCTTTATTCTACTAACCCGGTTGCTTCACGTGTAATACCTTCTGTCGATTTGTCGCATAATAATATTGGCTACCAAATCAGTTACCACACTGGTCATCCTGCTTCTACTTATCCTTGTCATTATGCTCCGCAGTCTGTCCAGGCTTTTACTATCGGTCTTACATGTGGATCAAACAAGGCTGTATGGTACCTGGATTCGGGTGCATCGTCCCACATGACCAACACTGATGGTAATTTGGTTTATAAATCTATTTATACTGGTCGATCTCATGTTTTGGTTATAAATGGATCCAAGGTTTCTATTATTCATGTTGGACAATCTCGTCTTTCTACCTTATCCAAATCATTTACTCTTTCTAATGTCTTACATATCCCTATCCTGCAATCTAATCTATTATCTGTTCAACATCTTTATGAAGATAATGATTGTACTGTCATATTCACTAAAGATGCTGTTTTAATAAAGGATATTTCAACGGGTCGAACACTCTTTCAGGGTCCCAGCAAAGGTTGTGTCTACCCCTTCTCCATTGTCACTGCCTCCCCTCCGCTTGTATCACATACATCTCCGTCTGATGTTCTTATTGTGTCCGTTGCCCCTGGTTCGACGTGGCATGGTAGACTCGGTCACTATGGATCATCCACTCTTCGTAGACTTAGGAATAATAAACATGTTGCATTTTCTGATAAATTTATGCATAATTATATCTTTTGTCGTTTGGGCAAGTCTCAACGTTTATCATTTGAACCTGTCTTACATAAGGAATCTTCTCCTCTGTTCTTAATTCATTCTGATACTTGACAGTCTCCTGTTGTATCTAATCTTGGTTTTCGTTACTATGTTTCATTTGTGGATGATTTTACTAGATTTGTGTGAATTTATCCAATGAAGCAAAAATCAGAATTTTACTCCAATTTCTTAAATTTTAAAAAGATGACTGAAAATCTTTTCGATCGTAAAATTAAAATATTTCAAAATGATGGTGGTGTTTTGATAACACTTCGACTAAACAACATTTTTTGAACCATGATATCTTATTTCAAAAATCTTGTCCGGGCACTCCAGAGGAAAATGGTGTGGCTGAGCGTAAACATCGCCATATCATTGAAATGGTTCGTGTTCTCCTCATTAAGGCTCGACTTCCATCTCATTTTTGGGTGGACGCGGCCTACACCGCCACATACATCATTAATCGCCTCCTAACTCCCCTTTTGAAAAACATCTCCCCGTATGAAAAGCTTTTTGATTATCGTCCTAATTACAGCTCTTTGCGTGTGTTTGGGTCTCGATGTTTTCCAAATTTTTTCGTTTCTTCCTTCAATAAATTATCTCCTCGTTCGGTCGAATGCGTCTTCATTGGCTATGCCTCCGGTTATAAAGGTTATCATTGTCTTGACCCTAAAACCGGTCGGGTTCAGATTAGTCGGCATGTCCATTTTCATGAAGACGTGTTTCCTTACTGGACCTTCTTCCTTCCCCAATCCCTCTACCCAACATCACTATCGACTCATTTTTGTCTCCTGATCAGCCCCCTAGCCGCCCTTCCTCACCCTCCTTACCGTCCCGATCGATTCTCTCGGCCATACGAATGCCCCTACTCCAACCATGTGCACTCGCGGTTCACCTTTGCTTTCTCCGTCTCCTCCACAGTCGACGACCGATTCTCCACCGATTGTTGTCCATCCTCCCTCTCCCAGTCCTCTCGTCTCCCCGGTTTGTCCTGTCCTGTCTCCACCTATTCCTTCCCTGGTCTCGGTCCATCCAATGCAAACGAGGTTGAAATCCGGTATTTCTAAACCCCGTACCATTTTCTCCCTTAACACTACCAGCCCCGTTCTCGAGCCCACTACTCCAAAGCATCCAAAAATCCAACTTGGCAACAAGCTATGACAGACGAGTTTAATGCCCTAATGGATAATCTTACTTGGACCTTGGTTCCTCATCTTGTCACCAAGAATGTGGTCGGTTGTCGGTGGGTTTATAAAATAAAATATAAATTTGATGGTTCTGTGGAACGCTATAAAACTCGTTTGGTCGCCTTAGGCAACCATCAGCGAGAAGGTCTGAACTTTCAGGAGACATTCTGTCCTGTCGTTAAACCCACTACTGTGCGTCTGGTTCTTTCTTTGGCTGTCTCTTTTCAGTGGATCATTCGTGAGTTAGATGTCAAAAACGCATTCCTTTATGGTCACTTAATTGAGGAGGTTTACATGCGGTAACCTTCCGATTTCATATATCCCACTTTTCCTTCTCTTGTGTGTCGCCTGCATAAGGCACTGTATGGTCTTCGACAGGCTCCTCATGTCTGATTTCATCGGTTTAGTAGTTTTCTTCTCCGTAGTGGCTTCACACAGGCTAAGTCCGACAGCTCCATGTTTGTCTATCGTCGTCATTCCCAGGTCCTTATCCTGTTACTCTATGTTGATGACATCGTTGTCATCGGCAGTTCTCATACACTTCTGTCCTCATTCATCTCGGTTCTATCCTCGGAGTTTTCTATGAAGGATCTTGGGGACAATCACTATTTCTTGGGTATTCAAGTGCTCCGTACTAGTACGGGTCTCTTCCTATCTCAAGAAAAGTATATCCTCGATTTGTTTCGTCGGTTCGATTTACACACCCTAAAATCGGCCCGCTCACCCCTCGTTTCTCGAACTTCCTTTTCCTCAACCAATGGTATTTGACTGTCTGATCTAACCGAGTTTCGTAGTCTAGTGGGGACGTTACAGTATTTATCTATGACTCGACCTGATGCCATACATTTGGTCTCTCAGTTTATGCAGACACCGCGTATTCCTCACTTTCTTGCTGTTCAGTGCATTTACAGACATTTGCAGGGTACTTCGTCCTTTGGTATCTCTCTTCGACCGTCGGATATCTCTTTTTTAGTGACTTATTCAGATGCGGATTGTGCCGATTGTCTGGATAGTGCACGTTCCACTACGGGTTTCACGATTTACTTGGGGTCTAATTTGATATCTTGGCAAGCCAAGAAACAACCTACCGTCTCTAAACCCTCAACGGAGGTCGAATACAGAACGATTGCCGATACACTTTGGATCCGTTCCTTGTTGGTCGAGCTTGGCTTTCCTCTTGTCAAGCCCATCCAGTTATTATGTGATAATATTTCGGTTTCGTATCTCGCCCTGAACCCGATCCTTCATGCACGCAGTAAACATGTACCTGTTGATTATCATTTCGTTCGGAAACGGGTGTCTCATGGAGACTTGATCGTTTGGACGTTGACCTGCCCGCACAAATTGAGGGGGTTAATAGGATGTACGGTAGATAATTATGAGTTTTTCAAGAATCCATCATTTCCTGGTTAGGGTTGCACCAGAGATCCTAGTCCGGTGTCAAAACTGGTATAAATTTGGACAAACAGCAATGTTCCATGAAAATAAGATAAGATAGACTCAGACAGCAGAGAAAGTAAAATATGGCGATTGGGTCCTAAACGCACCTCTGCACAAATGCTCCACTTTAGTCTTCATCTTGTGGTTATGCTGGAGGCTGGCCCCAGCCCGATACTTGAATACCGATGACTTGATGCTCCACTCGTGATCAAAGTTCAATCTGCATAGCAATTCAGTGCACCAATATATTTATATTGAAGCTTGAAGTAGATGAAGATCAACTGTCAAGATCAAATCTTATCAACTACATATGAACTTGATCTTCATAATATATAGAACATTAAACCACTCAACCTAGTAAAAGAGCCACTTATTGTATCCCAGCACATGCCCTGAATTTTCCTATGGAATTAAAGAGCAACCAATCACGAGACACAGAGCTTGGTTGCCTGGACTTTATCACAACACCGCAATAGCCTTTTACTACGAGTATAAAAATGCTTATATGCAGACTCATGCTAATATATACTACAACTGCTTATTTTATATCTCATGAGGTATTACCTATCTGATCATAAGTTACACACACTCTTGGTCTATACGAGCCCTTATACAGTAATACTTGGTGCTTTGAGTCCCAAACTTCAGAATTCTTCTACTCTGCAAAAATCTCAATTCAACTCCTTGGCTTCGTCAATATTACAGTAGTCAATAGCTTATTACAGCACAAACATGGGTCCCTATCCATTCCTGACCACCATCAGTGCAATCAAAGTTAATGGCATCTGTGTCTCCAAGAAAAGCATTTTCAGAGCAAAAGAATATTATGAAGATGACAAATTGACAACGAAAGCTTTCGTTAAGCATTAGGCACAAACATAGAAATACTGGAGCCCTTATCTCCAACATTTTCTTGTGATTACTTTCAGCAGCTTATCACACTTTCTCTAATCAAACAAAGATGTTTAATCACAGTTGATGTACCTTTTAACAATGACAGGAAGGATCAGTTCTGTGCATTCCATGTATATGCTGAAATTGAATGCTGCAGGTCAGAAAAAGGATCTGAAACTTAACATAAGAATCTGAACTAGTGAGCTTCTACTGTATGACTCTTATGTAACACTTGCAATGAGAACATATTGAGGAAACTCAAACTTACCATAGAGTTTGACTATTAGCTGTGTCTCCACACTTATTCAAAGGGGAACAAGAAAGATCTGCAAAAATGAATAGAGTTTGACTTGACAACAAGATGCAACAGAAAAATGAATAGTCACCCGTGTGAGCACAAAAGGATATCAGCCTGGCAACAACTCATTCTACTGCGATGACTCTGAAACATGATACCATAAGTTATTATGCAGTGCTACTGTGCTAGCATGATACCATAAGTTAGTACATTCTTAAGATGGATTCAATTTGCACAACTACTTCCCTCAAGTATATATTCCCATCCTACGGTATCCTGTATCCAAACTCAAATCTTTATCAGTATCCCACCAAGGTAAAAGTATCCCCCACATAATCGAATTTAAGACGTGAAAGTGGAAGTCGAATTTAAAACGTGAAAGCGGAATTTAGCATATGGTTTAAGACTAGCGAATAGTTTTTTTTTTAATCATAAGACTATCGAATAGTTTTTTCAAAAGGAAATCCCGAAAGATTTTCCTTGATCAACTGAATAAACCGTAAACCCGGAGGACACTTTAAACCAGTTTTCGTTGACGGACTCACCATCATAAAGTAGCTCGACACGGTGTTTATCCAAGACTATCGAATAGTTAGGCACTCCTAAATGTCACAATCCACATTTTGGTGGGATTTAATGGCACAGACGATTTATTATGGTGGCTTTTGACAGTATGAGTAATTTACTCAACATTGGAATGAAGATAACAGAGAATCTATGAGAAAAAGAGAGATCACACAACTAGGAGATATGAAAATAAATGGACCAACTTCTCCATGATCAACAGTATTTCATAGACAATAGAAAAAAGGCCGATATACCCCATGTGTTCTTATCGACAGGACTCTTTCTTCACTAAGGTGTATACTTGCGAAAATTGGATCCCAAATGGAGAGTCCTGTTTCAATTATATTCCAGTCAAGTATTTCATAGACAATAGAAAAAAGGCCGATATACCCCATGTGTTCTTATCGACAGGACTCTTTCTTCACTAAGGTGTATACTTGCGAAAATTGGATCCCAAATGGAGAGTCCTGTTTCAATTATATTCCAGTCAAGTATTTCATAGACAATAGAAAAAAGGCCGATATACCCCATGTGTTCTTATCGACAGGACTCTTTCTTCACTAAGATGTATACTTGCGAAAATTGGATCCCAAATGGAGAGTCCTGTTTCAATTATATTCCAGTCAAGTATGTGTCAGATAAAAAACTACATTAAGACAACTGGAGTAAACCCATCTACGAGAAAAAGAGAGGTGAAGAAAAGAGAGACAGGTTCATGTTCATATGAAACTCGTTTAAGCACCCAAGGTTGTTCATCTGTGTCTTTGACGAGAGTCGGTTTCGAAACATCATTCTTCTACTTATCTCTACATAATTGGTTCTTGTGGATCCAGTACTAACCTGAACAGTTGCTACGGACTCCTTCAGCACAACTCTTTTGTTAGGTTGTGTTCGTACTTATACTTCCTGCATTTAAGAAAAAGGAAAAAGGTTAGCATGTAGCAGAACAATTGCATATCTACCTAGGATCACTATTATTCCTTGAACACTATTCCAGGTTCTCATATATGTAACAAAATCCCATAACAAATACACAATCAAAGAGCATACCAAATACCATACCATGCGTAAATATTCTCAGTAACTATTCATAAAGCCAAAGCTCGTAGTTCGATAATAAACTGCCATTCCAATCATCAAATAACATCCTACTTTAATGGCAATATAGAACCCAACAATGCACTATCTACCTACCAACCTCTCGAAGACAATGAATACACAAAGGCAACAGAAACCAAGGTACAGATATGTAGGCAGAATAATGGCAGAAATCGCAACAAAGCTTATGTGAGAAGAACTCCACTGCCTAAAAGAAGCAACAAGCTTATCATGCATAAATTAGAATAATGGCAGAATAATCGCAAAAATCATATGTGAGAAAACTCTACAGCCAAAGGAAGCAATAAGCTTATCATGCATATTAGAGTATATTTTAATGTAAACTAGCTAAAAGCCCACATAGATCGACTATAAGTCTATGGCACACCTTCCTAATAAAATTGCACTTTACCCATAGTGGTTTACCTAACATGCACAAAGGAGATAAAACCACCAATCACAGGAAAATCATAGTCGGCCTTTACCGTCGCTGTCAAGATAGTCCCAGAGGTTGCAAAAAATAAATAAAAGCTCTTCAATATAAATAGCAGCAACATGGACAGGAATTCATCAGATACTCCAGGAGAATATATCTTACTGGATACAACTAGAAACCATAGAAAAAAAAAATTCCAAAATGGTACTAGAGGAAGTACGAAAGGGTCCATGGACAGAAGAAGAAGACCTTCATTTGGTCCGCTTTGTAGGCCTATTCGGTGATCGCCGTTGGGATTTCATAGCAAAAGTTTCAGGTTTGACGGTGGCGGGAGATGAGTCATAGGTACGCTTACTTGAGGGTTTAGGGATTCAGACAGGAGCACCATTTAACCATAACATGTTGTCGCAGGTTTGAAAAGAACAGGTAAAAGCTGCAGGCTCCGATGGGTTAATTACCTACACCCAGGTCTCAAAGGAGGGAAGATGACCCCTCATGAGGAGAAACTAGTCCTAGAGCTCCATTCTCAATTTGGAAACAGGTTTGAAGTTCACCACTCTAGTGCTCATGCTTAATTTTAACTCAAATTTTCCTTTCCTGATCAGTGATCTGCTCTTACTAAATCTTACTAAATCATTCAAGTATATCATGGTTTCCTACAGGTGGTCAAAGATTGCCCGAAGATTGCCAGGAAGAACTGATAACGAAATAAAGAACTATTGGAGAACACATATGAGAAAAAAAGCACAAGAGCAAAAGAGAGCTGTGTCTCCATCTTCCTCCTCATCAAACTGTTGTTCATCATCATCAAGCAACCTGCCATGTTATTCAAAGGCCGAACAAAAGAATACAGAAAGAAAGTTCTATGAAAGAGGGGGTATTGAAAGACTAGT
>LIEC01012469.1:26438-97035 GCA_001925005.1 Drosera capensis | reverse complement strand
GATTAAGGGATTGCGGTTACTAGGGCTTGTTCAACATATCAATTATTAGTTTTGATCGGAATTTGACGGACGCATTAGTATTAGTAATTCGAGTCAGATTTTGACTGACTATTAATAGTTACTATCGATTTCCGAAAACGCACTAGAGTTAAGCATATTATTACTTCTGGTCATATTCCGATGAAATGTAATAGACGTACTAGTAAGTATGGTAGGTGTACTAGTAAATTCTTAATAGTAACTTGTGGATATTTAAAATTTTATGTGATACCTTACGGGAGTTAGATCTTCCAAACGATATCATCGAAAAATTCTCTTCTTAAAATAAATAGGGAGTCAAAATAAAGATTCTGTTGGACGGCTAAATAAATTCTTAATAGTACCCTATGGGTATTTAAAATTTTATGTGGTACCTTACAGGCATTTGAGCTTCCAAATGATACCCGCAGAGAATTCCCTTCTTAAAATATATAGGGAGTCAAAAAAGGAATCTATTGGAGGAATTCCTTCTTACAAGGAATAAAAATCTAGAATTCTATAATAAAAACAACATTGTACCATGCATAGTAGGGATAGCATAGAGGAGCTTTTGCGAATTGTCTTAAGTATGCGATCTAAGTGTTCTCCGAAGGAAAAAAGAAGAAATAAATAAAGGTGGAATTGCGTTTTTATAAACGAAAAATTCTAGGATGATCTAATTTGGATATTTTTATTTCAAAAAGATATCATCAAAGAATTTTATATCAGAATTATTTCATCCACAACTTACAAATACAACCCTATCACTTTTATTTTTCTCTCCCACATCAAAATTGATCGCATACTTAGATCGCAATTCCACAAACGAGGGATGTATATTGCGAATTGTCTAAGTATGTATCTTGTGCGAATTCCACAAACGAGGGATGTATCTTGTGAAGATAAAATTCCACAAACGAGGGATGTATATTGCGAATTGTCTAAGTATGTATCTTGTGAGGATGTATCTTGTTTACTATGATCTAAGTATGCGATCGATTTCCTTTATAAAAACGCAAACAAGGAAATTGCAAGTAGAATAGGAAAACTAAAGAGGGATGTATCGTGTGAGGATAAAATTTTTTATATGATATCTTTTTGAAAATAAATCTTTCAACTAGTCCCACGAATATAAAAGATATCAATATATTGAGGTTTGACTTGTAACGATTGATTTATTAGTATTTTTATCACTTGATATTATTGTTTGCCGAAGGCACGTATTAGCAGTTTATAGTTTCATTCTACTCCGATGTAGTTGAAAAATGCTCCTTATGACTTATTGCCAACAATAGTTTATAGTTTCAATAATATGATACTCCCTCCGTCCCATAATATAACGAACGATTTGATCCGACATGTAAATTTATGTGTTGAATTTTTGTGAGATTTAATAAAGAAAAAATATTTTTTTTCAGGGACAATGGGTTGTAAGTGGGTTTTATGAGAGACAATGAGAGAGAAGGTTTTATGAGTTGATAGATGTAGTATAACAGATGATGATTCGTTTTGATGTTTTTATGTGAAAAGATTATTATATATGATACATTGATTATATTTTGAGATTGCTTGAATAAGAAAATATGATCTATAACATGTGACTGATAGAATAGTATGTTTTTGAAAAGCGTTTATGATGAGTTCTATAAATCCTAAGTGATAAGTATAAACACTAAAAATGAGTTCGGTAGAACAGTTGAACACGACAGTAAACAAGATGACAGGGAGGAGCTTGGAAGCAGAAGGATGTTGGCAGATAGCTATGGAGAGAGACTCTGGAAGAACGAGGAAGTGGTTGTCATTGAGGTTGTGTGATAATAGATGGAAGAGAAGTTAGTAATTGTCATGTTTGTTCGGCGATAACATGATCCATTCATTGAAGGGTTATTTGATATTATTATTCATAATTGAAATAAAAAAAAACAAAAATAATAAAAATCAAAATCACTAAAATGATTTTGTATAGACGAAATCTTGAATATTGCACTTGAATGAAACAAGAAACCGAAACTAAAACAGAAATGATATCAAAAAATTTTGTTTCATCAGTCAATAAAACGAAAATAAAAAATAGGAAACAAAAATGATATTAAACAAACGCCTCCATTCATACCTACACGTGCCTTCAATCGTCGTGATTATAGACGAAACTCCCACAAACCTTACATAGACTTGAATGACATGCACGGCATGAAACAAAGAAATCATAATCCACAAGGTACCAGAGAGAGCACACAAGTGTTAGGAAAAGTCGATGTTAGGCACAATTGAAATTTGTTCAAGTATTTTTCCCTTACCATGTAATTAAAACGGGATAAATAAATCGTTCGAAATAAATTGAGCTGACATCAAGATACCACGGGACTTTGACGATAAAAATATACCCATAAAAAATAGCACTCAATATCCCAAACTGCATATTATCTCAATCTTCTGGTTGATTTTGTGTTTTTCGTATAATGTTTAGAGAAACTGTCGTTGTCTATTTATAGGCAATAGAGGATGTTGCTGGAAGTTTTTGCCGCCTTGATTTGCTGTTGTCGTCCTGCGTGATGCTAAATCCAATTGCTTCGTATAATCAGTCATTGGCTTCTGAAACTTTCTCGAGTTTTCTTGCTTGTCCTTAGTGCGTCTCTTTTGGTTTTGTGCCAAGTGTTTGCGAGAATAATCTATAACAATCCTACATCTTCCGTTTTCTCTTTTCCTTTGTTTTATTATGGGCCCCATAAGAGAGGGACTAGTACTAACAATTCTTCCCCTTCCGAACAGTGAGAACATTGCATACCCGCTTGCGGTCTAAAGAAAACGAACTTCTTCAAGTGTAAGGTCTTCGCCACCATATTTGACACATTGTTGTCACTATGTATCTTCTCAAGTTGAAATCACTTCCGATCGAGTGCATCATGTATCCAGTGATATCTCAAATCAATATGCTTCGATCTTGAATGAAAGGTCGGGTTCTAGAAAGATGAATAGCAATCTGATTATCAAAATAGAGTCTATACTTGTACTGTTGTAATCCCAACTCTAACAAGAAGTTTTTCATCCAAAGCATTTCCTTACTATCTTTAGTGTCTGCGATATACTCTGCCTCTATAGTGAACAAAGCAACACAGGTCTGTAGTTTTGGCTGTCATGACACTGCTTCCCCTGTGAAGGTTGTCATGTAACCCGAGATAGACATATGAGAATCAACACCACCACCATATATTCATCTGATAAGCATCCAGTATAGGTTTTCCTTAACCGTAGCATAAACATAACTTAGATGTACCTCTAAAATATCTCAGAATTCATTTAAATACTATCCAATGCTCTTTCCCTAGATTAGAAAGGAATCTACTTATGACTCCAACTACATAGACAATATCTGGTCTGGTAAATACCATAACATACATAATCTCTACTATAATTGTTCTAGCATCGACTCCATGCATAGAGCTCACCAGTCTGCAAATGGAGTCAACCTCTACTGCAACTGCAATTTGGTCAGCAACAATGACATCAACAGAAGGACAGGTCTAACCTATGACTATAATTGACAAAGCTGAAGTTGATGTAGCCCTACAAATGGTCTCAACAGTTGAATCCAGAGTCATAAGACACATGGCTTAAACTAGAAACTTCTTGGTTATCCTAAAAGAGAAGCCATGCTTGATCATTTCAAAAAACAAAACAAGTTATTTCAAGAGGAAGAGCACAGTAAAGAGGTCAAAGCTCATTCCATCTAGACCAACCTGTAATACCCCAAAAATTTCGTGATAAATTATTATCTTCATAAATAGAAAAAATTGTATATTATTGAACTTCATAATTTATTCGATTGAGATATAAAATTTATTTGTCAAAATCACTATAAAAATATGCTAATTACGGTAAAATTAAACGCTAACACATAAACATGAGGGGCTTATCACTTGTTTGTTTTGAAATTTCACCCCCCACCACCACTTTCCTTTTCTTCCCACTTTACCCACCCCATTACTCTCCACTTCCCTTCTGGCTACATCTCCACTCTTTACTTCATCATCATGAAAATCACCATTTTCGTCTTCCGAATGCAACCTTTCTCTCCATCTCTTCATCTCATGGCTTCACGGAGAAAAGAAAGATGCCAAGGACTTGGTACCATCATCTAACACCTTGTAAGGTTCAAGCCTTCCCCAAAACATGTCGAAGAGGTGAGCATCACTGGTTTGATCTTGTCTTGTTATAGACATGGGATCATAAGAACTTGTTTGAACAAATAAAGTGAAGAAACCATGAAGAAAAACCGATTTATGAGGTTTTGCACAGTCAACATAATATGAAGGATTAGAAATATTTTAAAAATTATAGGATCTGATAAATTGATAGAATTTATAGATCATAATATCTTGTCTCTCATGTCTAGTTTTTTGATAAAATTGATAGATCATGATTTGGAGATATGAAATTTAAGATATAAATCAAAACTTGCTAATATACCAACCTGTAAAAATTGATTACAAGGTTGACTTTCTGACTTGATCTGAAATTACATAGTAGGCGTTATAAAATATAAATTATATCATTGGAAATGTATTGAAGTGTTCCAAAAAAATTTACAAATAGGGATTTGGAGTTGTGTGTAAAACGTTATAAGTTGATTAATGAAAAAAAAATCAAACTCTTTGATTTAGCAAAAAAACATAATTTAATTGAATACATTGCTATTATCCGTAAGTTTTTATGATGGAAACTTTGATTCAGTAGAATGATTATGGAGTCTAGTTTATGTATAATTTTATAAAATAATTTTCAAAGTTGTACACGAGAATTTATAGATTTAAATGCGTCCAAAAAAGATCATTTTGAATAGTTTCTGAAACGGGGCTGGAAAGTCATGTTTTAAACCCGAAGCAAGTTCAAATGTTCAGGAACACTTCTAATGATGATAAACACATAAAATCATCATCATACACTATCAAGATAAGTATTAAATACTCTTCCTAAAGCATGGCATCACCACATAATATTACTATGATGGTTTTTCAAGAAATACGAATAAATATGCTTAACTCTATAACATGAATAATCGTTCATAAAAGCATGTCTTAATATGCGTATCCTATTATGTTATAGGAGCTGGAGACGCTGTTTGTTGACTAATAAACAAAAAGTCGAGCGCGTGTGTATGGAAAGTGGTGTTAAGAAGATAATGTTTAGATTTATTGTGTATGACGATGCGTATTATTATACCTTGAGTATAATAATGTGTATTGGAATCTTTGGACGTAGTGACTAAATGTAGCTGAAATAAAATAGTGACTGTAACTGATGTGTGTTGTGTGCTAAATACTGAGTGTTGTGGAGTGTTGTTGCATATTTTGTTCTATGCACCGTGAGTACTGTCTAATGCTGAAAACTGCATGGATTGAATTATATTCCATAAATATGTGATTGTCTATTTGGTTACTGATGTGTTGGTTGTGAGACTTGGATGGTGGAGTTACATTGTGACTAGGCATGCTAAGTTATGAAAGGGACTGGCCAGGGGGAATACCTGTGAGTATTCACCTTGCATGCATGCAGCGATCCAATGAGGTCATTTTGGTTTGTTTGGGATACTCACTCCAGGAGATCCATGGGCTTCAGATAGGGCTTGGCCTCCGTATTGGATGGCTCGTGCAATAAACATAAAATTAAAGAGCTTTGTCTAGGTCTTAAGTGTGTACACTCTGAGTTTAGTATGCTTCTAATAACATATTTGGAACATTCGCGAGATGAAATGTGCATGAACGTTTAAATGATTGGAGTTGGAAAGGAAGAAGTATGTTTGGTTTGGTGGTGTTGTTTGGTTCGATACTTTCTTGGTGAATTTGTGTTGTTCAAGTAATGTGCTTATTCTAATAGGCTGAAGTAGATTATCTATGCATTTAATCTGTTCTATTTGATTGGTGTGTTGAATTCAGGGTATTGTAGTATAAAATCTAAGTGATCAGCCTTTTTTCTTTTTTCTCTCCCATGCATGCCATCGGAAAGGGGCCGATACGTTATTAAGCTCCTATACCTCATAACTTTTTTGTTTTCTTCTTCTTTCTTCCTTTTAGAATAGCCAGGGATTGTTGCGAGACGTGATAGATAACAAGGAAGCATGCGCGTAACATAAACCAAGAGAAGTGTTTAACTGATGTTTTACTTTGGGATCGATGTGAGGTCGTCAAAGAGACTCTGAATCATAAGATTCAACGGTTTGAGGAATAGTGAATGACTTCTAATGATGTTGGTTCTATTTTATTCTTATGCCTAAGCCATGATGTAATGAGTATGCTTGGCATGTGCATTGGGCTTCAGCGACTGTAATGCCAATTGGATTCCTATGAAAGGTTAGGAAAGTCAATGCATTACATAACCATCAGAAATAGGATTAATCCTTATGACAATAGAACAAAACTAGGACTTGTTGATCAACTGAATGAATTGAAAAAGGAACAACTGGCTCAAATCCAAAGAAAGGAGGCAACAAATGAAAAAGAGACCTGACCAGGCCTATATCTTGTTCAATGGCACTTTGGAAATCAAAGAATCCGCTGACAAGTTTATGAGACTTTTCCAAGCTTATCTGCAAAAGGTTGAGTTTGTATACTCTGAAGAAGTTGAAGCAGAATTCAAGAGGTTGGTGGAGAAACATGTGTGCTTGGCCACTATGGAATATACAACTATCTCTCTTGACCCACAATAGGCACACCACCGTCCCTTGCAGAAGACAATAAAGATGACAACAACATACCTCCTGCAGACGATCCAAATAATGATGATGATGCCATGATAGATGAAGTGGGTAAAGAAAGTGAAAATCAAAGGATAAGTGGACACAAGTATAGGTTTCAGAAGTCAAGGAACTAGATGCAAAGTGAAAATCAAAGGATAAGTGGACACAAATATAGGTTTCAGAAGTCAAGAAACTAGATGCAATAGCAGAGGATTCTACAATGGCTACCACTAACCCCAAGGAAACAAAGCTCTCAGACGAAGAAATTAAGAAGTCTATAGATGATGTAGCTAAGAAGACTGCAGACGAGGAAATTCAGAAGCCTACAGATGGGGAAACAAAGAAGGATGCAAATGAATCTCTTGATCAAAAAACAAGCCACATATCCTCTCCAAGGGACTCAGAAGCAGCTTCTCTCCCAGAAGAGATCATCATAACTATAACAGAAGAAGCTCCTACTACATCCGAATTGGCATAAGATGTAACTTCTGGTGCAATGACTATTAAGGAGCTGGCACAACACTTACTAAGGAATACCTCTGTCTCCCAAGTAGCAAAGCATTTCGATAAACAGTTGGATAAGTGATTTCCCCACTCAACATCACCTTCACTCCGCAGCAGACCTAGAGGCTGAAAAGTAGAAATTATTTATTGATGTGCATGAAATAATGGGTGCAGCTGGTCTACGACTTTTAAAGGAGCTCACAAACATCTTATGTTTGGTCTCTTCAAGTAGCTCTGTAGATCACTCAAACTCAACTTGAGCAACACATCGCTAACAAAAAGGATCAAGCTATTGGAAAAAAGGGTCTAGATTGAGATCGACAGAGCTCATGCTGCACAGGCAGTCACCATCTTTGAACTTTAAGCTCTCAAGCAAGTAGTTGAGGCCCTCAAAGCAGAAATCAAGGTTCAAAAATCCTCAAACCCCCCCAATAATGATTAAAAAAAGGGGAGAAGGATGCAAATAGGAGGGAGAAAGATTCAAGCAAAGATATAGATGTAAAAAGAAGCAAAAAGAGGCCTACAGAAGAGGAATCTTCTATTCAGGGGGAGGACGTCCAGAAAAAAAGAAGCACTTCAAGGAACCCTCAAAATCTCAAGAGGAGACTACCAGCAATAGGGATAAGGACAAGGATAGACATGGAAAGCACAAGAATAGATCCAGGTCGAGGGAGCACCATAGGGATAGATCAAAATCTCTAAGGCATGAAAGTGAGCATGATGTGGACCAGCACAAGCACATTTGAGGAGAAGGACATAGGAATCACAAGAGTTATAGAGGTCATAGGGCAGCAAGATAGCTTCTTTCAATAAACTTTTTGTTGAGGATATGTGTGAGCAGGTTTACCCACATCGACCATAAAGAAATAGAAAGAGTAGAATATATATATGAGGAACCAATAACCCATTAGCTTAGGCTTTTGGGTTAAAAGTTGGGCCCAGTGCATATGTGTATTCTACTCAGGTCCGATTAGGATGTGGTTTCCTCCTTTGGGCTCCCCCCTGAATCCTAACAAGTGGTATCAGAGCCCATGGTTCGTTGAGCTGGGCAGAGGTTGCCCAGATGCGCAGGGCAGAGAAGGCCCCGATGCGCAGGGCAGATAAGGCCCCGATGCATTGGGCAGATAAGGCCCAGATGCGCAAGGCAGAGAAGGCCCAAGTATGCGGGTAGAGAAGGCCCATGGATTCAGCCTCAAGGGGGAGTTGGTGATGTGGATGGACTCACACATAAGGGGAAGATTGTTAAGGATATGTGTGAGCAAGTTTACCCATATCGACCGTGGAGAAATAGAAAGGGTAGAATATATATATGAGGAACCAATATCCCATTAATTTAGGCTTTTGGGTTAACAGTTGGGCCCAGTTCATATATGTATTCTACTCAGGTCCGGTTAGGACGTGGTTTTCTCCCTTGGGCTCTCCCCTGAATCCTAACAAGTGGTATCAGAGCCCATGGTTCGTTGGGCCAGTACAGAGAAGGCCCAGATGCGCAGGGTAGATAAGGCTCCGATGCGCAGGGCAGAGAAGGGCCGGATGCGCAGGGCAGATAAGGCCCCGTTGCGCAGGGCAGAGAAGGCCCATGGATTCAGGCTCAAGGGGGAGTAGGTGATGTGGATGGACTCACACATAAGGGTGAGATTGTTGAGGATATGTGTGAGCAGGTTTACCCACATCGACCTTGAAGAAACAGAAAGAGTAGAATATATATATGAGAAACCCATAAGCTTAGGCTTTTGGGTTAACAGTTGGGCCCATTTCATATGTGTATTCTACTCAGGTTCCTCCCTTGGGCTCTTCCCTGAATCCTAACAAGTGGTATCAGAGCCTATGGTTCGTTGGGCCAGGGCAGAGAAGGCCCCGATGCACAGGGCGGACAAGGCCCCGATGCGCAGGGCGGATAAGGCCCCGATGTGCAGGGCAGAGAAGGCCCCGATGCGCAGGGCAGAGAAGGCCCATGGATTCAGGCTCAAGGGGAAGTTGGTGATGTGGATGGACTCACATATAAGAGGGAGATTGTTGAGGATATGTGTGAACAGATTTACCCACATCGACTTTAGAGAAACAAAAACGAGTAGAATATATATGTGAACAACCCATAACCCATCAGCTTAGGCTTTTGGGTAAACAGTTGGGCCCAGTTCATATGTGTATTTTACTCAGGTTCGATTAGGACGTGGTTTCCTCCCTTGGGCTCCCCCCTAAATCCTAACAAGTGGTATGAGAACCCATGGTTCGTTGGGCCAAGGCAGAGAAGGCCCTGATGCGCAGGGCAGAGAAGGCCCCGATGCGCAGGGCAAATAAGGTCCCGATGCGCAGGGCAGAGAAGGCCCAAGTATATGGGTAGAGAAGACCAATGGATTCAGGCTCAAGGGGGAGTTGGTGATGTGGATGGTCTCACACATAAGGGGGAGATTGTTAAAGATATGTTTGAGCAGGTTTACCCACATGGATCGTGGAAAAACAGAAAGAGTAGAATATATATATGAGGAACCAATAACCCATTAGCTTAGGCTTTTGGGTTAACAGTTGGACCCAGTTCATATGTGCATTCTACTCAGGTCCGATTAGGACGTGGTTTCCTCCCTTGGGCTCTCCCTTGAATCCTAACACTTTTAACGTCTTATAATCTTTAGAACTTTGTTCTTGACAATTTGTTCAGAAAATTTCTTGAAAAATAATTTATTTGAAAGGTTTTTTAGGAATTACTAATCTTCATGTTTCTAACATTATAGTTTTGTTATCATCAATTTAGAGAAAATTTATTATGATTGTATAATCCCTGCTTTTGTTTAGAAAATGAAAAGAAAACTGTGGTTCAAGACATATTCATGGTCAATCACTTAAATTGAGAACTAAGATAGTTAGATGCAATCTAGGAAGTATGCAGGCATGCAATAGAGTAGCAGCGGACCACATATGAGAGATCATTATGGATCACCTAGATTGAGTCTACATCAAAGGGTTCTAGATAAGTGTTTAGGATGAAAATTGTAAGGTCCAAAATATAACCTAGAGAGGGGAGGGGGGGTGAATAGGTAATTCAAATTTTATCAATTTTATACAGCGGAATATGAGTTTGCATACCACTATTCTATGCAGACTACTTGGGCAGTCTGCAGCTAACAATTCAAGATCTACTCTAGAGATTCCAATTCTTGGAATTTGTCTTTGTTTGGCTGTGAGGGTTGATTTCTAACATTTCTAAATATCGAGCAATGAAAGAAAATAAAGAGACACAGTATTTATACTGGCTCAAACACTTGTTATCAATTGATAAACAAGAGATTAGTCGAGTCTTCCCTTGGTGACCAGTGTAGTCAAGCAAAGATGTGAGTATCATCATCTTCTTATTTTTAGCTTATAAGATAACTTCTTTTTACAAGCTAGACAACTTGTAAAAAAGATAAAGACTCACGATCTTTATACAGATTCAGCAATCTGAACTCTGTTGCAGAGTGTGTTCTTCTTGCAGACTAGTGAACTCTTCTTTTCATAATTCAGTTCTCTTGAGTAATCTGTGTACGTTTGATTGTTTTTGCACGCTTTCCTTTCAATCCCTATGCAACAGCATTTCTCAAAGAGCTTCATTGGTTTCCATTTCTAGGCTTAGGAAATGAAACTACTATAGCTTGACACTGTTTTTGATACTGACATCTTGCCACTCGTGTCCCCCGTCATCTTATTTTTGATTCTCACAGTCCACTATCTCTAGAATTTGTGTCGTTGTTGCTTTAACTCAAATCTTCATTTGACTCACTCCAGACCTCTAACCCCACCATGAGCAACCACATCTGCTGCACCGAGTCTGTTGCACCTTAGTCTGCATACTGCACTGTGAGATCTCGTATACACCAGTCCCTGTTATAACCTCATCTGCACACTGATCTGTTGCACATTGATGTATTCTATGTTGGTCCTTGTCTACAAGCTCAGTTCCTAGATCCTGAAGACTTTGATGTTCTTTTGTTGTTCATCAATGTCTTAGTTATTTATCCAAAGCCCTCTATAGTAGTCTGCAGCTGGTGGCTCATCTGATCTTCATCATCTGCAGTGTTGGTCCTCGTCTGCATGCTGCACTGTGAGACCTCGTCTGCACCAGTCCCTGTTGTATCGTCGTCTGCACACTGATCTGTTGCACATTGATGCATTCTATGTTGGTCCTTAGCTACAAGCTCAGTTCCTAGATCCTGAAGACTTTGATGTTCTTTTCTTGTTCATCAATGTCTTAGTTGTTTATCCATAGCCCTCTGTAGTAGTCTGCATCTGGTGGCTCATCTGATCTTCATCATCTGCAACCGTTTGCTCTCCAACATCCAACCTAGACTATAACTATCTACTTGACTTTTAGCCTAAACAACCTAACTGCATTATGATTAATACATCTCAGATTTGTTATATCAATTTCTATATAATTGGAGGGATTTCACATTCCTATTAATCTCCTCCTAAATTGATGCTAACAAAAACTCCTATGTAAAACAACAAGTTTACTATTTTTGTTGTGCTTAAGAATTACATTGTTTTTCGTTTTACAAACCAAAAACATAAAGGAATAGAAAGAAAGAGTAGTAGAGACTCTAAAACTTACCTTTGATGCTCCTTCCCTTTATTGTGCTTATGCCTGTGTTCTTTCTCTGATTCTTTTTTGTGGTTTCTAAATCTATCTTCTGAATCTCTGTGTCGTCTGCGCTCATCATGAGACTGTTTTCCATGATGTTTGTGTCTTTTAGTGGACCTTACCCTGTCAGAGGAATGTCTCCTCTTGGTTGTAGAAGACTTTTCCCCCTGAGTCTCAGCTGGGGTCTTTTGCTACTCTGCCGCGGAGTTTTTTATGCTTCTTCTGTAGCTTGCTTCTCCCCTTTTTTGTTTACATTTAGGGTGGAGACGAGGGATTCAATGGCAGTCCGTATAGCGTGAAGTTCAGAGAAGATGTTCTTTTGAACTACTTCAAGCTTGGTTTCAAGGAGTCCAAACTTGGTGTCATTGATGCGTAGGGTTTCATCAAGCTGTTTCCTTGTAGTTTGCAGCTCCTTTTGAGTGATTTGCAGTTCGTTTGTTAGTTTTCTGAGATCTGCTTTATGTTGGCCTTTGAATTTGTTGAGATTTCAACCTGTATTGTTGGAGATTGTATTGTTGGAGATTGAGGGCATTTGCTCTTTGCATTTGATCGAGGATCCCTGATGTGAGCTTTGTGTCTAATTGAAAGATCTTGAGTTTTAAAGTTGAACTTGAGAGAAATTGAAAGTTAGGGTTTTCGGTTCTTGATTGTAGTATAGGGGTTCAAGATTAAAGAGAGAATTTGAGCGCTTAAGGAGAGAAAGAGAGTATGAGAAAGAGCGTATCTTAATATTGTTTCTCGTCTGTATCCACGTAAGCAGCATGTAGTAGAGCAATAGAGCATTTTTGGCCAGTTTTACTCTTTTAAATCAAGTATTCCCAATTTTTCTTTAAATTGAGTAAATTTACTCTCTTCAAGTGGTTTTGTAAAAATGTCTACAACTTATTTTTCTGTTGGAATATATTCTAATTTAATGTGACCTTTTTGCACATGATGCTTGATAAAGTGATAGCTATAGCAGAGTCCAGTGAAGGATCTAGGTTCTTCGTCTTTGACATGTTAACTACCTTGTAAAGGGGTTGTCTTGTAAGTCAAAATTAAGAAGATAGCGAATTCATCTCTTGGATTGACTAAACTGATCATCAAGGAAATACTAGACTAAACTCTCTATTATCAGTTGATACCGAGTGTCTAAACCAGTACAAATCTTGCGTTCTTTATTTGTTTTTCATTGTTTTGAGCTGTTGGAACTGTTAGTAATCACTCTCAACAGCAAACAGAGACAAACTCTCAAAGTTTAAGTCTCTACTGCAGACCACCTGTAGTCTGCAAAGAATATCATTGTATTGAAATTCATCATTCCGTTGTATTACACTGAAAAATTTTAAAACAACCTATTCACCCCCTCTAAGTTGTATCTATAGATCTTATAATTGGTATCAGAGCCTCATTTTCCAAACCTAACAATTTTTGAAAGAAAAAGTTATTTCTTTTGATTTATTTCTGAAAAAAAAAATTATTAAAAGTTTATTTTGTGAAGAAAATATGCCTCTTCCAAAGCTACTCAAATGCCCAAACAGGGGAGAGCCACCAGCATACTCATTTGACAAATTTAATCACTAGAAACTAAGGATACTTCCAAAACTGGATTCAATAGATGAAAGAATACATGACATCATTATAGATGGACCATACATGCCAAAGATACCAGATCTAGTTGATGCATCCAGCGAAATGGACAAGCCCAAATCCCTCTTGGCAAAAGAGGAATAGGCTCTAGTGCTCGTGGACAAAAGGACAAGAAATCAAATATTCAAACCTCTTGATGATGATATGTTTGAAATAGTGGTTCATACAATCACTACAAATGAAACATGGGACGCTCTACTGCTCAGGAATGAAGAAATAAATGAAATCAGGAAAAACAAGAAGGATGTCTTGATGCAGTAGTATGATTGGATCTTAATAAGATCAAATAAAAACTTGACCAGCTTCTATAAGAGATTCAATGTACTCATCAACAATCTCAAAACTTTAGGGAAGACTTTTGATAACAAGGAAGTAAACCAGACGTTCACGAGATCGCTTGGTAGATCTAGGGGACAAACACCGTAGAAAAAAGGGAGTCCAAGGATCATGCCAAGATGTCCTTAGCACAACTGTATGTTGTGCTACATACCTACAACCTGGAACTTGAACAGAAGAGACAAATTGATGAGGCTAGGAAGAAAACTCTAGCCTTCAAAGTTCAATAGAAAGTTCTGAGATCTATAGGAGAAGAGGAACCCAGTGACACCTCGTCTGTAAGCGAACAAACAATATCAGAAGAACTTGCACTGATGGACAAGAAGTTCAGAAAGCTATTCAAGAAGAAAAATCTCAAGAAGAACTTCTCAACAAAGGTCAAAGAAGCAGAGAAGGAAGTCTGTTACAATTGTGTAAAGCCAAGGCACTTTTCTGCACAATACAGATGACCTACACAGGAGCTGTCTACACAGAGGAGCAAAAAGGAATACAACAAAGGGAACTCTGGAAAGAAAGAAAAGGGAAAGGCCTATGCTACTAAAATGTGGAGTAAGACAGAATCAGATGATGAAGAGACAATCTCCAATGCTCAGCTCTGTATCGTGGCAAAGAGTGAAGAAAAATAACAGGTACTTGATTTCTCTAACTCATATGCTACCTTAGAGGAATTGAAGGAGGCACTTCAAGAAATCTATGAAAGTTTAATTTCCCTCTCAAGGGAACATAAAGAGAATTTCGAGCTGATTGTAAATCTCAGAGACAATTATAGTCTTGCATATGAAGAGATTGACTGTGTAACTAATGACCTAGCAGTGGCTCAAAATGAGCTTAAGAAATCAGATGAGAAAGTAAAGCTTTTCAATGTAGTAGTGGAAACATTTACAATGAGAAATGTTGAGCTTCAAGTTTAGGTAGATACATGGAATGGAAAGATCCTGAACTTGCAAAAAATGCTAAACATGGGTCAAACCTCACATGATAAGACATGTTTAGGTTACAAGGATTGGTTGAATGATCTTTCACAATAAAAAATAATTGATAATGTCACAACCAGTCAGAAAGAGGCAAAGCAAACCTCTGCAAAAGTCTTGCAGAAAGGCAAAGCCTCTACTTAACAAGGAGAGCAGAAGAGTAAAACCTATACTGCTCAAACCCAAAGGGTTAAATCCTTGAGAAAAGCATCAGCACGAACTGGTGTAAAACACCACAAGGTGCAGAAGGTCTGGAATCATAAGATTAAAACCAGTAAAAGGCCATACAGACCTCAGTATGTATCAAACTACTCAGTGTAGAAAAGTACTTTCAATATTGCATGGAGAAAATCACATCTGAATCCCGTATGCACATGCATAATGCAACAAAAGAGGTGGAGAAACACTAGTGGACCACCTAGGGAAATAAGACCAAGGGTCTACTGCTATACCTATGACAAACCTGGCCATATGTCATTCAAATGTTGGGCTCCACATAAAAAAATAATTCAAGTATGGATCCCAAAAACTAACAAGTAAGGAAACATACGAGTGGGTACCATGTACAATTTTTCAATGTTGTATCGCAGGAACAACAGGGTGAAACATGGTACCTGAACAGTGGATGTTTTGGACATATGATTGAGAACAAAAGCATTTTGAAAGATTACAGAAAGAAAGAAGGACCCTAGTCATCTTCAGAGGAGGTAAGATAGGTAAAACTAAAGGTTATGGAACCCTTGGTACAGGTTCTTTAATCTTTAGAGATGTAGCTTATGTTAAAGCTTTAGAACATAACCTGTGTTAGATCCACAAGTACAACTTAGAGGGGGATGCATAGGTTATTTTTTAAAATTTATCAATTTAATGCAACGAAATGGTAAGTTTGTCTCATTGATATTCCTTGCAGACTATTTAGGTGGTCTGTAATAGAGATTCAAACTTTGTAAGTTTGTCTCTGTTTGCTATTAAGTTTGATTACTAACATTTCTAATAGCACCCAACATTGACAAACAAGTAAAGAACATGGTATTTATATTGGTTCAGACATTTGTTATCAACTAATAACTGAGAGGTTAGTTGAGTCTTCCCTTGATTACTAATTTAATCAACCTAAGAGGTGAGTTCACTATCTTCTTGTTTTTGGCATACAAGACAACCCTTTACAAGCTACCTAACATGTCAAAGGCGAAGAGCCTAAATCCTTGCACAGATCCTTTTTTGGACTTTGTTGCAGTTGCTATTCTTCAATACAGACTAGTGAATCTTGTTCTTCCTTTTTTTCTGAATTCAGCTCACTAGGACAGTTGAGAATTTTTGATTGTTTTTGCACACTTGTACATTCAATCTTTTTTTCTCTTCCCTTTTGTCCTTGAGCTCTTTGATCCTTTTTTATAGGCTAAGGAAATGAACCTGTGACTTTTGTACTTAATCTGATGGTGCCTGCTGGTCACTTGTGAACCTTCACCGATGTTGATAACTCATCTTTTTCAGATCCTAGTACTATCACATTCTGAACCTCAAACCCTCAATTCGATTGATCCTTAGACCTCTCACCCAATCTTGGCAACCATCTCTGCTATACTCCAGTCTGCTATACCTTAGTTTGCACTCAGTATTGTTGAGACCTAGTCTGCGCCCAATCATTGCTGCAACCTTGTTTGTACCCAGATCTGATACAATCCATGCATTGCTGTGTTGGTCCTTGTCTATAAGTTCAATCCTAGATCTTGAAGCATTTGGAGGTCTTTTGTTGCCTATGCATGCCTTAGTTGCTTAGCCTAAATTCTCTATAGTAGTCTGTATCTGATGGCCCACACAATGCTCTCCATTTATGGCCGCTTGCTCTCCAGCCTCTGACCTAGACTGTAGATACTTATCTAATTTCCAGCCTAAGCACACTAACAACATCATGGCTAATACTAAGTTTTGTTCGTCAATTTCTATACAACTGGAGGGATTGCATATTTCTATCAATCTCCTCCTAAATTGATGCTAACAAAACTTCTAAATAAAACAACAAGCTTACTTTCTAGATTACATTATTTGATAAAAAAAAAACTTAATCTAGTTACTTAGACTAATGTGCAGTAGAGGGTGTGATCTGTTACCTGTGATGCTCACTATCTTTGTTGCACTTATGAGGCTGATCATCAGATGTTCTATGATGTACGTTTTTCTTCGCGTGGAGCTGCCCTCTTTTAGATCTGTGCCCTGATGGCCTCTCTTGTAAGGTCTTCTCCCCCTACATTCTTTGAGTTGAAGACCTCTCCCCTTGAAGCTTTTGTCGCTTTGCTACCCTTTCTCCTTCTATTGTTGTCGATTTTCTCTTGAGCTCGTCCGCAGAGGAATTTGTTGCAGTTTTCTCTGCTTTCTTTTCCCTAAGAAGGTTCGTCGCCTCTTTCCCTGCTATTTTCTTTCCCTTTTTGTTAGCATTGATTGCAGCTGTAAGTGCTTCAATTTCAATTCTATGAGCTTTGAGTTCAGAAGTTGTGGCTCTGGTAGTTTCTAACTGAATCCTGTTTTCCAATGAGCCAAGCCTTGTGTCATTATTGTGAATGTGCTCCGTAAGCTACTATTGAGTAGTCTTCAAAGATGTCTATAGCTTTCACAGGTCAGGTGAATGTTTTCCTCTTCGCTTGTTTAGATTTGAAGAGCTGAGCTTGTATTACTGAAGATTTAGGGCATTGACCCTTTTTATCTGATCTGTAAGGCCTTTAGCCATATTGAAGAGAGTTTCTTGGAAGTGTTCGAAAAAACTCTTGCAATCATCTCAATTTCCAATTCTTTTGCAACCGGTTTTAGTCTGTTGATAAGTTCTTGGAATGTATCCCTTGTCCATTGATACATATTGTAGATTTACTGGTCCAGTGACTAAGTCTGTATTCAACTGTATTTTTTGATGGAGATGACTGCTAGCATGGAGACTGTTCTTGCAGTAGAGGATGATCTTTCATGGATTAGTGTTATCTTGACATCTGTAAGGGCTCGCCTCAGACTTCTAGTTGTAGTCCGAGGTGTCATTTGAATGTCAGATATACCATTCTATAGTTGACCTTGGGGAAAACCTATAGATGATTGATCTGCCCTAGTTTGCACCATTCCAAATGAAGAAGGAGGTGAAAACTTCAGGTTTAGTGGAAGTAAGTCTTGGCATTGCTTGCCAGAGGGTGTGTAACTCATCAGGTGTTTATTGATTTCTTCAAGGATGATATCTTTGAGAGTGTTCTCTGTTGTAGTCTGCTCCTCAGTTGGCAATGTGTTTGTTCCACTGATTCATCCTCCACCAAGACTTTTTTATCTATTGGTGTGGGAGTGGGGTCAAGTGTGGCGACTTGGGTGAACTATGCATGTTCTTTGGTCTGTTGATAGTTTACAGTGGTGTCATCTATGGCAGTTTTTGCTGCATCCTTACTTAATTGATGATACCTCTGCTGTTGTATCTTCATGCACTGTTGGTTCTGATAGAGTAGGTTCTGCTGCTGTGGATTGGTCTGCAGGTGACTGGTCTGCAGGATACTTTACTACTGGCTCTTTTGCAGGAGATGGTTCTTGTACTGATTGCTCCTGGATCCCTTCCTCAGCTACTATATCAATGATGTCATCATCATCATTACCTTTTAGTTGTGGAAATTCATTATCACCATCATCATCGTCTCCTAATGGTTGTGTTCTGCTTACTGTTGGCCTTCTGAGTCTTGCCTAGCATTTCATCGGTCTTTTCTCTATGTTCCAGAATCTTTTCTTGTATGGCTTTGATCGTCTGCAGCAATTTTATTGTGAATGCCTCAGTTGCACCAGTCCTTATTGTCAATGTATTTATGATAGTGGTGCTTTGTAGTTTTTCAGTATGCATCCTTCTGAGCTTGACTTCAATAGCTTCAATCTCCTTTCTTGTGTAGCCCTTTGCACCTAACTCCTGCCTGAGTTATGTTTGTGGTCCTTCCTTGACTTTGTGATAGCTTTTCTATGTTTCCAGTATGAGGTTTTGAAGGTTTTCACTAGCACAAGCCTTTAGATACTTCAGTGCTATGTTTGCATCATGACGTGCAGCAAGCTCTGGTTCCTTTGGTGGTAAGGTTTTATAGGATTATCCCTTAATTTCTTCTATGGTTGATTATTCAAGCTGCTCATCTGCTGATGCAGACTGTGCTTCTGCCTCCAATTCTGTAGGCTGTGTAGTAGGGAGAACCGATCTTGTTTTCTCTTTTGATGTTTGCAGAACAAGCTTCCTTCTTATCTCCTTCGTCTGCTTCGGTCTGATTGCTTCTGCCTTCCTAATAACCTTTTCTGGCGGGTCTGTAGTCTTTACTGTAGTCTATATTGCTGCTGGTTTTTTAGAGAAACCTATTGGCTGCTTGCCAATCTTCCGAACATCAATCTGCTTGGTTGTAGTCTATGGCCTTCCTCTCTTGTCTAATAGCTTGAGCTTTTCCTTCAGAATGATACTCATGATTCTTCCAAACAGAGGATGTTTAGCTTCTATAGCCTTTGCCAGTTGTTACATGAGCAGCTTGGCCCAATTGAGGTTGTGTTTGGTGAGGATTGCATATATTATCTCTTGTTGATCAGAAGTGATCGGATCCTTGGAAAATGCTCTGGACATAATCACCTTCTTTACAACATAGATTCTAATTGTCTTTTCACAGATTTGCTTGAGGCCTGTATCTTGAATCAGCTCAGATATTTCTTTGACTTCATCTGATTCATTCTTTAAAGTCTCAAAATCGAGAACTACTCCTATCTGCAACTCAACCCTTTTTGTTGGATTTCGTTGCTCTTGATATATGTTGCTCTTTTGAGGAGTGTTGGATCAGATGTTGGTCATTTTAGTAGAATTAAAAGTGTTCTTTGCGTTCGTGAAAATGAATTTCAAGAATTTGCAATTTAGGGTTTGCAATAAAGTTTTGTAGGCGAGCGCAATAGAGAGAGAATGAGAGAGTAAAACTGTTTTTGATTTAAAACTTTTTAGTATTTATACTCTTTGAAAAAGTTATCGTTGCCATTTTGTAACTAGCGTTGCGCAGATTGAGTCATTGATTTGACTGTTGCAGAATTCTAGACAATCAATTTTAAAACGTCATTTATTTCCAAAAAATAGAAGTGTAGTAGAGTACAAAAAAATACTGGTTTTCATTCTACATGTATAGTAAAGGAGTAAAGCATTTTGGCCATTTTATTGACTCGGATCAATCATACCCAATTCATCTCATAATTGAATAAATTTGCTCTCATCAAGAGGTTTTTGCACATGATCTCTGATAAAACGATATCTGACATCAATACGCTTGGTCGTGGCATGAAAAACTGAATTTTCTGAAATTGTCATTGTAGACGTGTTGTCACAAAATGTTGGAGTTTAAAAAAATATCATACCATAGTCTGCAAGTTGTGATCTTATCCACAGTACTTGTGCACAACTATGTATTCTGCTTCTGTAGTAGAGGTTGACACGGTGGTCTGCTTCTTACTAAACAAAGAAATTGACATGATCCACTTGTACTTTTTCTATTAACTTTATAACATGCAAAGTCTACATCTGAATAGCCTGTTAGTATAAAATCCGATTCCCTAGCAGACCATAAAAGATTTGGAGTTTTTTTGAGATATCTCAGGATATTCTACTATAGTGTAATGAGATTCCTTGGGGTCAGATTGATATCTAGCGCATACATAGACTGAATACTGGATATCTGGTCTACTTGTAGTATGGTATAAAAGTGAGCCTATTATTCTCCTGTCCATTGTTTGACTTATTTTCTTTCCACTCTCATCCTTATCAATTTTTATGGCTACACTCATGGGAGTTTTCACATGACTTGTATTTTCTAAACCATATTTCTTGATTGTGTTCTTCAGGTACTTGGATTGACTTATAAAAATGCCACTTCTTAACTGTTGTACTTGAAGTCCTAGAAAGTATTTTAATTCTTCCATTGAACTCATTTGATATCTAGATTTCATTAGTGCAGCAAACTTTTCACACAGTTTGTTATTAATAAAACCAAATATAATGTCATAAACATAAATTTACACTAATAGTATATGTTCTGTATGTTTTTTAAGAAATAGGGTGATATCTTCTTTTCTTCTCTGGAAGTTGTTTTCGCATAGAAAAGTTGAGAGAGTTTCATACCATGCCCTTGGTGCTTGTTTCAAACCATATAATGCCTTGTCTAATCTATAAAGATGTCGTGGATGTTCAAAGTCTTCAAAATGAGGAGGTTATTCAAGATATAGCTCCTCTTGCAACTTTCCATCTAGGAAGACACTCTTCACATCCATCTGATAGACTTTGAACCCGTTGTGTGCAGCATAGGCAAGAAATATTCTTATTGTTTCTAGTCTTGCAACAGGAGCAAAAGTTTCATCAAAATCAATTTCTGCTTGTTAAGAATAACCTTTTGTCACTAGCCTGGCCTTGTTTGTGATTATTATTCAATTTTGATCAGTTTTGTTCTTGAAGACCCATTTGCAGCCAACTACATAATTCTTGGGTCTTGGCACTAGATACCATACTTTGTTTCTTTGAAACTCATTCAGCTTTTCTTGCATGGAATCAATCCAATTTGGATCATTTAAAGTTTCGTTGGTTGTTTTCGGTTTTATTTCTGATATGATGCACACAGACAAGCACTCTCTGATTGTTGCTTTTCTAGTCTGCACAAGTACATCCTTGTCTTCAATGATGTTACCTTATGTATGTGCCTTGATCCATCTCCTTCTGTCTTGATTAGTAGATGTGTGTTCTAGTTGTTGTCATATCATAGGCTCCTCTGACTATACTGCATTATTATTCTCTTCAGTGTATGCAGACTGTTCGTCCTGTTCTGCAGCTTTAGGGCTCTTGTCTGCGTCCTGCTCATTATCTATGCATGCATATTCCTCATCAAGGATATTAGCATCACGTATGGATATTTTAGATTCATCAAAGAAAACATGAACTGATTCCTCAATTGTCTGTGTTTTAATGTTATATACTCTAAAGGCTTTACTAGTTGTGGAGTATCCTAAGAAGGTTCCCTCGTCTGTCTTAGGGTCAAATTTTCCTACATGATGTTTATTATTATTATGTATGTAGCATTTACATCCAAAGGCATAAAAGTACTTGACACTTGATGTCTTTCCTTTCCATAATTCATAGGGATTTTTTTGTGCAGTCTAAGAATAAGACATCTATTTTGAACATAGAATGTAGTGTTTACTACTTCTACCCAGAAACGTTTTGATAAATTTACATCAGCAAGCATTGTTCTAGCAGCTTCTATAAGTATCCTATTTTTCTCTCTTCTACACCATTTTGTTGGGATGTTCTGAATGCTGAAAAGTTATGTTGAATTCCATAATCATTACAGTAAATATCTACTACTTTTTTTTTTTATCAAATTCAGTACCATGATCACTCCTAATTGTGATTATTTAGTGCTTTTCTCATTTTGAACTTGTCTTAGGAATCTGGTTAGTAAACTGTAAGTTTTATTCTTTTTGTGTAACAATATCACCCAGGTATATCTTGAATAGGCATCTACTACAATCAGGATATACCTATTTCTATTTAGACTTTCAACTTCTATTGGACCAAAAAGATTCATGTGTAGTAGCTCTAGAATTATACATGATTCTGATGAGTTTATAGGTCTAAAGCTTGCTTTCCCCCTTGACATGGTCTGCATAACTTATCCTTTCTAAATTTTATTTCAGGAAGTCCTCACATTAGGTTTTCTAAGGATAGTTTAGCTAGTTTTGAAATTTAAGTGAGGCAGTCTCTTATTCCATAGCCAATTTGTGTCTTCCAGCACCTTTTGTTATGTCTCTTTTATTCCAGCACCTTTTGTGTAAAAACATGTTATTTGTGCTGATTGTGATGAGTTGTAGTCTACTGCATAAATGTTTCCTTTTTTGGTTCCTACTAGTTTGACTTCTTTGATGTCTTTATCTTTTTGACATGAATTATGTGTAAAAGAGACATCATAATTTTTGTCACATAATTGACTAATGAAAAACGGGTTATGTTTTAAACCTTTAACATAAGCTACATTTCTAAAGATTAAAGAACCTGTACCAAGGGTTCCATAACCTTTACTTTTAGTTGTCTTGCCTCCACCGAAGATGACTAGGGTCCTTTTTGCTTTCTATATTCTTTCAGAATACTTTTGTTCCCAGTTATATGTCAAGAACATCCACTGTCTAGGTATGCTGTCCCACCCTGTTCTTTCTACAATAAGACAAAAAAAAACTTGTAAATGGTATCCACTCATATGAGTCTTTTCTTGTTAGTCTTTGGGATCTGCACTTGAATTATGTTCTTGTGTGAGGTCCAGCATTCGAAAGACTTATGGCCAATTTTTTCATAGGTATAGTAGTAGACCTTTGGTCTTAAAGCTCTGGGTGGCCTTCTAGTGTTCCCCCACCTCTTTTGTTGCACTGTGCATGAGCAGACAAACCTCAATTGTGGCCTTCTCTATGTAGTTTTAGAGGTATTGTTCCATACTGAGTAGTTTGATACATAGTGAGGTCTGTATGACCTTTTACTGGCTTTTATCATGTGATTCCAGACCTTTTGCACCATGTGGTGTTCTACAGCAGTTTGTGCTGATGGTCAACTCAAAGGATTTAACCCTTTTGGTTTGAGCAATAGAGACTTTACTATTTTACTCTCCTTGTGTAGTAGAGGTTTTGCTCTTCTGTAAGACTTTTGCAGACATCTGTTTTGCCTTTATCTAGCTAGTCATGATATTATCAATCACCTTTGAGTGTGAGAGATTATTTATCCAGTCTTTGTATCCTAAACTTGTCTTATCATGCGAGGATTGATCCATGTTTAGCATTTTTTGCAAGTTTAGGGTCTTTCTATTCCATGTATTGACCTGAGCTAGCTCAGCATTTCTCAATGTAAGTGTTTCCACTACTGTATTGAGAAGCTTTACTTTTTCATCTCATTTCGTCAACTCATTTTGAGCCAAGCCTAGGTAACAATTAATCTCTTTATACGCTTGACTGTAATTCTCTTTGAGATTTGCAATCAGCTCGAGATTTTCTTTATGTTTCCTTGAGTGGGAAATAAAGCTTTCAGAAGTTTCTTGAAGCGCCTCCTTTAGTTCCTCTAAAGTTGCATCTGAGTTAGAAAAATCGAATATTTGTTGTTGTTTTTTTTTTTTTTTGCATTTTTGCCATGAGACAGAGTTGAGCATTTGAGATTGTTTTTTCACCATCCGAGTCTGTCTCACTCCAAGTTTCGGCGGCATAGGCCGAAACTTGTTCCGGAGTTTCCTTTATTGTATTCCCTTTTATTCCTTTCTATAGATGATTCCTGTGTAGGTCGCCTACATTATGCAGTAAAGTGTCATGGTTTTCCACAGTTATAGCAGACCTCCTTTTGTACTTCTTTTGTTTTTATGGGAAAATTCTAATTGAGATTCTTCTTTTTGAACAGCTTTTTAAACTTCTTGCTCATTAGTGCAAGTTCTTCTGATAATACTTGTTCACTTGCAGATGAGGTGTCACTAATTTTCTTTTCTGCCATTGACCTCAAAATTTTCTCTTGAGCCTTGAAGGCTATAATTTTCTTTCTCACTTTATCAATTTGTCTCTTCTACACAACTTCTTGATTTTAAGTATGTTGTACGTCATATAGTTGTGTTAAAGACATCTTGGCAAGATCTCTGGACTCCCTTATCGTTGTGGTCTTTATCCGTCAGATTTCACCAAGCGATCTCATAAAATTTAGGTTGACTTATCAAAGGTCTTCCCTAAAGTTTTGAGATTGTTGATGAGTACATTGAACCTCTCGTAGAACCTGGTCAAAATCTCATCTGATCTCAATGAGGCCCAATCATACTACTACATCAAGACATCTTTCTTGTTTTTCCTGATCTCATTTGTTCCTTCATTCCTGAGCAGTATAGCATCTCATGCTTTCTTTACAGTGATTGTATGAACCACTATCTCAAACAAGTCATTATCAAGGGCTTTAAATATTTGGTTCATTGTCCTTGTGTCCATTAGTACTAGATCCCGGTCCTCTTTCGTCCAGAGGGATTTAGGCTTTTTTACATCATTGTTAGATCCATAGGTACAACCTAGAGGAATAATGAATAATTGATTTTTAAAATTTATCAGTGCAATACAACGGAATGGTGAGTTTGTCACACTGATATTCCTTACAAAGTGCTTAGGTTTTATACAGTAGAGACTCAAATTTTGTAAATTTGCCTCTATTTACTGTTATGTTTGATTAGCAACAGTTCTAATAACATGCAGTAATGAAAAAAGAGTAAAGAACACAAGATTTATACTGGTTCAGACACTCGTTATCAATTGAGTTCACTATCTTCTTGTTTTTTTTGCTAGCTAACTTGTCAAAGGCAAAGAATCTAGATCCTTACACAGACCCTTTTCTGGACTCTACTGTACCCTTTGTTCTTCAATGCAGACTAGTGAACCATTTTCTTCCTATTTTTCTCAATCCAACTCACTGGGACAGTTGAGAATGTTTTATTATTTTTACACACTTGTACGTTCAATATTCTTTTCTCTTCCCTTTTGTCCTTGAGCTCTTCGATCCCCTTTTATAGGCTAAGGAAATAGACAAGTGACTTGTGTACTTGATCTGATGGTGACGACTGGTCACATATGAACCTTTATCGATGTTGACAGCTCACCTTTTTCAGATCTCATACTGTTGAGATTGATCCTTAGACCTCTGACCCAACCTGGGCAACCATCTTTGCTGCAGTTCAGTCTGTTGTATCTCACTCTACAGTCATTACTATTGAGACCTCGTATACACCCAGTCACTGTTGCAACCTCGTCTAGTTCCAGATCTGATAAAATTCATGCATTGGTGTATTGGTCCTTGTCTACAAGTTCAATCCTACATTCTGGAGCATTTGTAGGAATTTTAATACCCATGCATGTCTTAGTTGCTTAGCCAAAATTCGTTGTACTACTTTACATCTGGTGGCCCACACAATGCTCTTCATTTGTGGTCCTATACTCTCCAGCATCTAACCTAAACAGCACATACCTACCTAATTTCTAGCCTAAACATACTAACAATATCATGGCAGAAGCGATTGCACATTCGTATCAACCTGCTTTCCATTAGAAAATTATTTAACAAAAATTATGATGTCTTTTTTACTCATGATTCATTTCAATAAGAGACAAAGTCACTAAAGAAGTCAAATTGGTACTCAAGGAAATATTTATGTCAAGGAAATATTCATGTCAAGGAAATATTCATGTCAAGGAAATATTTATGCAGAAGAGTTCAAATCATCACACTTAGAACAAATAACATGCAATTACACAAAAGGTGCTGAAGATACAAACTGCCTATGCCATAAGAGATTAGCTCACTTGAATTTCAAAACTACACCTAAATTATTGTCAAAAAAGCTAATGACATGACTTCCTCAAATCAAATTCAGAAAGGAAAATTCATGCAGACCATGCCAAGAGGGAAAAAAGACTAGAGCAAGCTTCAAATCCCTAAACTCATCAGAATCAGGTAGAATTCTAGAACTATTCCATATGGATCTTTTTGGTCCAGTAGAAGTAGAAAGTTTAAATAAAAAGAAGTACACCCTAGTTGTAGTAGATGACTATTCAAGATATGTATGGGTAATGTTCTTGCACAAAAAAAGTGAAACTTGCAGTCTGCTAACTAATTCCTGAGACAAGTTCAAAATGAGAAAGGCACTGGAATAATCATAATTAGGAGTGATCATGTTGCTGAATTTGATCAAACCAAAGTAGATGTTTACTACAATGGTCATGGAATTAAACATAACTTTTCAGCACTTAAAACACCTCAACAAAATGGTGTAGCAAAGAGAAAGAGCAGGATAGTTATAGAAGTCTATCAAGGCATATCAAGGCTGCCACCGAGGAAGTCTATGACTATCTAAGCAGACCCGACTTAAACGAGCATCAACCAAGCGGTAATGATGGAAATGATGGTGATGAAGATGATCATTCTCAACCAGCACCTGATGAAGATGAAGATGCCCTCATTGATCAAGTTGCTGATGGAGGAGTGCAAACATCATCTGGACCTGCGGATGAGACAATGGTTGCTACAGATAAGACAATGCAGACGAGACCATGACCATGCACATTGCCGATGAGACCATGTTAGCTGCAGATCAAGAAGCTGCTCCTTCTCTCGACAATCTAGATGAACAAGCAGCACAGGAGCATGATGCAGGAAAAGAATCGTCTTCCTCCAGTGATGAATCGTTTGCTGAAACACCGATCATAATCGGTCTTGCCGTAGATCCAGCACAAAGTGACCCTAATGATGAGGCTCAAATGACAGAAGAGCTTCTTGTCATGGAAGAACACTTCTCAGACAATGAAATTCAGTCCTTCGAACTATCACTACCAGATGATGAAATTCCTCAGGACAAATCAATTGCAGACCATCCAGCTAATCCTCAAATCACTCCTTTGCGAGCCATTGAAGAAATTGTCTTCACTCCGCCCACAGCATTTGGACTTACACAAATAGCTACTCAAGGCTCCTCTGCTCACATGGACTCAATGTACAGTGGTACATCCACACCAAGACCAACATCTTCGGCCCTCAAGAACTTACAACAAGCCTTTGAGGATCCTGAAGTTGAAGTCTTAGCAGTCGAACCACCTCCAGTACAGGAACCAAGACCTCCTTCCTCTCCCTTAGAAAACACTACTCAATATCATCTACGACAGCTTGATCAAGAGATATATGGAATGCACTCATGGATCAGAGATGCCTTCCATGATTTTCTCGAAGCCTTAGAGCCAATTGCAGTAGACCTCGAAGCAGAGAAAGAACTCAGGAAGTCAACATTTGGTCACTTTGGCGAGACTCTAAGTAATCTAGCAGCAGGAATCATTGATCAGATGAAGCAAAATCGCTCGGTGCATCTTCACACTCAACGAACACATATCTCCAACTTCAGAAGATTCAAGGAGCAACAGTCTACAGCACTTCGCAAGCTCAAAGACACCATGCTGACGACACAGAAAAATATTGATGAGCACAGCCGAATCAATGACATCAAGTTTGGCCTTCTCGAGACCAAGCTCCAAGTAGTCTAGAAACACATTCATTCTGAGCTCAAGGGGGTCAGGATGGCTCTTGAGAACCTAACCTCTGCACTGAGTGCTAACAAAAAGGGGGAGACACCTGCTGAAATGCAGGAGAGACAAGAACAGCAACCTTCTACTCAGAGGGAGAAGGAGAAATCCTCACAAGCAAAAAGGAAAAGTTCAGAAGAACAAGGGAAAGATCCAAAGACAACAGGACGAAGAAGAACATAGATGACGCGACAGGGAAGATAGTGAAGAAAGGCGCTATAAACGTAGACGAGGAAAGGAGCATCAAAGGTAATTCTTATAATTATTATTTTTTTCTCTAATGTTACCACATTATTTAGCAAAACGGTTTTGATAAAAAGTAAGCCTGTTGTATTGCATAGGAGTTTTTGTTAGCATCAATTTAGGAGGAGATTGATAGGAATGTGCAATCCCTCCATTTGTATAGAAATTGATGTAACAAACTCAAATGTATAAATTGTAATATAGTTAGATTGTTTAGGTTAGAAGTCAAGTAGGAAGTTGCAGTTGAGGTCAAATGCAGGAGTGCAGACGGTTGCAAATGCAGAGGGCTGATGCAGACCACCTGGTGAAGACTTCTATAAGAACTCTAGATAAACATCTAATATATGTACAAGCAAGAGAAGAATTGAAGGCTTCACAAGAAGGACTGAGCTTGCAGATGAGGACCACGATGGCAAGGCATAAAGCTGAATCAGACTATGCAGACAAGGTATTACAGCAGACTAGATTACAGTAGAGATGATTCTCAGCATGAGGTCGAAGGTTTGAAGTCAATCAAGTGAAGATTCAAATTAAAGTAGCAAAGGCACGAAAACTGGGGATAGTGGAATGCCAGCGTTGAAAACGAGATGGTGGCAAACACTAGTAGGAAAGTAACTCTCCAGGAACAGTGAGTTGTCTACAAAGAGGGTTCCTTTCTTCAGCCATATAAAAGGGAACCGTTGAAGCACATTGTATGTGTGAATTGTGTAAGAAAAAGGCAAGCGTGAAAAGTAATACACTTTCAAAAGGCATACTCAAGTGAGCTGAATCGAGAAGATACAGAAAAGAGAAGTATCACTAGTCTGCAGAAGAACAACTCTTACAATAGAGCTCAAGATTCAGAGCTGTGCAGAGATCTAGGATCTTCTACCTTCATACAAGTTAGAAATCTTGTGAAAAGGAGTTTTCTTGTAAGCTGAAAAACAAGAAGATAGTGATATTTCCCTCTTAGGCTGACTACATTGGTCACTAAGGGAAGACTGGACTAAGCTCTCGATTATCATTTGATATCGAGTGTCTGAACGAGTATAAACTCTGTGTCAACTTACTGCTTTCATCATATTGCTTTTGGAACTGCTCCTGATAAATCATCACACCTGAAATAGAGATAAATACTCAAAAGAGTCATAAATCTCAAGTGCAGACGAGATAGTCTCATCTGCAGACTGCCTGAGTAGTCTGCATACTGCACTAGTGTGCACAAGATCATCATTCCGCACAAAAAGACTACTAAAGTCTTACACAACCTATTCACCCCCCCTCTAGGTTGAAACTCGAACCTTACAGAAGCCTTTAGAGTATATAACAACAAAACACATATATTTGAGGAGTGAGTTCATATTTTTTTTTGATGAATATGAAATATCCATGCGTGATGCTAATATTTTTGATGAGGAATATGCAAGATTAGATGATGAACAGGATGTAGACGAGAGCCCTAAAGCAACAGAAAGGGATTAGCAGTCTCCACACACTGACGAGAACTATAATGCAACAGAGTTAGAGCAACCCTTAATACAATAACAACTGGAACACACAACCATTGATCAAGATAAAAGAAGATGGATCAAGACACATACTCAAGATGACCTCATTGGAGACAAGGATACACCTGTGCATAATAGAAGAGCAACAACTAGAGAGTGCATGTCAGTGTGTTTCATATAAAAAATGGAACTAAAGACAATCGATGAAACTTTAAGTGATCCAAACTGGATTGATGCCATGCAAGAAGAACTAAATGAGTTTCAAAAAAACAAAGTATGGCATCTAGTGCCAAGACCCAAGAATTATCCAGTTGTATAGCTACAAGTGGGTGTTCAAGAACAAAACTGATGAAAATAGAACAGTCATCAGAAACAAAACCAGGCTAGTGGCTTTGATGAAACCTTTGCTCTTGTTGCTAGACTAAAAGCAATAAGAATGTTCCTAAATGAAAAGTTGCAATAGGAGGAATATGTTGAACAACCTCCTGGTTTTGAAGATTTTGAACATCCACATCATGTCTACAGGTTAGACAAGACATTATATGAAACTCTCCAACTTTTTTGTGTGAGAATAATTTTCAAAGAGGAAAGATAGATACCAAAATATTTCTTAAGAAACATATACAACATATACTATTAGTACAAATTTATGTTGATGACATTATATTTGGCTGCACTTTTTTTAACAAATTATGGTAAAGATTTGCTACACGAATAAAATTTAAATTTCAAATGAGTCTAATGGGAGAATTAAAATACTTTCTAGAACTTCAGGTACAACAGTTAGAAAGTGGGATTTTTATAAATCAAGCCAAAAACCTAAAATATATGGATTAGAAAAATACAAGCCACATGAAAAATCCCCATGAGTGCAGCCATAATAATTGATAAGGATGAGAATGAAAAAAAGAAATAAGCCAAACAATGTATAGAGGAATAATATGATCAATTTTATACCTTGCTACAAACAGACCAGACATCCAGTACTCAGTCTGCGTATGAGCAAGACATCAATCTGATCCCAAAGAATACCATTATAATACAGTAAAGAGAATCCTAATGCATCTTAAAGGAATTCCAGAAGTAGGTGTTTGGTATTCTAAGGAATCAGATTTTACACTAACAGGCTATTTAGATGCAGAATTTGCAAGCTGTAGAGTTGATAGGAAAAACACAAGTAAATGATGCCAATTTCTTGGTGCAAAATTGATTTCATGGTTCAGCAAGAAATAGAACACAATGTCAACCTCTACTGTAGAAACATGATACATACCTGCGGGAAGCTGTGCTGCACAAGTACTATGGATGAGGTCATTATAATATTTTCTAGCACTTTAATATTTTTTGACAACACGTCTGCAATGGCGATTTCAAAAATTTCAGTTTTTCATACAAGAGCTAAGCACATTGATGTCAAATATCATTTTATCACAGATTATGTGCAAAAAGGTTACATTAAATTGGAATATATTCCAACAAAAAAAACAAATTGTAGATATTTTTACAAAGCCTCTTGATGAGAGAAAATTTATTCAATTAAGAGGTGAATTGGGTATAAAAATTTATTCAATTAAGAGGTGAATTGGGTATAATTGATTTGACTCGGTAAAATGGCCAAAATTCTCTATTGCTCTACTGCACATGTAAAATACAGAACAATATTATTCTTACTTTGTTGTATTTCTATTTTTGGAAAAAAGTAACGTTTTAAAATTAATTGTCTAAAAATATGCAATAGTCAAATAAGTGATTGAATCTACGCCACGGCTAATTATTAAATGGCAACGGTAAATTTTTCAAAGAGTATAAACTTTAAAAAAAAATTCAACAAAAAATACTTTCACTCTCTCACTCTAAGCATTCTAATACTCTCTCTCTCTCTCTCTCCCTATACTACAAATCCTAGTTTGCGAATTCTGAGAACTGATCTTTACAAACTTGAAAATTCTCTTTGATTTCACTTAAAAATGGCCAACACCCAATGTACCACTCCTCTTAAGAGCGAAAAATCTCAAGAGCAACGAAGCCCAACAAGAAGATTCGAATTACAAACCGAAGTGGTACTTGATTTTGAGATATTAGGGAATGAATCATATGAAGTGAAAGAAATATCCGAGCTAATTCAGGACGCAGGCCTCAAGCACTTCTGTGGGAAAACCAGCAAAATATACAATGAAGAGGTACTTGACTTCATCGAAAAGATAAAAGTTACAAAGGACTTTCTATACATCACTTACACATCCAGTAGATGAAATAGGATCAACATTAGTCCCAATGATTTTTAACAGTTCATCAGAGTTCTATACAAAAGACCTAGAGATATACCAATCTTTGTCGTAAATGATGGGAGGCATGCAATGCTAAGCGAGGATAGACAAAAAGAAGGAATACGGACAATGAAGAAATATTTTGTCCAAAGCACACAAACTACTTGCAGAAGTAGTAAAGAATGTGATCATGTCAAGGAAATTCTCAAAATATCTGTTCACCTCTAATCAGCAAAAGAAATAATGTGTACAATCCTCACCAAGCGCAAACTCAACTGGGCCAAGCTACTAATGTACCAACTGGCCAAAGTAGTAGAGGCCAGAAAATTTCTCTTTGGAAGGGTTATAAGCATAATCCTCAAAGAAAAGCTCAAGCTTTCTGATAAGAAGGAAAGGCCATGGACTATAACTAAGCAGCAGTGCAGACTACAGAAAAAGCTGCAGAGCAACCTAAAAAAGCCAAAGGGAAGTTGATCAAGAAGGCACTAGAAGCAAGACTAAAGCAAACGAAGGAGACAAGGAGGAAGCTTGTCCTGCAGACTTCAGAAAAGGAAACAATATCGAAGCTCCCTACTGCACAGCCTACAGAAATAGAGACAGAAGCACAGTCTGCACCAACAGAAGAGCAGACTGAAGCTAAATCATAAAGGCCAACAACTATAGTAGCAATTGTGGGATCATCCTCAAAAACCTTATTGCCAAAGAAAGTAGAGGTTGTAGCACTTCATGACGCAAACATAGCACTTAAGTATCTGAAGGCTGGTGCTGATGAAAACCTTCAGAACCTTATTTTGGAAACTCAGAAAACCTATAAGGAAGTAAGAGAAATACCACAAGCATAGCTCAAGCAAGAGCTAGGTGCACAAGGCTACATAAAAAGGGAGATTGAAGCCAAGCTCAGAAGGATGCAGACTGAAAAACCACAGAGCACCTCTACTGCAAGTACATTGGTAATAAGGACTACTGTAACTGAGACATTCACAACAGCAATCATCATTATTTCTAATGTAGGAATGGAATTGGTTGTGATTGAAGCTGACCAGCCATCAACTGCATCAAAAGGATGGGGCACAACAACAACCATAACCACACAATCTTCAGAGAAAGAAGAAATTATAAAAGCGTTGTAGACGGTCCAAGCCATACAAGAAAAGGTCTGGAACACATAGCCAAGACTGATGAAATGCTGGGCAAGGCTCAGTAGGAAGCAATGCTCCAAAAGTTCATCAAGCAGTATAAACTCCCAATTAAGAAAACATCCAAACATGCAAGGCCAAGGCTCATTCCATCAAGAGGACATCCAAAGCTGCAAGGCTAAGGCTCATTCCATCAAGAGAAACCACAAGGTATTGGATAAATACAGATGGCTCAAGGGCAAAAATTGAAATAGTTGATGGCATGACAGAGGCAGAAATCCATCACCTGATCCAAATTTAGAAAATGGAGGCCAACAAGAAGAAGAGGCCCACTGAACCCAACATACTGTTCAGTGGAGTTCTGAAGATCAAAGGCTAAATCCTCAAAACAAGGAGGCACATCTAGGCACAATTGCAACTTGTCGAATTTGTGCACACTCCGAAGTAGAGGCTGAACTGAAAAGGTTGGTAGAAAAGCATGTTCGGGCAGCGACCTTGGAGATTTATGATTATCTCACAAGGCCAACAGTTGGCAGAGCACAAGCATCAGGAGATAATGATGATGGTAATGATGAACTTCTAGAGTTAGAAGGCCATGATGATGATGACATCATTGATGAGATAGGTGAAGAAGCAATCCAAGAGTAATCAATAGCAAAACCATCTACTGTAAAAGAGCCAGCAGTAGATTCACCTACAGTCAAAATCCCAGCAGCAGAGCTTACCCCATCAGAATTAGCAGTACAGAAGAAAACAATAACAAAGGAATCACCAATCAGGGATACAACAGAGGGTACCACAAAAGGAACTACTGTAGACTATCACCAGAACACTGAGCAAGCAGAGTTCACACAACTTATAATACTTGATCTCACTCCCACACAGATAGAGAAAGTGATCATAGTGGAAGATTAATCAGCAGAAACAACCAATGCCAACAGAGGAGAAGACTGTAGTAGACAACACTCTCAAAGGTATCACCCTTGATGAAATCAATAAACACCTGGTGAGTGACATTTCCTCTGGCCAGAAAAACATGCTAAATCAAGATACATCTCCATTAAACCTGGAGTTTTCACCGCCCTCTTTATTTGGAATGGTGTAGATTAGGGCAGATCCACAATCAGTAGGCTTCCCCCAAGACCTACTTTACAGTGATATATCAGACATTCAGATAACACCACAGACTATAGCTAGGAGTCTAAAGCAAGCCCTTGCAAATGTCATAATGACACCAATCCATAAAAAGCCATCTTCTACTGTAAGAACAGTGACAGGGAGTAAACCGTCTGTACATCAATAGTCATCTTTATCAGAAACTACTGTGGAATACAGACTCGGACAGTTGGATCAGAAAATCTACAGCATGCATCAGTGGACTAAGGATGCATTCAAGAAACTTCTCAGCAGACTGGAACCAGTTGTAGACGAGTTGGAAGCCGAGAAGACTGCAAGGGGAAGAAGTTTTGAAGACTTCCATGCATCTCTCTCCAACATGACTAAAAGTCTTACAGATCAAATACAGAGGACTAATGCTCTAAATCTTCAGCAGTACAGGCTCAGCTCCTCAAATCTGAACAAGCTAAGGGGAACAACACTAAGCTAACCTACGCAAACTACAACTATCCTTGAAGACCACCCAGCAGCATCTTAAGGAGCACATTCGCAACAACGACATAAGGCAGCCACAGTTGCTTAGCAAACTATAACTTCTGAACTAAAAACCCTTAGAACTACAATCGAAACCCTTATAGGTGTAATCAATGCTAACATAAAGTGGGAGAAAGAGGCAAGAAGGCCTTCTTAGAACAAGACAGCAGAGAAGACAGTCAGGGAGAAAGCAGACGAGGTCAAAAGAAAATCAATAGGAGCAGTAGAAGAAGAAAGGGCTGTAAAGCTACAGAGGCCTCAAGGGGAGAGGCCATCAGGGCACAGGTCTTAGGGGGGGAACATCCCCAGATCACAAGCTTGCAGATGTTTTTAGTGTGCTTATGTTAGAAATTAGGTAGGTATCTATAGTCTAGGTCAGATGTTAGAGAGCATACGACCACTGGTGGAGAGCATTGTGGGCCACTAGATGCAGACTACTATAGAGAATTTCAGCTAAGCATTTAAAACATGAATGGGCAACAAAAGACCTGCAAATACTTCAGGATCTGGGATTGATGTTGTAGACATGAACCAACACAACAATGCATGGATTGCATCAGATCTGTGAACAGACAAGGTTACAGGAGTAAATGGGTGCAGACGAGGTCTCAACGGTACTGAGTGCAGAACGAGTTGTAGCAGACCGGAGTGCAGCAGAGATGATTACTAAGGTTGGGGCAGATTGAGGATCAATCAAATCAAACATTTGAGGTTCAGAGTGATAGTACGAGGATTTGAAAAAGATGAGCTGTCAACATCAGTGAAGGTTCACATGTGACCAGCTGTCACCGTCAGTTCAAGTATACAAGTCACGGGTTCATTCCCTCAGCCTATAAAAGGGGGTCAAAGAGCTCAAAGAACAGTGCTACTGAGAAAGTCATTGAATGAGAGATTAAACGTACAAGAATGTAAAATCAATCTAAATTCAAATTTATTCAAGTGAGTTGAATTGAAGAATAAGAAGAAGAGGATTCACTAGTCTACACTGAAGAATAGAAGCTGCAACGGAGTCCAGTAAAGGATCTATGCAAGGATCTAGGTTCTTCATCTTTAACAAGTTAGCTATCTTGTAAAGGGGTTGTTGTCTTATAAGCCAAAAACAAGAAGATAGTGAACTCATCTCTTGAATTAACTAAATTGATCATCGAGGGAAGACTCGACTAAGTCTCGGTTATCGATTGATAACAAGTGTCTGAATTAGTATAAATCCTGTGTTTATTATTTTTTTTTCTTTTCATTATTTTGAGCTATTAAAACTGTTAGGAATCAATCTCAACAGTAAACAGAGACAAACTCTCAAAGTTTAAGTCACATCAGTATATTGAAATTCATCATTCTGCTGTATTACACTGAAATTTTTTAAAACAATTTATTCACCCCCGATTGTACATGTGGATCTTACACTATCCATTCCTTGTCTCCAACACAATTCACTACTTTTAGAGAATGAAAAATGCATTTCCTTTACAACATTTGTCATTATTTTAAATCAGTTTGTTGACTCATGTGCTGCACGGTCGTTTGTACTTGCTTTTCAAACATTTGTTAAACGGTTTCTTTCGCGTCGGTTTTATTTGTCTATTTTTGAGAAGTTTCTCAAAATACTCCTTAATTTTGGGTGAGTAGCAAGTTTATTATAACTGATTCAATGGTAAATCGTTCTCCTCCTATTATAAGGTCAAAGTTCAACATTTCGCAAGTGTAGTTTTCCCCAATCCACCCATACCGATAATAGCAATGACATCGAGGTCACGCTCAGGTGAAGATAACACCCGGTTCATGATCTGATCTTCCGCTACTTTCCTGGCACAAACAGCATCGAAGCCCTCCCACGAAGAGGTCGTGATCCTGCTATCACAAACTTGGGCGTTTGTAGCAGAAGCAGGAGCCTCTTCATGACGGGGAATCAATCCCACGATCTTCCCGTGATCCACGAAATCCTCTAGCTTCTTAGTTATCTCCACGACTTTTGAAGTGATGTCTGGCTTGGCGGCATGACTGGACTCATGTGCATCATCACGTTCCTTGAACCGGGCCTTCGTGTCAATGCGATCCAACAGGGCATTCACATCGTAGATGGTGTGCTTGAGGTCAACGAGCCACGCCTTGGCAGAAGGTTCCGTGAACTGCTTATACTCCGCATCCTTCATCAGCGGGATGATCATACTACGTTTCCTCTTCAGTTTATCGACAAGTTCTTTGTTCTCTTCGATCTTGCAGTGCGAACCGCTGGGTTGATTAACAGCCGGCGACCACATTCGAAGACCTGCAACAACACCCAGAGAGTTTCGACTCATCTCCCCTTTTTGGTGGATCAATGCTTCGTTTTGCTTTGTGTTTCAGGCTGAAGATTGAAGATAATGCTTCTTCTTGGTTTGGTTTTGGTGATAGGTTGAGTTTTGGATATGAAATGAAAGGATGGAAGTGAAAGTTTGATAACAACCAAATGTCACTCATCACCTCCAAGTAAGTCAAACCAGCCAGTATAAGCTTCCCGCAAAATCAAGAGAAATTAAAAAGGAAAGAAAATTGATTCTTTGAAAAGTTTAACGCGTCAGGCACAATTTTTAAAAAATGATTCGGTTTATTAATTTAATTATGAATCTGATTAAATCAGACTGGTTCAACTCAAACTAAATCAATTTTTTTCTTTTTTTTTCTTTTTCTTTTTTTTTCTTTTTTTCTTTCTTTAATCAATTCAACCCATGAATTGAAACCAATTTTTAAAAAATCGATTCAATTTACCCTTGATTCGACCGTTTCCGGCCGATTATGCGAATCATAGTCAAGAATAGACAGTGGGATCAAAATCCTTCCAATCGATGACTATAGGATACTGATGAATAGCATTTTCCGGTTTTTTTCATTGTGTGTGTAATTCGTTGTTTGTTTTGGAATGGGTTTAGGTTGTATGATATTGATGACTATAGGATATTTTTAAGATTTTAATTTGTTTCATTTTTGGGTTTATGAGTTGTTAGCAATGAATAATGATAGAGTGTGTTAGCTGTTTGTATTGAGACTCGAGATGGATTTGGGTTGGATGGTTGTCGTGAAGTCAGGCTACTGTGCGTTGATGATTGTTCGACAAGATTTTGCTGTTTGTCAGGTCGTGCTACATTTTGTGTAAGAATGTTCGTCGGATGTTTAGTTGTGTGCCATTATTTGGAGTGATAAGAAGCTTGGTTCCATAAAGTGAGTTGTCAAGTTCGAGTGTTCTAAATGGAAAAGACATGTTCTAGGAGAGTTTCTTGACACGTTTTTATACTCAATACATGAATTGTTAGTTTCATTTTGTGTGAACTAATGTATGTGATTTTTATTTTCTTGCTTTACTAACCATAAAATTTTGTCATATGAATTTTAACGTTGGATTTAGGAATTGTGTTGTTATTTTGAACTGTTTATTTTTAATTTTTTGCAAGATACTTTTTAATTTGTTTGCACAAATTTTTGTGTGAACTGCATTGTTATTTTGTGTGAATTTTTTATTTTAATTTTTGTTTATAATGTTATTAAAGATGTCTTAAAACATGAAATGGATGGGGGATGAAGATGGAGATCGAGGTGAAGGTGTTACATGGATGGAGATCGAGAGAAATGAAGAGAGAAAAATTGAAGACTCTGGCATTATGATGCAAGATACTATATTGAAAGTCATCAATCTTGAATTGTAACAAGATGAAGTGTAGCAAAAGTTTTTTAAGGTAAAAATAGTTCATTTGAGTTGTTTTTTTTATTTTTTATTTTTTTTTTCTTTTGTGAACTGATTTTTTTATATTTGTGAATAGGTTTTTTTGTGTATTTATCAATTACTTTTTTTATTTTGAAAGAACTATTTTTTTGTGTTTGTGAATGGTTTTTTTATTTTGTGTGAACTAATTCTTTATTTTTTTATTTTTTTGAACTACTTCTTTATATGTGGGAACTGTTTTTTTTGTATTTATGAGTTATTTTTTTATTTTTAAGAATTACTTTTTTTTTATTATGGTCAATTACCTAAACATACACAAATTTGAAAAAAAATATCAAAAAAATACACAAGGAATCTAAATTCCAAAAATATACAATTCATTCATCTTATTTAATCTCTAATCCTATTCTTATCTCCATCCCAACCCCTACCATCACTCAACCACGGTCGGAATCTTCATTGGAATATTCTCGTAATCCGGCCACCGTTGTCGGAATCTGACCACGTCGTTGGAATATAAAATAGAACGTTTGAATAAAATCAAAATAAAGCATCCGTACAAAATAAAACAGAATGCCAATATAAAAATAAAACAGTGCTTCAATACAATATTAAACAAAGCACCAGTACAAAAATGAAACAGAGCGTTTGAATAAATGAAATAAAACCCATGAATAAAAAATGAAACATAATAATAATACGATATTATGCATCATCAGAACTCGACATCAGAAATAAAGTGTATGTTCCTTTATAAAATAGAGCGCATGTATAATAAAATAAACCAGAAGGCATGAACAAATGAAACAGAGCGCATATCGAAAATGAAACACGACATATGATAAAAATAAATAAAAACAGAGGGTCAATACAAAAATAAAACAGAGCGTCAATACCAGTACAAAAATGAAAAAGAATGTCAATACAAAAATGAAACCGAGCTCTTGTCAAAATAGGCGTTTGATTTTGAAACAAAGCGCATGTTCTGACGCTATATTTCGAAACAGAAGCGTATGAACAAATAAAACAAAACGTATAAAATAGAGTGAATGTATGATTGAAACAGAGCATATGAACAAATAAAATAGAACACATGAATAAAAATAATAATACGAAACTATGCATCATTCAATCTCGACATCGCCCAAAAAATGAAACAGTGCGTATGAAAAATCAAATAGAGCACATGTACAAAGAATGAAACAGAGTTAATGTTCTCGACTAAAACAAAACGCATGTATAAAAAAAATTTAGGGATTCTTGTTTGGTGGTACATTTGTACCAAGATGATCAAGAGCAAGAGACAGTCTTGTCACGAACCATAGGCTCGTTGGCGGTTGGCAATTTAGGTAGTTTGATGGAATATGGTTTGTGCGTTCTATGAGTTCAGAATTTGATTGTTTGACTACTTCATTGATATACGGGTGTGGAGGGGCTGCAGGACACATCAGTTTACTTCTCATTAACTGCAAATTTTGGCCACCGTGCAGTGTTGTTTCATAACCACAACGATTTGTGGCGAATGATGGCCAAAGTGCAGTCCAGGCTCGAGCCTCATTTTCCCCTTATTGATTCATCAATTGTTTGCTCTTTTGTGCTTAAAGATTAGAACTTGCTGAAATATACTTGGAAATCCGAACGTTTTACCTTGCGAGAATGTATGAATCTTGAATGAGCCAGCAATGTCGGTACTTGTCCTTGATTTGTCTGAATTTATTATCCCATTTTTCTACACCCAACTTACAGCACATATAGTAAGGGCCTTGTGGAATTGGGAAGATCTTCTAGAAAGATTACTTGCAGAGATTGTTAGACTGATTTCCAGCTACGATGACTTTGAAGCCATTCACGAGGTAAATCATCATTGGAGATCATCTTTCAGAGGTCTCCGTTACTCCTGCACCACTCCTAAAGCACCATGGCCCATGCTTTCCGCAGAAGATAATACCACATCACAGCGACGCATCTACACCGAACATCATTATTATCAAATCATCTCCATATCCATATCCAAACCACATCTTCATAGCGACGCCACGAAGAACACCGTTCGAACACATCTCTTTATATGTCCAACTTGTGAAGAAAAGGACCGTGACTCAAGGGAGAAAAAAGATATATATTCGTTTGATCGTGTTATCCAGTGAAATGAGAAAAACAAAATGATGCTATGTAAATTGTAAATGATATGTGTGGTTTATATGAAAATTTCACGGGCTCGAATATGTGGTTCTCATGCAAGGATTGCATCTCTACTTACATGGTTTGCAACCATCGATTGCTATGTGAATCATTCATGGTTTCCCTATACCTTTTTGGTTCTTCCCCATCAGTTAGCATCACATACTCTATATCAGGATACCTTGTGGATGGTCTGTATTTTCTCGTAGAGTGTAAAATTAGAGTTTGTCTCAATAACTATACTCCATTATGAAAAAACATGAAACATAAGCATGATTTGCCTTAAAACATAAAGGCCTATACATTTCAAAGAAACTTGACATAAAGTGCAGAAACGATGGAAGCATATCATAGAACACAGCCATGGAAAAGCATACTTGAAATCCTTGACTTAAACATAGTTAGTGTAGCGAGTGGTCTTGGCATTGAACTTGATACTTTCTCTTGGTCGGAGTCATGTCCCCTTGGCCATACTTGAACATTACTTGGTCGGTATATGTACCCTTGGTCAACCCATCTCGCGTACTTAGGCAAACATTAACGTGAAAAGCATATCTTCTGATATCAAATCATACTTGTTTTATAATAAACATAAATGATCAACTTACTTACGGACATAACCAGATTAGATTAAAATTACCGTCCATATAGTTACCTTATGGTTTCTTGAAGCTTGATTTTTCTTGATGCCTAAGGGTCGTTGTCATCGTTCTCGAGAAAGGACTTCGAGATCCCTAACTTTGATCATTGTTTCTTCCTTTCCTCTTCTTCTTAACTCCATTCTTCTTCTTTTCGCTTTGGCTAACTTTGAAATGTGTCTCTAACCCTCTCAAATTCATGGCTATTTATAGGTTAAGAATAAGTGATGAGTCAGTCCCGTAATTACCTAGGTTTAGGACACATGCATGTTAGGTGTCATCTTGCTAGGTTATGTCTTGACAACTAGCCATGTATTTTTTCCCATTCCTTTCGATTTTTTCATAATTCATGTTTGTCGATTTAAACCCATATCCGAATATTGTTATTATGCTTGGAACCAGTAGATGTGTCATATTGATCCTCGTCTTTTACTTCTAATTTACTTGCCTAAGCTAAGCAGTATAAGCATATTGATCCCCTGCATTTTCTTCATTCGCGTTACTCTAAGCATAGGTTAGCATCTTTCAACGAGTTGCAACAGGGATAGAAGGAAGAACAAGAGAATATCATACGACGAAGGGGCTTATAGTATAGGAAGTAAGTTTGTTCCTATATACACATTTCACAATAGCGTCGAACAATGGGCGTCGATTGCCCCTTCATTAAGGTTATTTTGTATTTTGCCTCCCACTTACCCTTTCCCGGTTGTCTTCACTTTGAAAGCTGGAGCACTGGTTAGTTCTCTTCTAGCTACACTATTGGGTAAGTAATGCTTCATCTTTCTATTCTCCTGCTGTTGTGTGCTGATGGTAGTTGTCTGGATGTCAGATCGCAGCACGACAACTTCTAGAATTGGAGGGAACTACTTATGAGCCCTCGGTAATTTTCTTGGAAGTGGATATGGTCGTGTATAAAACGACGATGATCGAAATGATTTGGTTATAGTAATTAATTGCAGAACCATACTCAACAAAGAATGGAACTGCAAAAACTGATTAGCTCAAGACGAAAACCATTATTAAATTTTCAAACCAATGTTAATCCTATATACAGCAGATCAATCCGTATGCTACATACATAATACTTAATCACCTAAATCTTCAATGTCTTGATTGAAGAGCAAACTAACCACGCCGTGGTAAAAAGTTCTCCAAAATGAGCCGAATTCGAGGAGGATTAGCTCTGCAAACTACTCATACAACACAAACAACACTCCCACGCCATGTAAACTCTCCAATCTGATTTCTAAAACAAGCGCTTCGTAATGTCAGCCAGTTTCTTCTCATCGAGCCGATCCAGAAACCTACTACGTTGCACTGGAGCATTCTGCCCATTAGAATCAATCTCACATGTATCAGCATCCGATAACTTCATCTTCCTCGGCGTGGAATATGCAAAATGGCATGCCCTCGCAATAATGGTCTGCAAATAAGAAACAGAATCGCATGATGAGTTGGATTGAAAAGTATACAATTGGATAAGAAAATTTTTGAAATGAGAAACCAACTTGGAAAGTCAAAAATTTTTTTCCTAAGACAAAGATTGCAAAATGTAAATTAAGAAACAAACCGCGTCTCTCATTGCCTTGGAGACATGAAACAGCTGCTTGAGGTCTCCATGATCAACTCCACAAACTATCTTAATCTGCAAAATCGCAACACAAATCAAAATTTTAGTTAATAAAACACACCCAAAAATGCCGCAATATAAACTAAGATACACAAAATCATAAATTAAAATTACTGGCACGATTAACTGTATCCATTCTAAAATTGGAATCAACAATAGTCCAATCAATTTGACGTTTCCAATTCCTTCAAATCCCCAAAAGAATTTCGATTCAAATTACCTAATAGTTTGACTAAATTTCAGAATCCATCAACAAATTATAAAACTACACCACATTTTAACAACGTACCCAAATAATCCGGCCAACTAGTGCACAAACTCTACCACGATTAGGAGCACCCAGATGCTAAACTGACTAGAATTCCAACTTACCAGGAGTTCCGGCGGCAATACTGCGACCAACGACGACGCCACTTTAACCTCGTCTTCGTCTTCGTCGCCAAATCGCCGCCTCCTCTTCGTCGAATCACAATCAAATCCCGACAAATAATCCTCCATCGTGATACCGGTAGAGGAGGCATCGTCGCTGCTGCTGTTGATCCGTACAAGCACCCTTTTCCGTCTCCCGAAGGAATGAATCGGTCTCAGCCTCAACTCGCATTCTCCGGCCATGAATCTAACGAAAAGAGAAAACAGGAAACACAATCAGAATCCAAACCCGGAAAAAATTATGCAATCAAAGATGCAGAAATCCAAGTCTAGATAATTATTTACCTGAGCAAAGGAAAGGAACCGAGCTTGGATTTGTTCAAAAATTTGTGACAACTGACAAGATGTGAAGAACTGTGAGTTGGGTTTTTTCTGTATTTTCTTTTTTTTTTGGGTGGAGATTTTGTGGGAATAAATTTAGAAAGAGATTTTTCAAATGCCAAAAATAAAAGAGATAACGGGCGAGGCGGTGAAAAAATAAAAAAGCTTTACCTTTCCTTTTATATTGTGCTTGGCGGTTTTGTGGTTGCAGTGCGTGCTAAGCTAATGGATTTTGACTACCAAGAAAACTAGCCGTTGGAGGGGACACGTGGTGGGTTGTGATTCGTTGAGGGAAGTTTCTGGGTTTGTGTGGTGGGCGGCCTGGTCGGCTGTTTCGAGCTTCCTCTACACGTTTTCGTGTGGGTTTTAGATGATTGACACGTGGGGTGAAGTGGGCCGTTGATGATGAGTAGGGGTGTGGGATATTTTTTTTTGAAATTGGGTAAGGTGGGGGTGCGATCTTGTGTGGGGTGCAGGGAGAGGAAGATGTGGGCCGTTCGATTTGATGGATGAGAAAAGTATTCGATTTGCTTAAATTTCGTGTTTGGGATTGACGAGTTGGCATATACTGTCGGTGTTCGTGGGCCCGGACGTGACTGATGTGGGCCCGTAAATATTCGTCTGCTGGAAGCAGCCCAATTGATTTGACAATCTTAATCGGTGCTCGCATCAAAAGAAAAGTTTCAAGTATAAAGATTCTCGTTTCGTGTCTTACTCCTTTCGTTTCATACTCTCTTAATCCTATATAAATTATAAATTTTATGATATTTTATTTTTATATCCTTTAAAAAAAAATTATGAGTAGATAAAAAAAAAATAAAAAAATGATATAATATAAGGATATTTTAAAATTCTTGATAGTTTAAAATTGTCTAAAATAAAACTGTTATAATTTATATAAGACGTCCATAATTTATCTGAGACGAAAAAAATATTATTTTTTCAGTTTCAATTTAATTGAAACTTTTTTTTGATTAATTTTAATATAGATATAATATTTTTTTTGATAATGAATTTATATTAATATAATCAAGAAAAAAAGAAAATGTGTGTTATGACATAGGTTTGTTTAGTAACATATAAATGACTGAGATTAAAAGATGAAAAATGTATGATAAAGACGATATCAATCTAATCTCAATCTTTGATTTGTATTGTTTTAATCTTAACCGTTGATTTGTCAATAGACACACCTATCTTCATAATCCCTATAATCAAACTACCTCATCACCTCCTTTCTCTTTCTCTATCATTCTTTCTCTTAAACCCTACTTACATCTCACTATCTATAAAAAAAATTTCGCCAAGTTCGATATTAATTAAATACAAATATAAAATCTCGTATCGAATTAAATGACTATAATTAAATTAGAACGAAGATAGTATAATATAGACGACCGCTTAATCCATAATATGGATTTATGTATATATTGATTTTTTATAAAATTATGTGAAATTTTTTATAGTGATAGATGATTTATCCATATAATGGGATATACTGTAATAACACCTCATAACATTACGCCAAGTTGTAGCATCTGCTCGCAAAATCAAAATGTACATCTTTTAATCCATGCAGGATGCACTACGCCTACATACACACATTTTTATTTCAATCAAAAGAACATGAAAGAAGATCGGATGCCAATATAAAACAAAAAAGAATCAACAAGATCCTTTGTAATCACACGCATGTTACTACAATTTCCATAAATGAGCAAATGGTAACAAAGGGGACCAAAACACATGAACATTACAATAGGAAGCTAAACATTCCAATCATAAACTCCAGTTCCGTTACCATGATAAACTTATGAACATCAGAACATGCATATACATATATAGAAGAAAGATATAAAAACCAATCAGTGCTCCGAGAGAAACTGAAGCCAATCACAGCAATCTGATCGCTCATTCTGCTCATAGAGGCATTATGGCACACCAAAAAGAGGAGAGTTCAGCGTTGTAACTCTTGGACCATATGAACACCAATGTCACCGGAGCAGAGACAACCTTTGGGTCCGTGTACCAAGAACTTCGCATAGTCCATGAAACAGTGAGGTTGGTAACTTCAGCATTCCTGGTGTTGAGGGCCAAAACTGCAATTACAGAGTCGAAGAAGTCCTAGACTTGTGCATTTGATCGTCCTTTGGAGATGGATGCGATATGGGATGTCGCGATGACATTGCAGCATGATATGATGACGATGCAAGTTGTGCTATTGCTGGAACAGCACCGCCTGTAAGAAGAATAAATCAACTAATTACAGGACTCTCCACACTCAAATAAAACTAATAAAACGGATTGCAAAAGCTACCATCTGACACTGTTGATTATTTTCCCCATCAAACTTTGTATAACGCTCAAACTATTGTAAGGATGTCCTGACTATCTATATACGCACTATTCACTATTCAAGAGCATATATCGTTCCACAAAAACAAGAAAAAAATTGAGACGAAGGGAAGCCAACCTGCTAATCCTGCACATGCCGCTGAAAAGACGAGCACAGGAGGAGCCTGCACAAGGACAACAAATATAGAAAAGACATAATGACAAGCAAAATTTTGGGTGATAAAAAACTAAAAGTGCTCAAAATAACTGTCCAAGAGCAAGATTTTTTACTTGAGCCACACATAACACAAGCAATCATCATGATCAGATTGTACAAAATAGATCAACAAATGAAAACCAGAAGACAAGGGCAATTTCATTCTAGAAATGGCAACCTCATGATTACGCATTTAGTATGATGAATTCATACAAAGGAAGAAGACAAGGGCACAGACGCATTCACGATAAAGCACTCAGTTGAGGAAACAGAACAAACTTACACCAACAAGAAAATGCAACCACATAGGTCCTTTAACCCACTTCCGGACGGTAGGCATCACTGCATTCAACAAGACACAGAAACAACATGAATAAAGATGGCAGCTCTATTGCCAAAAAAATGTCTTCATAGAAATAACAAAAACTTCAAGCTGGAATATCAAACAGAATGGATCAAGATTCAACACCCTCAATTCCTTGTTGAAAATCCTACCAGATAAAGGGATAGTTACCAACATCAAAATTAACGTGGATGACACAATTCAATCCAAACATGTTGTCCATTCAGATCACGCCTGCTGAAGACCTAATACGAAGTTAAGAAGTTGTTTAACATGATCTAGGAAGAATACCCACATGACTTTAGATAGTTCAGAAGTAGTTAAATTTTTCTAAGAAGAAATCCTGCTTAATATCATCTACGAAGTTCAGACTTCAGAAGTTCCGAATAAGATACAGGAATAATGCCCACATGGCTTTGATAACAAGTTAACAACCAACATATCTAACCCAACCATAAATTCTATACAGTTTGCTTTAGCTTGCTTGCGGCTATCAGGATTATTGGAGAACTCAATCTTAAAGACATGTTCATTGTGCGATAGGAAAGATACCATTTGGGTGGCTGGCTAATGCAATAACCTATAAAAAGATTTACCAGAACGATGTACAATAACATGCTTGCAGCTATCAGGATTATAGGAGAACTCAATCTTAAAGACATGTTCATTGTGCGATTGAAAAGATACCGATTGCATGGTTGGTTAATGCAATAACCTATAAAAAGATTTACCAGAACAATGTACAAGAACAGTGATGTATTGACCGAATAAATTATCAAGAAATATGTTACTTACTGGCACCAGTGCATTTCACATAGCAGTGACAACAATCAACCCAGGTGGAAGGAGTCTACTTTTTCTAGACCGACATGAACAATTGATCTAGCTTAAGACAACCAATCAATGACACCATAAAACCTTAACTTTCAAACTCAAAACCCTTACAAAATCACAAGTCATAAAACCTTAGACATATCGGTCGCTATACAGGCCCACCACCTCAAACGATCGATGAATACAACATTTGAAATTCCAAATTATGAGCATAGTTCCATGTTTCACATATTTATGTAAACCATACCCCTCTTGGTCAGTCAGGTAAGATGATATACAAGTTCCTCCCCTAAAACTCACTCTAAACTCGAGCATCAACAATGCTTCCCTACCTTTTTGAATTTCAAGCTTGTTTTTAACCCGCAAAAAAAAAAAAAAAAAAAAAAAAAAAAAACCAAACAAAACCCAAAACACCACAACATAACAACACAAGTTAATCAAAATAACAAAGCAAAGAATCAAGTTACCGAAATTGAACCCGTAGAACGCACTCGTTGTACCACCAACAGCAGATCCAATCTACCACACCAAAACCAACAAAATCACCAAAACAACACATTCAATCCAAACCCCAACACCCAAACCCAATCCAAACACCCAATAATATTACCATGGAAAAGCTGTCTCTGATCAGCGGCGGGACATTCCACCCACTAGTCTCCTGCCCAAAACAAAAAAACAACAATTAAAATCCAAAGATTTGTATAGGGGTTTGGGTGAAAAAGGATGTGAGTGACTATTGTTACCATGTCTTTCGAGAGAGGGCCAGCGCAGTGTGGGCAGTGAAGGGATTTCGCCGGATTAGGGGAGGTCATCGGAGTTGGGATGGGTCGCCGGCGGCGGTGAACGGTGAGAATTTTGGGGTTTTGTGTGTGTGGGTTCGAGTGGGGTCGGATTCTGGGGTTTTGTGGAGGTGACTAGGGAGGGGTGAGCGTAGGGTTGAAAATGAGCCGAGCTACTTGTGAGCTACTCGGGTTCGGCTAGATCAATATTCGAGTTTGATTCGATTTTTTCGAGTCGAGTCCGAGCTCGAGCCGGCTCGAGTACCTAATCGAGACGAGTCTGAGCACATTAATACTCGGCTGGAACGATTCACGAGCGTAAATGAGACTTCTATATAAATTTTATATATTCTTTACATATTTCATATTATATATTAATATATATATTCAAATATTTTTTAAGAAAAATATGAAATGCATCCGGAATCGAGCCTATCGAACCGAGTTTGAGCTCGGCTTGAAATGTAATCGAGCCGAGCTCGAGCTTACAAAATAGGGCTCGACCGAACCCGAGCCGAGCCCGAGCCTTCGATTTTCGAGTCGAGCCAAGCCCGAGCCGGGCACTGTGTCGGTTCGGGTCGGCTCGTTTACAGCCCTAGGTGAGATGAGGAAGGAAAATGAGTTTCTTTTTTCTCTAATATATTATGATATATTATTAAAAATAAATATTTATAAAAATTAATTTTTTATTCTTTAAAAAATATAATAAAAATTTGGGTGAGAGTTGAATTTTTTAAATATTTTGTGTATTGATGTAATTTATTAGAGTAAAATAAAGAGAAGATGGTGAGGTCACTTGTTCTATGATAATTTTTTTATTTCCAAATAAAAAAATTATATTTAAATATAATAAGTGTCGTGTTTTATCTGAAAAGGAAGAAATACAATACTTTCAAAAACGATAATTCTTCCATCTCATAATAAATGTACCAATATTTATCTCTTTTGGATTAACAATAATTATAATATTATCTTATTTGAAAAAAATCTTTCAAAATATCAAAACATCTATTTTTTTATTTTTTTACATCATACCAACTCACACCAGTATCAGTATTTTTTCCCATTCTTTTCTCTCTCTTATTCCTCTTACAAATCCACAATGACCCAAGTTCCATTATTTTCGAGTGCTTCGATCTATTTGCGCATGGCATCATACCATTTAACATCACCAATAGCCTCTGAAAAACGAGTAGGCTCATGCCCTGTAGTGGCAGCTGCCAAAAAATGAGCATAACAAGCTGAAAATTATTGCAAGTCACATAATTAACAAGAGGATACGGTGTACCTGAGGACGGTGAAGTTGCAGGTGATGACGAAGAGGAGAGAGGGTCTAAGCATTGGGTTGTGTGGCAAATATAATCCCGCAAGAGAACTGAAGACTATCTCTCTCTGGAACCACGGTGAGGAGCATCCGAAAATTGCTGAGTCTTAGTAGAATTGGACGAAGAAGGGGTGGGTGTGCTCCCCCTTGCGTCAGTACCCATCGCAGAAATAGGTGCTAGAAAATCTTCGTCAAACGTTGTTGGATGTGGCATATTAGACGCAGCAGGGGACAAATATTGAGTCGGTGGTTGAGCAAAAGGAAAACAGTGTTCATAGAAAACCACATCCCGAGAGATAAAATAAGCTTCAGTTTCAAGATCATACAAGCGCCATCCCTTTTTGCCATGAGGATACCCAACAAATATGCATTTTCGACTGCGAGAATTAAACTTATTTCGGTCCTTATGTATTTTAGATGCAAAACAAAAACTCGTAAAAACCCGAAAATGAGTATACGAGGGTGGATGCCCAAAAAGAATTTCATAGGGGGTTTTTCCGTTAAGGAGAGACGTCGGGATACGATTAATGAGATACCCTGCACTAAGAATACATTCCCTCCAAAAATCAAGAGGTAAATGTGCTTGAAAACGGAGGCCCCGTGCAACATTAAGTATGTGGCGATTTTTACGTTCCACCCGACCATTTTGTTGTGGGGTACCAATACATGAGATTTCAAATAAAATTCCATGCTCCACAAAATAATTCTCCAAACAAATAAATTTAGTACCATTGTCACTACGAATCTGTTTAACCTTCTTATTGAACTGAGTATGAGCCATAGCACAAAAGTTTTTAATGATCTTCCCAACCCCGTAAATAATCATCCACTATTGCCAAAAAATAAAATGCACCATAGGAAGATGGAGTACTATAAGGGCCCCAAACATCTCAATGAATTAGCTCAAAAATTACAGTAGCATTACTAGAACATAGCCGAAAAGATTCACGAGTCTGTTTTTCTTTAAAACAAATATCACATGGTTCATTTTGATTCCTACTGCAATCAAAACTACTAACACCAGGAAGAGAAGAGACTAGCTGATAGGAGGGGTGTCCAAGCCGACGATGCCACATTTGATAGGTGTCTGTAGTAGTTGTAAAACAACGACCACCATGTAACGCCACTGCCCGAAGCCAATAGACCCCATTCCTCTCTTCACCCATCCCAATCATCATCCTCGAAGTGCGGTCCTGTATCACACAAATTCTGTTAGTTAATGCGACTATGCAATCATGAACTTTTATCAGTTGAGCAAACAAGATCAAGTTACAAGTCAAACGCGGAACATATAATACATTCCGAACTCGAAGATTAACACCGAATACCATTGTTCCTTCTCGAATGACATTAGTGTTTGATCCATCGGGCAAAGTATTAGGAGAAAGAAGTATATCATGAAGATCAACGAGCAAACTTTTATCTCCGGTCATATGATGAGAGGCGCCTGTGTCTAAAATCCAAGAAGAAAGTGCCTCACCCGAAAGTTTCTTGGTCGAGGATGCTTGAGTATTATTATTAGCAAGGGACTTAAATATGTTCAACACAGTATTCTACTGATCATCACGAAGAGCAGAACCAAGAGCACTGAGAAGAGAGATTAACAGCTGGTGCACTTGGATTGGACGAGTACTGAGATGCACTTTGCGATGCACTTTGCGCAGCATGGGAAACCCAGACACTCGCCCCTTGACCACACCCATTAGAAGGGATATGATATCCCTTACCTCTGCCAGATGAGTTGTTGTTTCCTCGTGGCTCTATCCACCAATCCGGGTAGCCAATAATTTGAAAACACGAACTCACCTCATGTCCTGGGCGGTTGAAATGTGAACAGAGAGCTTTATCAGTTTGGCTATTGGATGCTCGCAAGGAAGACGAGACAACATGGACAACAAAGCTAACATTCTCGCTCCATCCCTCATTCCCTCTAATCATGTTTTTGTGGCATTCTTCTTGAATCACAAGAGCATAAGCCCGATTCAAAGGCGGAAGCGGATCTTAAGCAATATTCAATAATATTGGAACGAATATTCCCATATATATCATCATCTAAGCCCATCAAGAACTGATGGACTCGGCTATCTTCTCGGGCTTTAATAAGTTCAGCCTCCAAGTTGCACGTGCACTTACCACATGTGCAGCCCTTGATTGGAACGTACACAGAGAGTTCGTCCCATGTTTTCTTGATGTTCCCATAGTAAGCAGCAATACTGTGACCTCTCTGTTCACAACGAGCCAAATCCGAAGTCAATTGTTGGATACGAGGACCATTACCAATCGAAAAACGTTGGCATAAATTGTCCCAAAGTTCCTTCATTGTGTCGTAATAAATAATAGAGGATCGTAGAGAGGGCTCAACGGAATTAAATATCCACGCAACAAGCATGGAGTTAACACTCCACCAATCTTCAATCTCAGGAGCGTTATTGTTAGGCCTCATAATGACTCCATCCAAGAACCCTAATTTTCATTTTGCACGGAAAGCATTCCGCACACTCCTTTCCTAATCTTGAAAATTATCAACCTTCAAAACCGTCTGACAGATATTCAATCCAGGATGGTCAGAAGGATGAAGATAGTATGGAGAGATAGGGTCAAGCGCCATAAGCTTATTCCCTTTGTTACCGTCATCACCCATGGTGTCTAAATGGCACCGGATTCAAAAGAAAACAGAAACAATTAGTTAGGGATTCACCTAACTTTGCTCTGATACCATAAAGACATTGATAAGTTGTAAAACTGAAGAAAAGACTCAAATGCTGTACAGACTCAATTTTCTGCCCATCTATACAGACTCAATCATGTGTTTATACATACAGACCAAAGCTGCCACTAGCAAAGCTTATGAAAATACAGGCGTAACACCATTGCTCCATGTGCACAACAAGGAGGCGTGCTCTTGTACTGTGAAAGTACAGGAGTGCTCTTGTGCTAAATATTATACAGGCGTGACACCATTGCTCCATGTGCACAACAAGCAGACGTGCTCTTGTACTATGAAAGTACAGACGTGCTCTTGTGCTAAATATTCCGTAATACCCACTTTTGGCGAATCTGACAAAGCTGATTACTCTACACCTTCGTAGCAACCATTTCACGGGTTCAATACGGGAATTCATGTCTGGGCACGAGAATCTTGTATCCCTTTTCTGGACGAAAACAACTTCAACGGTACCATAGAGTTCGACATCTTTGTTATAAGCAAAAAACTTCAACCTCTAAGAGCAATCCCATTGGAGGTTTTTATTGGGGTGCTTAAAATAGGAATCTCACTTTTACCAATGGGGAGAAGAGATTCTTGATGATGTGGTATTTTGGTTTATTTTGGGGTTCTTATATAAGAACCCCCGAAAAGCTGTCAGAATTGACTGAAATTGCTTTATGCTTTATACTTTTTGCCTTTTTTGAAAAAAAACATTATACGTGGACCTACGAATTTTGGTATAGAAATAATTTGAAGGATACATGTATGCGTGTATCATTTTGCATAATATGATTATCGAAGATGAAGGAAATGAAGCCATTAATTGGAGTAATGAAGAAGATGAACCTCCAATTACTGCAACACAAGGGCCTGTGGGAGGTTTTAGCAGTTACCTTCAAAGGTTTGCGGATATGCATCATAAAGAAACACATCACGAACTTCGTGGAGACTTGATGGAGTATATTTGGGCATGTTTTGGAGGAGATGAATTTCCAAATTAAGTTGTAATATTTCTTTAATTTGCTTTGTTCGATGATGGTAATGTTATCATATGGAATTGATTATTGAACAATAAGTATAAATTGAGTATTTTCATATGGGTTTTATGCTGATGTGACATGTGCAGAAAGTTTTTTTCCAATAAAAAAAATAATTCTTAAAATGCTCACATAACACTCACTATAAGAATCCTAACCGTCTCGAACGTCGATCTCATTGTGTCCACCGCTTCCCATGACAACAGTTACTGTTCACAGTTATTGTTATTGTATTTAAAGTTCCCCACATGCAATTTGATTCGATTCCCAAATTTGATTGATAATCAAGCAAGACTCTCCCACCTAAAACTAGGAAACAACAAGATCAGTGGACCCCTTCCCATGCCTCCACTGTCTTTGACCGTCTATGATATGGAAATAAATACGCTTGAAGGCGAGATTCCAACGGGTATTTGCAATGCTACAACCTTAAAGATGCTGCATTTGGGATTTAACAACTTGGGGCGGCAAGATCCCTCCATGTCTATTCGACCTCAGTAATAACTTGGAATCTCTTGGCTTAGAACACAACTCTTTTCATGGAACGATCCCTGAAGCATTCACAAGCTCGTGCACAATGAAATGGTTTGAAATTGAAAACGATCTCTTGGCCAGATGACCACGTTCGACAATGACTCCTTCAGTGGAAACCCAGGGCTCTGCCACAGTCCCCTATCCAAGAAGTGCGGGAATCATGAGGTTCCCAGCACCTCCTCACTACTCTTCCATTGAAGAAGACAAAGGCTCAACCGATGTGATTAGTTGGGTTATCAGATCGATGGGATACATCATCGGATTAGTGGTCGGAGTGGTCCTCGGACATATGATCATGGACGAAAACCATGATTGGTTTGTAGAGACATTTGGGAGAAGACAGCACAAGAAGAAGAAGAAGAAGAAGATTCAAAGGAATACCAGATGAAGCAGTCCACATCATCACAACTCGTTCCGTTGAGCAAGTATACATGATAAATAATAACTATGCAAGTGAATGAGCAGCTTCCTCGGAAAAACGCCAGTGTGCTACTTTGATACTATCTGCTGTCTTCACGTTTTGTGGAGAATACACTGTAATGTAATGTGAAACCCTAGCAGTTATGATAACCTGTACTTCATTGAGTCGGGGTGGTCGCTGAAATGGCATACATGTGCAAGATAGTATAGTTATCACTAGCTAACCCCCCAAGAGAAAACAAACAATGCAACACATATCGTAATACATGTGCAGCGAACCTGTTCCCTTCGTTATGATCCATCCGTCACAAATGAACGAGGTGACGTGGTTGATGAGGAAATAATTGTTGTCCATTTTCTGACTACATCTATTGTTCCTACGTTGCAAAAAAGAAATTCAGGACCGAAAAGTGAGTATCAATGACGAAGAATTGAAATCGACCAACAGAAACCAATAACAACATCTAACCACAAAAAACTTGTTTGCAAGGAGTTGACACACCGTGCACCGCGACCAATCATTCCTTTGCACGGTGGCGAGATTTGATGGCGAGGGTTGGCGCATTTGGGTAAGGGTTTTGTCTCTCCTGAGTCTTGACTCTCAGTTGACGACATTTACAAAGTGTTCTTTTTTCTTTCTTTTTTCCGCAACTTTACTGGATTTTTTACACTACATAACCCCATCACAACGTCATCAAGAATTGAACCCATACTCATCAGCAGTTATTTTTAGGACATGTTGGGTGTGTTTTGGGGGCTAAATGAAAAACAGAGGATTGATAGTCCCTTTTAGTTCCTCATCCCACGTTTGTTTGGATTTTTTTTATAATTTTGGAGGGGGATAAATTATCCCCACTGATTAACTTAGTCTCGTTGGAAAGATTAATTAATGCGGTGAAAGGGTGCCACAATTAGTCCCAAGATTAATTAATAGTCATATGGAATTATGAGGTTAATATTAGAAACAGTCCAATGTAATGTCATCATATGTTTGTATGATGGTTTAAGACATTGGAGTAGATTAAATTATCCTATCATGATTATTAATCTTGTTGCATAACAAACACATAGTAAAGAACAATACCACGACAAGCAATCATCGGATAAATAGTCGTAAGATTAATAGACCCAGGATTAATAATTCCGTCTAATCCTATCTTTAAACCAAACCTACCCTTTAGGTTTTATTTGAAATTAGTAATTATGTTTTTTGAATTTATTAAATTTTCTGTTTCAAGATGAAACAAAAATATTTTATTATGAATATTTATTTTTCAAATAGATGGAACCAAAAAAGAGAACGAAAAGCAAGAGAGAATAATTCTACAAAATGATTTTGGTTTCATTCATTGATTTCTCTTTTTGTTACTCCAACCATAGTAGAAAGATCTAATCAGTCAAAAATCTCCTCTCGTAGAGACTCGGAAAGAAAAAATTGACTATGACGGAATAGGTGAAGGAATCAGGATTTTTGTACTTGAATGCCCTTAGAAAAGGCCACATATTCCCAACAAATGGCCGTCCGAGGTCACCTGGAGGCAATCTTGATCTCTTCATCTCACCCAATTTCACTTCACATATCCACGAGTTCACTCTTCTCAAGACATGATACCCCAACACCATCAACACCAAAGCCACTGATCTCACAACCCAAACATGATCAGCTCTCATCATCATCATAATCACCATAATCAAAATCATAATCACTGTAGTCTTCATCAACATATATCTATGTGTTTAGCTTTGTAGAGGAGAGGAAAATGAAGTGGTTGATGAGGAAACAATCGTAATCACAACATGCACTACAAAAATTCAGCTAATATGTGACAGCCTCTCTGGTCGCAAAATCTGTCCCAACAGCTATTAGTGACGGAATTGCGACTGGATTTGAATGTCGCTACGACTGAACAATATTTTTGCATCGCTAAATTACGACTGTTCTATCACTAGTTAGAAATAGAAGGAATTGTGGTCGCTGACTTTGTTTTCAGATACTGAGAGACGAAAAGATATGTTACTCGTAATTTAGTGACAGGAGCTGTCGCCATTTAGCAATGGAATTCACTAAGAAAAACAACATTTTTGCGACGAAAAGATTTTTTTTACGGACAAAATCATTCGCAGTTCTCAACTTAGTACGACGGATCCGTCTCTAATAATCGAATAATGATTTGAAAAAATAAAAAGAAAAAAAGGAATTATTTACGACGGAAAAGTCAATGTCCGTTGAAAAAATGTACAAAATCGGGACGGAACCGTACCAAAATGATTTAATGAATCCTTTTGTTCTACGGACAACACAGAAAAAATATGTGTTAGTATTTTGTAGTTTAGCGACGGATCCGTCGTCAAAATTTTAAAATTTGAAAAAATTCAGTTTTTTTCATATAGAGTACGGTGCTAAGATATTCAAACTCGAATGAGTGGGCGACGGATCTGACGCAACATATTGAATTTCGCGACGAATTTCGTTGCATATAATGCATAAGTATAATTTTTAATTTTTTTTTTAATTTTTACGGTGTAAATATTTTTGTCGTATAGAACGATACATTTCAGTTTGTTACATAAAAAAAGAAATTTTGATAATTTTAATTTTTTTCCATTACAAATTGATTCTTGTTCATACTAGAATTTGATATATTAGTAATTCCTTCTAACACATAAAGTACATGAAAACTAAACAATTTAAAGAAAAACATGGGAATAGTTTGCTACATCGATAATGTTAAACGCAATGGATATCTTATGAACTCGTTCAAAGGTTTGGACATAGGGTTTAAGGGTGTTTAATGTGTTGTCTGTAATTAATAACATATGAAATTTTATTGTCAAACAAAAAAATAGTTTGTAATGGGGAAAAAAATTATTTCTTAACAATTTATTTTATTTTGATGTAATAAATTTAATCATATATTGGTATATTCCAAAAATATTGATATCATATAAAAAGAAAAGAAAAACAAAAAAAAATTAAATATAATTTACGACGGATTCTGTTACGGAACTCATAAACACGATTACAATTGTGACGGAATCGTCACTTAAATTTACGACGGATCCATCTAGTTATGCATCCATACCATAAGCAGATTCGCTACCTTAAACAGATCCATACCATAAAGTTAATTTCCCCGACACCGGCCACTCAGATCCACCGCCACTCGCCACCACAAAGTCCATCCACCGTCGACGAAACCATCGCTTTCGGAGCATCATCCCTTTGCCACCGTCGTCGCTCCGAGATCCGCTGCCGCTGGAGGTGTCCCTGTGATCCGCCACCACTCGCCACGTCAAACTCGCCACGTCAGATCTCGCGTTCACCTTTTTTATCTCATCAAAAGGTAACCCAACCCCTCAAATGAACCTAAATTGCGAACCGAGACGTGTTATGTGCGCGACTGTTTGAGATGAGCGATGATGGTTTGTTGGAATTTTGTATTTCTTGAATTTTGTGATGTGGACTATGGTGGTCGTGGAACGATGATCCGCGGATTGCGGTTAGTTGGAGATTGGTGATGATGTTCGAACATCGGGTGGTTAAGGGTGATTGATGTTAGATTCACAAGCTATATCTCGATTATTTGAGAAGTACAAAATAGAGATGTCTTGTGATTAGAGGTTTTTGATTTGATTAGCGATTGATGTGAAGTTAGGCTTTTGAACGAAAGTAAACAAGTTAGGCTTTTGAAGTTAGGCTTTTGAACGAGGTTAACCATAATGATAGAAAATATTTCCATGTTTAGGTGTCTATAGAAATTTTCCGCTGTGAAAGAGCAACAAATTTGCGAGAATATTGCATTTGTCATAACAAAGCATAATATGTAATGGTTCCTATTTGGCATCCCCTAAAAATTATGAGACTTCAAAAGGTTCTCTCATTGCATAATTCATGCGATTTGTGTAGTAGTTGCAATTAATACAAAGGACTTCTAATCCAGGTCCATAAGATATGCATGAATTCTTTTTTTTTTCTTTTTTTTTCCATAACGAAGCATACATACATTATTCAACTAATATGATCAAACATGTATTACTTGTTTGAATGTAGAAATCCGATCGATATGGAGTTGTATCGATCTTGGATGTATGAACGGCTGGATGGATCGTACTTGCATCCCCGGTTTGTTGAAGGGATCGAAGAGTTTGTCAATAATGCTCTTCAACACAACGAGGGTCGTTTTCCCAGACGTTTGAGATGTCCTTGTACGAAGTGTAAGAATGGTAGATTATCTGAAGTATCACCTTGTAACTAGGGGTTTGAGAAAAAATTATTATGTTTGGGTCTATCACGGCGAAACATGGGGGGCAGAACCTCAAGTAGATGTTGTTGGACTGTCCAATGCTTTACAGGCTCAAAACAATTACAAGAACATGTTGGTTGATGCTTTTCGTCAGGAATATTATGAAGAGACCGTGGCTGCAAATGGACATGAATATAACGAGGGCCCCCCTTCGAAATCGAAGCATTATTTTGACATGTTGAATGTCTCTCAGTCTCCCTTGTACGATAGATGCAAAATGTCTCGTTTGACCGTTGCTTCAAGACTTTTGACTCTGAAATGCGAATATAACCTCCCTCATAGAGTGGTGGATGAAATCTATAAGCTGTTTAAGGACGTATGCCCTCCGGATAACATCATGAAGGACGGCATGTACGACATCAAGTTGCTGATGAAAGGGTTGCACCTTCTTGTAAAAAAGATAGATTGTTGTCTAAACGGTTGTATGCTCTGCAGGATTAGAACGATGCTCAATTTGTAATGCGGACTAATGCAAGAAGAAGAGGAGATCTAAGAAGCGGTCAGGTGTGAGTGTGCTTCGTTATTTCTCGATAACTGCAAGGCTCCAACGGTTGTGTGATAATAGTGCAATCAGCGAGGTCATGTCTTGGAATGCCTCTTCTCATCGATATGATGACATGATGGCACATCCTTCTGACATCAAGGCTTGAAAACACGTGGACCTTACTTTTTTGTCTTTTGCGAGGGAGACACGCAATGTACGTCTGGGACTTTGCACTGTTTGGGAAGTCGGGGAAGGAGTATTCTTGCTGGCCCATATAACCTCCCTCCCGATATGTGCATGAACACTCATCGCCTTAAGAAAGGGAAGAGATGTTCAAACACTAATCGTTGTCATGCTAAGAGTTATCGTGATATATTTGATCATTCTCCCCATTGTAGGTACGAAGAAGCACCGAGAAACTCTTATGGATCAAGTAAGCCATGGATTGAGAAGTGGTTTCTCGATCGGAAATGATATCGAACTGGCTCAACAAGGAATGATTAGGGTTTAGGTATCTAAGTCATATATCCATCGAGAGAATGCAAAACATGATTGAGAATTTCAAGACGTCAGGCCGAGGATGTGGGATGCAACCCACGAGGGAGTAGCAAGCCGAATAAAGAAGCTCATGACAAGAGTCGAGACGTGCCTTGAGGCAATAGTGCGGTCTCGTGGGTGTCTAGACTACAAAAGGTGATGGCGTTGTTGACAACTGAGGCAGAGTACATGGCGCTTTCAGAAGCGTGTAAGGGGCTGATTTTGTTGAGAGATCTCATGAAAGAAGTGGGATGTTTAAGGTGAAATATGTATTATTCATACTTGTGTTTGTCTTCATTTTCGACGTCGTTTGTTGTATATTTCACATGTATTTGGATTAAATTCTTATCATTGAGCGTGTAAGGGGCTGATTTGGTTGAGAGATCTCATGAAAGAAGTGGGATGTTTAGGGTGAAATATGTACTATTCATATTTGTGTTTATCTTCATTTTCGACGTCATTTGTTGTATATTTCACATGTATTTGGATTAAATGCTTATCATTGAGCTTGTTTATACATTTTTATGTTTTTTTATGTTCGGAGAGCATAAAAGAAGAAAAGACGGTCCTAACACAACGAAAGCAAAGCCAAACAGAGTTCAGAGCGCGAAGATAGAGTCCCGACAAGTAAGCAGTAAAAAAACCAAAACGCCAGGGGCTCTTTGTAACACCATGCCCAGGCGCAATGATGAAATTGCTGCCCCTAGTGAACCAGTCAAAATACCAAAATGCCCGGGCTCTTTGTACTAACACTCCCGGGCGTGTACTGCGAGATCTCCACGTCCCTAAATGCCTATAAATATTCCTTTTTACCCGAAATCATATTCATTCAATTTCATACCACATCATACATGACAAAAGATGGTTTTGGGTGATCTCTTTGAGGAGTGGAGGCCACAATTCATCAGGAATGAAGTGACGTTGAGTGTCTCGTGATCGATTTAACGTTCTTAACTTGTTTTGATTATCGTTTGCACTATGATGATTTCCATGCACATTAAGTGTTTGTTGTATTGTCTTATTACTCGAATCATGAGATAAACCTTGCGTTAGGGTGTTGATGTAGTCGGATGATTGTATTGATATCACTTTTATGTTGTTAATCTAGTTTTGATTCTTTTGTGATTATGATATGTGGTTATGCTTAATGTTTTGACAAATTGATCATATTTTGTATGAGCCATGATATTTTTGACTCCGAGAGGATAGTTTCATATTGAGAACTCGACCATATACCCATATGATGAACGCGAGATCGAGAGATCGTTTACGTAACGTGCGAGATACGTTAAGAACTCATGAACTTCATGCTCACCATAACATGACGGCCTCTCACCCCGAGGTGTTAAAGGCTGCATTAAAATTTGATGTAGTTTAGGGCTCAAGAGAGTGTAGATTACACCATAAGGATCCATCTATAACTACGACTCGAAGAACTATTAACTACCGAATCAACTTTTCTTGAACAGACAAAAAACCAAATGCAGAGCAAGTACATGATAGGATTAGTCTAATCCCATAGCGGTTATCTTGCAAAGGAGCACGGTGAAACACCATGAAAAAAAAGGAAAAGTAAATAAACATATCCTAATCCCACCAAATAAAAGATGTAGAGTGGTCGAGATATACGTAATCTTATCCATGAAACATAGCAATATTTTACAACAAAGTGTCTATTTCCTGAAGCCGTCAAGGTTTATTGAAAATGTTATTAATCACTGAACTAAAAATCCAATAGGAGGCCATTTTGCAGGGGTAGAGGTTTAAATTTTGTTCACGTTTGTGATAAAGAACTCTTTCTTCAACTATACACGATATGTGGTTTGACAATTTCAAAATCATCAAAAAATAATCTCTTTACAATAGGAGATATATGCACCTTGTCCTTTTCAAATCCTATACATGACAAGATTATCTTGGTTATTATATTTGCCTTTGTTGTTTAATTTTTCATGATCAGAAAAATTTCTTATCACAGATCCCATCGAACATAACGAAGTTATGAAAAAGCTTAGCCGTTCGCAAAAAAAATGTAAAGCTCAAATGAAGAAATAAATCCAAAAGAATAAATAGATGATTAGTCCAATCCTGGTAATGCTCCTTATTCTGCTTCGACAGATCAAGCTATCTAGTTCACTGGAATTTTCCAAGTCGTCTCCTGTAGTGTTGGATGTTGCTTATCTAACTCAGAAATGGAATCTTAGAAAATTATGCTGCTCCAGGAATATAATTACCATCAGTGGAACACCACCAAGACCATGAAGTCTATCAGCATCATTATCTAAATAACTCACACGGAAAAGGACTTTTGCTTAGACTTAAAACTTTCGAACTCTTTAGACTACCTGGTCCATATAAGCTAAATTCATAACTAAATTTATCGTCGAACTTTTGAAACTTTCGTAGAGAACAAGTTCATCGTCAAACTGCAACCACACAAAAGTTATGTATCAGGAGTAGTCATACATAGGGATGACATTGAAACCCAAACCCGATGGATATTCCCGAATCCGAACCCCGTCAAAGAGGGGAAAACCCATGTTGACCGGGCTCGAGTTTGGGTTTGAGGATACCTGAAAATATATATTCGGGTTTGGGAATTGTAATACCCGCCGCGATCTCAGGGATATTCCCACATACCCATTTATATTGTCAATAAGTAATTATCTATAACTACTATTAATATTTTTAAAATCTCATTCATGATTAAAATAATAAATCAACATGTCTGTTCTTTTACTTTTATTGTTTTAATTTAGATATTGCTATCAAGATTCTACTTTTGAGTTATACAAGGATGAAATTGCTTTGCACAAATAGGATTGAGATATTCAAATCATTTATTTTTATGATCGAAATTAATCGTATCGTAACATATTATATATATATTCCGCGTGGGTATCCCCGAACCCGATCGCGGTGGGTTTGCATATAGGATTTTATAACCGATCGGGTTTGGATCGGATTCAGGGATAGGTTATGGGTTTCGGGGTTCGGGTTTGGGGAGTATAGTCCCCGACCCGAACCCGCCCCCATTACCATTCCTAGTTTTATACATTGATTTGTATCAAATAATAGCATGATCTCACCTCGACCATTGACTCAAAGTCTTCTGAGTCACTTGTCTGTTACAATTTTCTATAGTCTTTGTAAGTCTTCAGACTATATTAATCCCATATGGTACGCTAAGCTTATCAAGAAAGATCTTTTTTTCTTAAAAAGAAAATAAAAGATTCGTTTCGAAAACAAGGAATAATGAAATCCCAATTAAAAGAGAAAAGATAAACTATAAAGAAATCCCCTCAATGCTTCAAGTACAACACCAACAAGCATAACAGAACCTCTCATCAAACACAATGAAGTCGCATTCGCTCCTCCTCTGCCTCATTGTTTGTGTCGTTTCCGCCTCTTCTATCCCTACTCTGTGTCAAGATGCCGAGAGATCGGCTTTGCTACACTTGAAGCAAGGCTTTTCTATCCATCCCTCTACCTCTATCGATCCATCCGTATATCCTAAGACTCTATCCTGGAAATCAACTGGTAATGTAAGTACCGACTGTAGCAAATGGGATGGGGTTGAGTGCGATGAGCTTAGCGGTCACGTCATAGGTCTTGATCTCAGCAGTAGTTGTCTTTATGGTAACTAACAGCACACTCTTTGAGCTTGTCCATCTTCAAACACTCAACCTCGCCGATAACAATTTCAGGTATTCACCTATCCCATCTGAGTTAAATCATCTTGTGAACTTGAGGTATCTTAACCTATCTCAGTCCAGACTCTACGGTCAAGTGCCAATAGAAGTCTCCACTTTGTCCAACCTGATATCCCTTGATCTCTCTCTTGACCTTGAACCATCTTCTAGTTTCCAGTTGTTGACGCTTCAACATCCAAGCCTAACGACCTTAGTCAAGAATCTCACAGCCTTGGAGGTACTCAGCTTAAGCCAAGTGAACATACCATCCTCATTTCCAGAAATAATAGCTAATTTGACATCCCTCAGAAGTCTTCGACTTGTAAACTGTGGATTGCATGGCCTGTTTTCGAAGCGTGTCTTTCTCCTATCCAAACTTCGTGTCCTCAGCTTGGGTTACAATACAAACCTTTCAAGCAATTTTTCAGAATTCCAAAACACCGGCAAATTAAGTTTGTTGTCGACTAAAAATACAGGGTTCTATGGTCAACTTTCCACTTCCATCGGAAATCTTCAATATCTAGAAAAGCTAGATCTTTCCACATGCAATTTTGAGGGCTGGATTCCAGCCTCGCTCGGCCAGCTATCCCAACTGATACATCTCGACCTCTCTTATAATAGCTTTTGGGGGGAAATTCCCCTTTCACTCTACAACCTTACGCAACTTTCATATTTGGACCTATCTCGATGTACTTTTAAGGGTTGTCTTTCAAACTCAATTGGCAAACTATCTTATTTGACACATTTGAGTCTCTCATACAATAATTGGATCAGTGAAATTCCCCGTACTCTCTCAAACATTACCCAACTTTCATATTTAGAGATTTATCACTGTAATCTAGTGGGTGAAGTCCCAAATTGTACAAACTTGACAAACCTGATTTATCTAAACCTTGACCACAATAGATTGACCGGTTCAATCATTAGCTTCATTTCAGGAATGCCCAATCTTGGACGCCTTTTCCTTGAAGAAAACAACTTTACCGGTCCTCTCGATTTCGATATATTTGTCGGACATCAAAATCTTGAATTACTAAGTCTGTCAAACATTGATATAGTTTTTCCAACCAACACCCTTAACAATAGTGGCTATCCTCAATTAGTAATTTTAAAATTATCCACATGCCATTTGAATCGGCTCCCTGATTTTCTCCACAACCAAACAAGGCTTTCATTCCTAGATCTTGGAGGCAACATCATCAAAGGATCCCTTCCCATCCCATCGTCATCAATGATTAGCTTTGCTCTTGAAGGAAATGGATTTAGAGGCGAGATACCAGAAGCCTTTTGCAATGCTACTTCCTTAAAGTTCCTAAGTTTGCAATACAACCGGTTGAGCGGCAAGATTCCTCCATGTCTATTCAACCTTAGCAGTCACTTGGAGTTTCTTGATTTAGATCACAACGATCTCCATGGAACGATTCCCGAAGCATTCACAAGTTCTTGCAAATTGATATGGCTTTTCCTACGGTCAAACCGTATCGAAGGGGCACTTCCCAGATCACTGGTCAATTGTTCGGTCCTCGAAGCGTTAGCGTTGGAAAACAACATCATCGTTGATACTTTTCCCATTTGGTTGAGTGGTCTTCCCGGGTTGCAAGTCATTTTTTCTAGGACCAAATAAGTTGCATGGTCCATTACCACCCAAATTTGGGATTGGCTTCCCAAGCTTGTACTGGATTGAACTTTCAGATAATCAGTTTACGGGTAACATGTCGGATGAGCTATTTGACGATTTGTATGTCATGCAAAAGCTAAGGCTACAGCCGAGTGAAATCGAAGTGACCTTCGACTTATTGGGTGAGGAGATGACAATCCAATACTCTTGGTCTCTCACCATCGGAAAGAGTGATTCACGGTTCGGCTCATCATATCCTATAATCTCAGTAGACCTCTCAAAGAATAGACTGGTTGGAAAGGTTCCTGACTCTATAGGAAACTTGACTGGACTACAATACTTGGATCTTTCCTACAATAATCTTACGGGAGGCATACCGTTCTCATTTTCAGACCTAGCGCAGCTACAGTCATTGGACCTTTCTCCCAATCGACTTTCGGGTGAAATTCCTCAAGGATTGACTCAACTATCGTTTCTCAGCCAACTCGATGTCTCTTACAACCAGCTCACAGGACCAATCCCACAAGGTGGCCAGTTAAGCACGTTCGACAAAGATTCCTTCATCGGAAATGCAGGGCTATGTGGCAACCCCTTATCCAAGAAGTGTGGGAATCCGGAGATTCAAGCAGCATCACCAAATGAGTCATCCTCCAAAGAAGATGGAGATTCAACCGATGTAATTGGTTGGGTTATCAGATCAATGGGATACATCAGTGGACTGGTGGTCGGAGTCGTCATTGGGTGTACGGTCTCGGACGAAAACCATGATTGGTTTGTAGAGACCTTTGGGAGAAGGCAGCACAAGAAGAGTAAGAAAATGAAGCAGAGGGGTATCAGATGAGCAATCCCCATCATCACACCTCTTTCAATCGAGCAAGTATCTTCTATCATAGCATTGTAAGTTAATAACAAGCTTCCCAGAGGAGAGGCCTAGCGTACTATTATCTGTTTTTTATATATTCATGCCATGTATTGCGACGAGACCTTGTCTATGTCGAGATTATCTGGTTTGTTATCGATGTTGTTATTATCCTGTATTGCGAGAATAAGTCATAAGACAACTATGAAATACATGGACATATTTTTATTAGTCGGGTCACAACGATTTCCATCCATGTAAGTACCAAGAAAACGAACAATGCAATGTAGATCACTACATACGGGAACAGCAAGACCGAGTATCTAACCTTTTAAATTCTTCATTTCGACACGACATAATCACACCGCAAATCGAAGAAACAGACGATGATGATGAGCTAACAATTGAATATCTTCTTAATCTTCTTCCATTCCTGTGTCGCAATGCAAATCCCAAACAAAACAACTAAAATTCAGAAACAAAATATAGAAATCTACAAACACAAAACCAATAACAACATATAATCACAATAAAATGTTTGCTAGGTATCGACTCATGGAGCACTACGACCAATTATCGCATTCCACGGCAGCCTGAGGGAGACAGTAGATGTCAGATCGCCGGCGACATGATGCGGCGGCTGGCGGCAAAATGAGGCCAGCTGTCGATGATTGGCAGCGATTGTGGTTAGAAAAAAAAAGCGACCTACCATTGAGGTAACTCGACTTGACACCTACGCAGTTACTCTTAAATGGAGTAAATTCTACTTGTGGGTTCGAGAGGCATGAAATAAAGATCAACCGCTAGTCAGCTGCAATTTAAGCAAGGCTTCTTTATCCGCGCCTTTGTCGATAAGTAAAACCCTATAGATTGCATCACGGGAATACTGACACAACACAGATCACCAAGAAAGAACTACATGCTATTGGCATGTATCGAACCCATGAACAATTTTGATAGCATCGACCATTTACAGACAGAGACGCGATGTTCGAGTATGATTGGGCTCCTAAGGCGATCCAAGACATTTCAAGATCAGTACAAAATATATTCTGTTTCCTTCTACACAAGCTACAAGTCATGCTTGATAGTACATTTAGCGAATTCCTCTACATTGTCTGTTTGCCGCAACGGGTGAGAAATCTGCTATAAGGGGGCACCAAAATATATTCTGTTTCCTTCTACACAAGCTACAAGTCATGCTTGATAGTACATTTAGCGAATTCCTCTACATTGTCTGTTTGCCGCAACGGGTGAGAAATCTGCTATAAGGGGGCACCAAAATATATTCTGTTTCCTTCTACACAAGCTACAAGTCATGCTTGATAGTACATTTAGCGAATTCCTCTACATTGTCTGTTTGCCGCAACGGGTGAGAAATCTGCTATAAGGGGGCACCAAAATATATTCTGTTTCCTTCTACACAAGCTACAAGTCATGCTTGATAGTACATTTAGCGAATTCCTCTACATTGTCTGTTTGCCGCAACGGGTGAGAAATCTGCTATAAGGGGGCACCAACTGCCTCGACATGTATTTGATTCGACAGAATGCCAAAGTAGATGTTTGGTGACTGTTAGTTGTTCGCTGCTCCTCCTCCTAATCTTCTTTCTTCGCATCATCAGCAGCAGCACTAATAGAGAATATTGCAAGAACAAACGAAGCTTGGTTAGATAGCGAAGAGATCAACGGCCGACAACATATCCAGCGAGAAAGGGCAGACGATTGTCAAAGAGCATACACAACTCGTACATGCCTCACTACTCCATCGGGGAACAGCATGACTACCTGGTGTCAACATTGTCTCTGGCTCGTTGATTGGAGTTGTCGCCATCTTCTGGATCAGAATCATAAGCTTCGCCATTCCGAATTCGAGGTTTTGGTCTTTCGTCTTTGTCTTCTTCATCCTGTATCCATTCAACGTTAAAAAATCACGAAATACATAAGATTAACGAAGAGTATAACCATCTGAACGCAACCAACAATTATATTACCTCCTCTGGAACCTCGGTTGTATTCGGTGTGGTTTGGAAAGCAACAGTTGGCGCAGCCGGTATTCTGGATAGTGACTCAAGCAACACGGTCCTGCAAATCGTGATGAAAAATTCAGGAAAGAGAGGAAATTGAACCCATTTTGTATAAATTTATGTTGGAAGAGCGAATGGTCGCTTTTGCACTAAGCACTAGACTCTGATCCAAGTTGTGAGAGACTCTTTTCCAAATATGAGGCCAGTTCACAGAATGCTTATATGGTTAATTGTATAGAATTTTTCAGTCTGAACCATCCTGAAGAACATCGTCTTGGGTTTTGGAACGTAGGAGGGATTAAAGATCCTGACATGAATTCTGATCCATTTCAAAACTTGAAATAACAAGAAACTTACTGCCATGCATGACAATCGCACAAAACCAACATCTAAAGGTACTGAAAAAAATAGATCATGGTAAGGCAGATAACTTAAAAAAGCACCTGCAAGTCATTACATCTCCTATACTTGCATCACATCCAACCCAAAAAATAAAACCCCAGCAACTGCCGTCTGCAAAATAAGAGAACGGGAATCAACCAGAAGCACTGCATTGGCTCTAGAGATGAATGCATTCTCTTGCTAAGAAAAAAACCCTGTAGTAATCTATACGTCTTTTGTCTTGAGGGGAAAAACGAAAAACAATAAAAGAAAAGGTAGATTCAAAATCATGTTACATAAGCATATCACATATAGAAGTGATACCTCATAGCACCAACGGCGAGCAACATTTCGGATGGTATAACCTCCACCACTAAGGACCATCAGAGATACATTGAAAGACCTGAGAAACGCAAGACAATCCGCATGATCTTTACCAGGCAAGTTGAAGCACCCCAACCGATCACCTGTAAGCAAGTCAGCTCCACTGGAGAACAACAGCTTCTGGCTGATAAACTTCCGTGTCTTCCGTAATGATGGGACGGAAGAGCCCAGGGAAGCTTGCATCATCGTCAATTCCATCATTCAGAGGCACGTTCACAGAATAGTGCTTCCCTACGTCTTTCATGTGCCATGTGCCAGGAAAGAAGTCACGAAACTTATGGAAAGAGACTGTCATGACTCTATCTGTGGTGTAGAAGGCCTCCTCTACGCCCTCTCCATGGTGGACATCGATATCAATGTATAAGACACGCTGCCCAAAAAGAAATAAGAAAAAATAAACAATAAAAAAAGCCTTAGAAATGCCACGAGATGACGAGACTAGAACTAATGACAAAGCCTGCATATATCCATAAACAAAAGCTCAAGTATGACAATTTCACACAACCACCAAGTCCCTCAGCACCACATACAACGAATTGAACGAATTGATAGAAAGCATGAGATTTATGGCAATCCTAGCCCAACAATAACCAGCAGAAAACCAAAGTAAAACAACAACCATCAAAATACTATAGACCACATTTAACCTATCAACAGATTAGATACCAAGGGCAGAGCTGCAGAGTGCAGACCATGAGAAGAGCAACCTTTGTGAGTGACTGTAGACTAATTGAGCACGCGGATTCAAAAAACAAAAAAAACAAAAAAACAAAAAAGAAAGAAAGAAAAGAAGAATACCAAAAGAAGCCACGAAATACATTCGACTTTGATGAAGACATCATCCACTTCTACAAACTGATGACAAATATCAAGTGAAACCAATTCAGAGTAAACAGCAGGGTGGTAGCAACACCACATGAAATTTCAAATGAGTACTGGGGTTCCGTTTGGGTTAGAACAGAAAATCTATATTCTACGCCAATATCCTAATAGGGGAATGCAGTCAAGCACAGTTTCGAACATAAAGGTAATAGAAGAAAGTGGTGTGCCAATAACTAGGACTCAGAATGGGTTGAAACCCTGGATTATATATTGTGTTCCGTGATTTTTAACATTCAACAAGAATATGTAGAGTCCTGGGATCAGTTTTCGTTCATCAAAAATACATATCAACATATATAGCCAGTGGCTTGAGATAATTGTCCTCAGATACTAGAAGATCCTTCAATTCCCAACACTTTAATTTGTGCTCCCTTTTTCGCATACCCTCCCAAAAGATATTACAAGAAATGCTACATTACATCACCTAACAAAACATCAGAACTCCAACATCAAAAATCAACTCGAGTGAACACGGAATGCCTTCAGAACAAAGAACTTCAACAACACAGCAACATTAGCACCAACATCTAACTTAACTAAACAAACAATCTAAATGTATATCCAAACACCACCACATAGTCAAGAAGCAAAAACAAACCAAAATGAAACCCCAAAAAGAGCAAGACCAACTCCGAGTTAAAACCTCAAACCACCCTAAACCGTAAAAAGACACAGAACCCCGAAATCCCAAACCCAGGTATTTTCCTTATAGAAAGAGTCAGGGGAGGACGAGATATACACCGTCTTCTCCCCGTCGTAAAAAGACAAAGCCTTCGCCAAAACCAATGACCTATAACCATGAACACACCCTAAACCACGACCACACTTTAAACCACGAAAATGCACCCTAAACAATAAAAACAACCTAGACAGCTAGACTCGAACCAACTGAAGAGCTGAGATTGCCCAAAAACCCCATAGCAATGCAACAACTTGACTACCTATCAAGCAAACACAAACATAACAACCTAAAAGTATTTCAAATACCAGCACCCAAAACCCTAGAAACAACAGAGCTACATCACCACTGACTATCAACGAAGCACAAACCAAACAATCTAACAGTTATCACAAATACATCAACCTAAATCACACAAAACCCAAAACCCAAACCCCAAAAATCCACATTACCCTGTGAACCTTCAACTGCTCCAGGATCCCGAGCACGATATCATAAACATAACAGAACCCCGACGCCTCGCTCTTCTTCGCATGATGCAACCCGCCCGTCCAATTAATCCCGATATCCGCATCCCCTCTATTCGGCTTCACCGCAACCCCAATC
>LIEC01012469.1:0-26363 GCA_001925005.1 Drosera capensis | reverse complement strand
TCCCCCCCCCCCCCCCCCCCTCTCTATGTGATAGTAGTGCCATAAGAGGCTTCCTTCATAAAAGCTCTATTGTACTATTATTATGCACTTGTTTCCCCTTGATCATGTAATGTTTGGCAAGAATAAGTTGAAATGCAATGTAAACGATCACTCTTCCGATCCCCCATATGCTATGAAATAGTACATGCACGTACCTTTATTAGTCTAGGCACGGTAATGGCTATCCATGTATAATGTGCAAGACAGTAATCAATAGCTAAATTTTTTAAAAGGATTTTCATTGGTCAACCGAATAGTCCGTAAATTCGGAGGACCTTTTAACTCAGCTTTCGCTGACAGACTCATCACCACAAAGTAGCTCGACACTCAGCGGGTTTTGATCCCCACGGGGTGATCCCCCAGTAATCAATAGCTAATCATCACCGAGAAAACAAACAATGCAATAAGCACGTAAAGAGACAATACCGAACCTTCTCCTTCGTTATATATCTGGTTCACTAATTGAAAATCGCTCAATTCTCATGAACCCAAAGCTTTTCTAACTTCTTATTCCTCCTCCTAGTGAATCCTGTGGAACACACGAGCCCTGAAACCCAGGCGTGAAATATTTAGTGCAAAGGAAATCAAGTGATTAGGAAGATGTCAGACCGGAAAGACAAGAATGGATTCCGAAGAATTTTCAAGCGTATTGTATTACTATTGGGACGCACTGTAATATTCGGATGACATTAATTCGATTCGGACGTTGGCTAATCGGAAATCTACAAAGGTTTGGCTCGATAATGCACTATTTGGTCCAACGGCACATTGACACTGTTTGGTTCCACGGGGTTTGACTAGTTGTGTCGGCGACTACAGTGAGAGAGACGATGATAATAACAACAAGCAATGATAACGATGACATAGATTTGAATGGAGGATCGATATGTGATAGGATTTAAATATTATATTTTTTTTTTATAATGTGTGTGAATATAATTGATTGATGAAATATTTCATTTTTAAAATTTAAATAAGAATAAATTAGAACATAAATTATGGTTGAGAATTTATTGATAAAAAAAATCGTATCTATCACTTATTAGTAAATACGATTGCTTTGAGAAACTTAATAGTAATTCTCTCAAACTTTTTTTTGGCAGAATACGAAAATATATTGTGCTGTCAAATGTAACTATTTGATGCCATAAACAATCACCACCATAGATTTTTTTTCTTCTATTTTATTAGGAAGATTTTGTTTCAAAATTAGATGAAAAATAAGAATAAAATCATAAAACAGGATCCACATGATTTTTAATACTACCTTAATCCCAAATTAATTGAAATTTTTTCTTATCTGAATCATCCCAAAATAAATAAAACGTTTTTTTATTTGAATTTTTTTAATATAAAACTGCTAACATGTACTTACTTTATATCATATTATCTATCCACCATCATTTCTCGTACTCCCTCCGTCCCACAATAGATACACCAGTTTGACATGACATGCATATCGATATAAAGTTTGATACGTATATAAAAACGATCAAACGTAGTTTTTTTTTATATAAATTTATTGTGAAACATTAAATGGTTATGTAAATTACATAATTCAATCTAATGCATATTACGGGACGATCAAATGTGATTTGATATGAAAATAAGACTTATATTCATACGTATATGTTGCATCTATTGTGGGATGAAGAGATTATTTTTTTTTCTCACTCCTCTCTCTTACATTCACATGCATTTCATTGTTTTATGTTTTTGGGATGTCCCAAATTGTTTGCATCATTTTCATATTTTTGAATGTTTTATGTGGTTAAAAATTAAAGAAGATGAAGCGAAAATTTTTATGTGATTGAGAATTGAACTTGAAAAAAGAAAAAGGTAAATCTAATTTTATGTATTTAAAGTAAATATTATACTCCCTCTATTTCAATAAAATTACAACCGATTAACCTGAAATCATAATTTATGTTTGTGTTGATTTTTGATACAAATATTAAATTATCTTTTGACTTTTGTGAGTGAGAAAGCTAGAAAAAGAAAAAGAATGGGATGAGTTGACGTTATATAAAATAAAAAATATGAATATTTTGATATTTTTATAAGAAAAAAAATTTCAAATATGATAAATTTTTAATTTAGTTGAAAATACTCAATTTAAAAAATATTGTAATTTTGATAAGACAAAGGAAAAGGAGTAAAACATATGAGACATAGAGAGTGTGATTTTATACACGTAAAAATTTGAATCAAAATATTTAAATTAAAATACTCCATCTGTCCAAAAGGATTGCAATTTTTTATCGGAGATGCATGATGATAGAATCTTTGATCTATATTACGGAACGATCAAAAATTATTTTTTGAAAAAATTTCGTGAAACACTAATGATAATAAATACTATATATATTTTAATTATAGGTTATTAAAAAATTTAAATCGTGTCTTTTATATGAGTAATTAAACTCCTCAAATTACGTATTGAATAATATTAAAAAAAATAAAATTTTATAATAATTATGAGATGAAAATAATATTACATAAAAATTATGCCTCAAATCAACGATAACATTAACATTGATTTGCAATATCATTGGTTATCTTTTGCGCAAGCTATGAACCAAAAGAAGTTAACAGCCGGCAAAGCAGCGAACCGGCGCAACGGAGACAGCAACCACGACGCCGTCGTGCTCATACACCACAGGCAATGCTCGAAACAGACGGACTCCCAACGCCATCTTCTCCTCTCATCTCGCTCTGTTGTCCGATGCAATACCAATGTTTCCCTCTCGAGTACGCAAATCTTGCTTTAATTCTGTTCGTGATGTGATAGCTTTTGGGTGATCGATGGGTGTGATTGGGCTTGTGAGGTCGCTAGGATTTGGATGATTGAGTCAGGGGAAAGATTGAAGCAGGGTTTGGCGATGTGATGTGTAGTGTGACAAAATGTGGAACTATTGTTGGTGTGGGTGAGAAAATAAGCATAACAGCTTTGAGATTCATCTTTTTAAGTGTGACGAAATGTGGAGAATGAGTTTGACTTATTTGATTATACAATCGTGTCGAGAAGGTCTTGGTGTTTATGTTCAAGGGATAAAATTGTGTATATTTTTATCCCTTCAAGCCTTGTTTTAAACGAGTCTTTTGTCACACGGTAAGTTGTGTGATTACTTGCCTTTTGAAGTTAGGACCCATGCGGGTAGATTGATAGAAAATGCTTATAAGTGTTAAATGCTAATCCTTGTAAGTTTTCCTCAATTGGAAGGAAAATGGCTTAAAGTTTTTGAACTCTTCAAGCAATGTATCTTTTGAGTGTTTGACATTGATGTCTCTTTTATGAAAAAGAAGAAACAACAACAAAAACAAAAAGATCCACTAAATGAAAAAAAAAAAAGCAAAAAGAATCCAGAAAAGTGTTTATTTTTTTATTTTTTTTGTTATTTTTAGTGGCATAGTATTTAAGAGTCAAGACCTTGTTTTCCTAAAATCATTATTTCTGATAGTGTTGTTTTAATATTCATTATTGCTGGTTTTTGGTTCTGGTTTTCATCATTTTGTACAGTATGTTTGGCTCTTTGTTGAGAGCATCCTGTTGCTCTATTGATGTACATAAAAAATCTCTCGTCCATAGGTTTGGTTAATAAAATTCGAGTGCTTTGCTTCTTTGCCAGTTATAACTCAGAGAGATATCCTAATGGGTCTGCGAGGGAGTAAAATTAAGATGTGGAGGTTGATAGTTCTTGTTGGCACAGCTCATGAAGGCGAGTTCTCTACCTCATGCAGTATATGTGTGGTTTTAAATGTGGCATGTGTCGAGATACGTGTGCATTGCTGTTCAAGTATCGTGATATTGTCTACAGTATAATGAAAAAATACAACTAATTCCTTACCCCTACAGCTACATGAATATTTTGAGGAGGACCAAGTAGCTGATGCAACATGTCATTATCAAAGTTTTAAGGTGCTGATAGATTCCATCTATTTTTTAATCCTCTTCAATTTAGTTTTCCTCCAAAAATTAGAAATATGTGACATCTGCTCTTTCACCAAGCTTGAGCTTGATTTGAAGCCAGATTGCTAATAAAGGAATGGTAGAATGGAACAGCTAATCACTTCAGTATATATGTTGTCAAGGTAGTTGAGCAAGATCATGTCAGACCACAGTTATGTTATTGTATGCTCTGCCTCCTGTTTTGGTGTCAGCCATACCTTCGCTATGCCTGATTCTCTGATACGTTGGGATTCTGATCTTTGTTCTTGTTGCAGTCAAGGTAATGCTGATACATATACGAAATGAATCCCCAGATGGCCAGCAACATGGCTATCACCATTATCCCGTCCATCTTCTCATGAAAAAATATCACTGCTAAAACCAGGATAAGTAGCAATCCCAAAGTGCTTATCACATTAGAGAAGAGTGAGGACACTTGAACTATCAACCCGAGTGCTCCAATCGTGAAAACTCCCCAAGCCAGAGCTATCCAGATGATAGTCATCAAATAGGACACCTTCCCTGATTCAAACCCGTCCATCTCCGACTTCAGAGTCCGCCACTGTCCACTTGAAAAAAAGTCCGATGATAGTGAAACAAATTGCGGTGAGTTGCTGATAGATGCAAATGTCAAGAATAGCGACGAAACTTTGTGTTTTGAGGACTCTTTCGAAGGCAAACTGTGTTAGTGAGAGCATCAAGCTGAACCCTGCTGATGCCACGACCGTGCAAACAAAACCAATGGCATATTTTCCCTTGGACACACCATTGGAATCAGAAAAGTTGTTTTGGAAGATGAGGAGCGTGGATGTGACAGTGAGTAGAACAATGGAATTCAATATATAGGGTGTGAACTTTTGTGAATTGAGGAAGAAGGCAAAGATTGCCTTGAAAGCCAGCTGTGACGCACATATCAGAGAATAGGTGGATTCAGGAAGGTCTTGGAGGCCTATAGAGTACAATATGCTGTTTGCAGCGACGAGTTGGCCAAGTCTTACGTAAACGATTGCGAGATTCATTGGTTTTGGCTTGTTTCTTCTGTAATCATAGTTGCTGCCTTGGGAACTTAAGCCTGGCAAGATGTAGTAAAGGGGAATGAACGCTGGAAAGCCTATGATTTGTAGGACTGTTGAGCGCCATATACTCTTTCAAGAGTAGTTTGAATAACATCTCCTCTATAAAATCGCAATGCACCATATCAATCTTGATAAGACACCTCGGGGAGATACCTTTCCGTTGATGACCATAGAGGAGATCTTGAGACAAGATCACATTATCTAGGATGGATATATCAGGAGCAAAGGCATTTTGTGATCAATTGATCAAAGATAGCAGGATCGATTTCAACCTCATATAAAACATCTTCAAAATAATTTTATATAGGACAGAGAAGCAAGCAATTGGTCTGTAATTCTATGCCCCAGTAGAGTCATCACTCTTTTCGATGAGATGCAAAAAGGTAACAGAAATGTTGTTTGAAAGAATACCTGAGATGGAAAACTCCAGGACTAGTTGAGTTACGTCTTCGTCATGTACAGGCTATACATGTTAAAAGAAAGCTGCTGTAAATCTGTCCGAACCAGGAGACTTTTCATCATGAAAAGAGAAGGAAGCATCATGGAATTGTTGTGCTCTGCACTGAGAGTAGGTCCTTCAGCCACAAAAACATCCCTTACTTCAGTCTTTGTTGAGGCTTTATACTTCATAATGCTCTGAAAGTAAGCTGTGAGTTCTCTCTTAATCATATCTGGCTCTATGATCCTCACATTATCAACATTAACCAGGCTTAAGATCATACTTCTCCTCCTTCTCCTACTTTTAATGATACTATGGAAGTACTTCGTGTTTCTATCAGTCATCTTTGTCCACTGATCTTTTACCAGTTGCTACAAATATAATGACTTAACAGCCAGAAGATCCTTATACACCTTAAGGGCCTCATCAATCATAAGCCTCCTTTTAACTGAATACTGACTTTGAAGCTCACTTTGGCAAGCTATCAGTCTCCCTTCAGCTGCAATGATTCTCTCATAAAGCTGAGAGGAACAGTGTTTATGCAGCTCTTTAAGTTCCATTTCAAGCTTTTCAATTTCTGTGTCACTACATATATCTTATTACCATAGACTTCAGTACCCCATCTCTGTCGCACCAGCTGCATAAACTTGGGGTATTTAGTCCACAGCTTTAAAAACTTGAAGGGAGTCCTTCCCTTCAAATTAATAATCACAGCTGAGTAGTCTAAGATTCCCTGCTCAGGAAAATAAGCCTCAGATGCATTTCTTCATGCCAAAGAATATTCCCCATTGCTCTATCTAGCTTGATCCTCATTCAACGTTCAGCAGTTTGATGATTAAACCATGTATGAATACACCTAAATACTTTTAAATCCTCCTGACCACATTCAAATACACACTGAAGAAACTGAGAGCATGGAGAGACATCAATCCTCTCATTGCCAATCTTTTCCTCACTATACAACCCTGTTCCTTTTCATGTTGCCAAATTTATTTTGACCCCGGTGTTATATGTTATGTGTTTTGCTTATTTCTCATGATTTGCTTCTTTGACAGTGCTTTAGTCCTGCTCAGGGAATGATTTTAGTCTTTCAATTCTTCGTGCAGTAGTGAAGCATTGTTGGTTTTGAGTAAGTAGTCTGTGTTTCATGTTAACCTTACGGGTTTTTTTATGCTAACTATGCTGTATTCTGTCAGAATTTTTCCTGCTTCATTCTGTGTCAAAGAGCCTATTCAAAGGTAACACCTCCGTTTGTTCATGGAGATTTTTCCTATTCTCTGGTATTATTCTCTTGAACTAAGTACTAACTAAATTTATTTGTTGATTCTGTTGGCTGGTTGTTCAAGATTATGCTCTTGCTGAATGCACAATTATGATCGGAGATTTTGTCAATTTAAATTATTTTGTGACTAGTTATGTATGCATTTTAGGTGCTTACTTGGATCAACTACCCAATGATCGATGATGGATGATTGTCGACTTACGGTTGTAAATCTGTCACTAATGTAGAATCAAGGTATGTTTTTCCTTGAGTGGTTTTATTGAAGGCTATTATTTGTCTTTATGATTCTGTGTGCCCTCATTAAGGGTGGTTCATGGTGTGTTTCATTGATGTTCTCTCAATTTTTTTTTAATTTTTTTTTTTGCTTGAGATTTCTTTACATTCCACAAATTTTCCTAGCTAGCTATTTCTTTTAGCATAATGCATCTTTGGTGTTGGATGGGACTTTTGTTTGTTTGAACTCGTGTTTTGTTTCTTGCTCTTGAGAAGAAACTCCACCGATTCCTATTGAGATGGTCTTCATCTTTTTTCATTAAAAAAATCAGAGACGGATGTAGCCAAGTGGTTAAGACAAATGGACGGTAAATTCACGACGCACGGGTTCCCATTGTTTTTATTTTTTTTTTGGGTGTGGTACGGGTTCCCAGTATTCGCCCGAGGTGAGTCCAATAAGCATATCTTGGGTTGGTGTAGCAATAGGATCCCAATAACCGAGGACAAAAGATTCAAATGAGAAAGTAAAAAAGCCTTTGCTTGAGCTTCCAAGTGGAATTTTCGAAGGAAAGAAGGGATCCAATGACTTCGGTGAAATTGAAATTCCAATGATTTAGGAGCATGAATCAAGTGGGCTTCATCTGTTTCTTCTCTGTTTAACTCCCATTGTCTGACTCGTTTCAAATTCTATTTCATATCAACAATGACCCCTCCAATAAGCATATCTTTGATTGGTACAACAATAACAATAAGATCCCCAATAGTTGGCGACAATAGATTTATATGAGAAAACCATGGCTTGCTGAACCGGAATGAATCGGCTAGTTCATCCGGTTCAGGGATGAGCCAAACCGATTTTGGAGAAATCGATTCCAATTCGTAGGTTTTTTTTACCATTGTAATTCATAGGTTGAATCCCTAGTTTAGCAGAATTAGTCCTGAACTGATTAAACCGCTTGGTTTAAATACAAATTCAGCCAATTCACCCCCCTAAGCGGTCAGTTAATTTATTGGCTCAGTTGGTTTAGTTAATAAACCACTTAAGATGCTTTTTTTCCTCCTTTCTTTCACTTGCATGTTCCTCTAGTCCATTGGACAACAGATGATTGTGATGATGTTGATGCTCCCAGCCTCCTAGGGGATATGTTGGATACGGAATCGGGACACGAGGATCGAGATATGAAGACGCTCATCATTCTTTTTTCTATTGAGTTTTGAAAAACATGGTTACACTCATCAACATATATAATCTATGATGATGATGGATATTGAGCTTCAGTCGAAATATGAGGTGTGATTACGAATTTGTTTGTTGTGATTGAATTTCAGCGTTTGAGCTGTGTAGTTGATCCCTGGTGATCGATGAGTGCCCGTGCCCTTTATTGGAGAGATTGCCATATAGCTCAGATGTGGATGACTGTTCTTCGGATGATGAATTTCCCTAAATCTCCTCTCTCAAGGTTTTCCGTGTATTTGCTTGTGTGAATCTGAAGGCAATAAATGGGGCCTGGCTTTGGAGCTTCACCTCCCTGCAAGAATTGAACATATGTGAATGCAATAAGTTGGAGGCCTAGCAGAAGTGGGGTTGTTTCGTTCTCTCACCAAACTCCATCTCTCGGATTTTATAAATCTAAGAAGACAAGATTGGATTGCCATTCAAAACTCCACGTCGCTCAAGGAATTATCTGTCGATTGTTTTAGTGACCTGAAGGCCTTACCGGTGAAACTGCCCTGCTCCCTTGAGGTTTTAAACTTACGCTGTAATCATCCAGACCTGAAAGAACGATGCAATAAGGCTCATCAAGGAGCGACGAAGATGCCATTTAAGTGGTCAAGTATTCTGTTGCTATATATGATCAACGTAATGATGCGCTATATATGGTGTCATGGTATGACCATTGTATATATGGTGTCATTGTATGTAATAAGTGCTTTTTACAAACCTGTCTATTGCTGAATCATATATAAGGTGAATCCTAGGTTCTCTGTTTACAGATGATAAGAGAGTATATTGCATTCTGTTTTATGCTTTTCTGTCCAAATTGGTTGCAATGTTTACATGTGAACAATATATTGATGTGCAGCTGGACGATTGGAAGGGAAAAAGAGTTATATTGAGTGAAGTCTCCTGCTCGCGTGCTCTTTTCATGAGCTTACTAGTTGATCAGTTCTGCTTAAAGGTATATTTTACTTCTGGTGATCTCTTGCTGTAGTGATAATTGTGTAAGCTTATTTCAAAGAACTTCTTGTAGTTGTAGGGTTTGTTAGATGATGTCTCTATCGCTAAATGAGTTTATGTATCTTGTACTGTTCACGGCTTCATGCATTTTACACTTGTTTAGGTTCATGTGCATGTATTTAGTATGTTCATGTACAAATAGTTACGACCCAAAAAAAAAAAGCTGTGGCCAGTGAAATGTCAAGTGCGAGTTGATTGACCTGTTCAGCCAATTTTGTTCCAGATCTCCAGTACTATACTCGGTACTACATGGCCGATTGGATTGAATCAACTGTCGACGATGCATGTCTCGTTTGGCAGATTGTGAGAGCCTTTGTCCTTTATGTTGCTGAAGTTTGGCATGCACATGAACATGGAGAATGTAATGTTTTCCGGATGGATGGTTGGGATGGTTTTTGTTGCGATCTGTCAAAGTTGCTGATTGTCAGCTTGATCAATGTGAAAGTGCTTCAGGTACCCTTTCTACCTACATTTAATTGATTTCTGCATTAGCTTATATGCATCATGGCTATTTCATACATTGATCTCTTTCCAACAGTCCAAGCATCAACAGCTGAGAAGGTTTTGTTGTCAATCTTGTGTTTTACCTCTTGATCAGTTTCCTCTACTTCGCAGCGTAATTTGCAGAATGATTATGTGCTTTGCATATGAATCAATTCCTCGCTTAGAGTTTGTACTTAATAAACAGGGTTTGGTCTGTTCGCCGAATGATTTTAGTATTTCAAGTCATCGAGTTTATCTTATACCTACATGGTTTGCTCTGAGCAAGTGTTGCGTATCTCAGGTTGATTAAAACTGGTGTTCTCGCTGCTTTAAATCCTTCCTCCTCAATCGTTTATGGCTTATTAGAAGTAGACATCGTTGATACGGTGATTTGTTGCAGGTCTTCTCGCTTGGGTACTTGGTCATATCCCTCTTGGTTTAAAACTCAGAAATCCTTGTTGGTGTCGTGGAAACTTTAAGCATCTCTTGTTACTCTAAGCATCAACGTACAATTGTGACATATGTTCTAGTTATTAATTTGTCTCAAACGTATCAGTACGTATCGATGCACGGAAGAAGATGTCAAAGACTAAAGACAGTCGCAACGATACAAAGAGCCTTCCTCACCTTTGCCCTTAAAAGTCATAAGGTACACTACCCTACACAGAAATCATTGTGTGCTTTGTAGTGGACCAACTTTTTCATCTTCAGGCAATCAAAACAAACATTCGAATCTAATTTAACTAGGAAAGTAACAAAGGAACAATAGCTAGCAAGGCTGTGTTTGTTTGGTTGGAATGAAAGCAACATTGTCCTTCATCATTTTTTTTCTCAACTTTTCGTTTTTGCCCTTCTCATTTCTTCCAAGCAAACACTGCCTTCAGTCATCGATGCACGGGAAACTTAACAAACTAACTAAACAATAAACGACGGATAATTGTTCTGATACCAATTGATGCAGGATTAGAACGAACGACGGATTACTCGTTCTCACACCAGCTTGCAAATAGCTGGCTAGCTAGCCGAATATCGGTGTTGGCGTCCAGAAGTCGACCGGGGTTTCGTGGGCGATTGGGAAGGTGAAGGATATCGGAACCAAACATAGGCCTCTTCTTGTCAGGTCTTGTTTGGATCCTTTATCATGTCCATTGATCATCTGCAACAGAAAAAGGAGATTAGACAATGCTTGTGTATTAATTAACCTCGTTTGGTACACGGATGAGATTAGAGAGTTTATCCTAGGTAGGGGGATTAATAATCACAATTGCTTATCTTCATACCAAACTCAGGATTGGGGGATTGGTTATCTGATTCTGTTGTAATCTTATGTACCAAATGTGACTAAACGCATGAAATTAAGTCTTTTTCTTTCCAAAGAAATTCCCGTTTGGATCACATAATAATCCACAAATTCTCTGTGACCCATTTAAACCAGTTGAAGTCGACAGGCTCAAACCCACATTAGCAGTTGAACATCCACCATGATTCGATCCCCAAATCAAATATTTTTGTGCTGGAGGAATATTGGTAGATCAGAAAATCATTGTACTAGGAAAGCTGCATGGAAAAGGGGTTACCTGTTGATGTACTTGAATGGAAGAGCCATTCTTTCTCAAATAAGGAGTGCTTAAGACCTGCAGTAAAAGAAGAAAAAAAAAAAAAAAAAAAAAAAAACATGCATGTTTCATTTGCCTTAAGTTTTATGAGTACCAAAAAATAGAAAAGAAGGCGCATGCTTATAAATTTGCTTTGACAAACTTTTAATTTGTATTACCATTTCTTGTTTAAATTCCAAAGGGAAAAAAATATTAATGAAGCTTGGTTCAGCAAAGAACTTATAGGTTTATTGCTTGCTAGCTAGCATATGAATAGAACTCCGATCTGGCGTAAAGCACAAATAGAGAAAGTTTGAATGAACGATACTTACATTTACTTGATCATGAAGGAACTTGATGTATTCGATGGCTTCGTGAAGAACCGATGCAGTGTCGGTCTGCGATAACATTCAAGAAAGCGATTATCTTGAAGTTCCACGTAAAATGCGTTACAGAAATTCGTCGACATTTAACAAGGAGGATGAGCATCTTGCTTGTTAGCAGCAACAAGTGATAATTAGGGGGAAGAAAACTCTACCTTTCCAAAGGGCGATACCAGTTGCTGAAGTGCTGTGATTCTATCGCCAAGCTTTTCCTTGCGGACCTAATTCACATAATAATCATTCGTTACAATAAGCAACCACTAAATTAAAGGTAGTTTATCTAGGTGCTACTACTCCTAGCTACTATATATTAATCGACTTGTGGATAATAGATCAGATAATCATTTATTAAGTTGCAGCATGAATTTTTGTGTGCCAAGTAAATCTTCAAAGAAAAAGGATCATAAGTTTATAACCATATATATGACCATATGTGATGACAAATAACTAGTTTTACTTGGTACCAATGACAACTGAAGATAACAAGTTTAGAAGTTGTGAAGTCTAATCAATTGCATACCTATGCGACCTTATAACATGTTTAAAACTAGTTATGCAGCCTTATAACTAGATGCTTGAACACGCGTTTAGTTTGAAGAACTATGAACATACCTTGAAAGTTGGTAATGATGATGGGGTTTCGACGCGAGGTCTCTTCAGAGAAGGCTCCTTATTGTGATTTAGAAATTTAGATCCGAAATGGCGATCCTTATCAACGTTCTTCTGCAAAATCATCGGTCATACCAAACCAAAAGTTAGAAACGATCAATTTAAGATCGACTCTAGTTAGTTACATGTCAAATGTTATATGGTTTATACATAATATTTCGCATTACATATATGTATTTTACCTTTGACTTGAGATTTGTATCACAAGGTCTCTCATCCACTGTTTCTGTTGAAGACGACGATAACGAATAATTTTTCTGGCTTGCTCGTGCGTCATTCATCAAAGAACCGACGTTGCTTATCGACGAGGTGTTCATATATTTATTGATCAAGGGATTAATCATCATATCTTCATCGTCATTTCCAAGGCCACCAAGTTGTTGAGAAACCCTTGGCCAAGAATCATAAGCCATTGCTTGTTTGTCCTCAAATAGTGAGATCTGACCGTCAAGATTATGATCATCTGACTCGAGTAGGCTTTGAATCATTGCATATGAGGTTGTTGGGCTCATCGGAAAGCTCAGTTCCGGTAAGGCGCTACCGTCATATGTGGTGGTCGAGTCCACGGAGCTGTCGCCGGAGTTGATCATTGAGTAAGGCTGATTCATCATTTCAACCGATCCATAATTCGTCAATCTTGAAGCTACATCTTGCATCATGGGATTGTAGTTTCCTTGAACTCTATCGTTCTCCTCACTGTTGGATAAGAAAACTTGGTATTAAGTCACATACATATAGATGTTATAGGATCACAAAGTTTGATTTGAAATTAAGAAGAGGTTTGACCAAATTAATACTTGTGATAAGATACAAGGGAGTCATGGATTCTCATCGTACAAGAAAATGCTTCTTTTTATTACTTCTTTATTCAAAACAAAAAACAAAAAACAAAAAGAAGAAGAAGAAGAAGAAGAAAGAAAAATCATTGCTAAAATAATAATCATTACAAAGAGAAAATTGAATCACAATCAAACTTAGTAAGAACTTAACTTGAAAAAGTAACATACTTTATTAACTTGAATCATTGCATTTGATTTGTTAGCTTCCATTGTACTTCCATAACAAAAGAAAAACCACATTAGAATAATCAAGCAAGGAACTATTTCAAACCAAATCCGTTTAGGTGTATACAAGTGACAAGAGCTAAGTTTCAAGGAAAAGTGAATGTCCAAATAGCTTAAGACATGCTTTATCAAATTGGTAAAGTTATGCAAGACAAAACCTAGCTAAAAAACATCTTACATGAAATTTTGTTGATTCCAGTCTGTGGTTGAGCAAGAAGGAGAGAAACCAAACCCCAAAACCTCCAAGCCTGAATCCACAAAGCTGCCGGATTCAGGCAGCGGTCGTGGTGGTGGCGGTGGTGGTGGCGGGTTTTGTAAAGTGATCAAAGAGCTATGATCACTATCACTAACTGAAATGATTTCTCTCAAAGAATATGAAGACTTCTCCTTGATCAAGTTTTCCATATCATTGAACCATCCGAAGTCACCTAGGACGGCCGAGCAAGGCGAGGGAAGACCGCCACCGGAGAACAAGCCGATCATCGGATTACTCCACCATGATCCTCCTAATCCACCATTAATCCCTGTTGCTTGGATTAGCTCATCTCCCATGTTTTGGTTTATGTTGATATGATAATATATGTGCTTGGGTTCGCTATTTTGAGGAGTCTTTCACTTGTGGTTTTGCTTGGCCTTGAAGGTGTACTCGGGAGATTATTTATAGGAGAGGAAGAATAAGAAAATGGGAGTTTGTTTGGGAACTAAAAATATCATCATTATGGTTGACATTTTGGATGAATGGCTTAGTTCCTAATGTGATGTAATCGAAATATGACGTACAGTAATTAATTTCAATGCTGATTTTTTTTTATTACTACTTTAATGTTAATTAAAATCAATAATATCGAATTTATTGTGATTGGTTTCCTTTAACATAATGGGACTAATTCTGTCAGAAATTCGTGGGAAATTTTCTGAACAAGTCACATACTAGCAGGCGTATCTAATCCCTTATAATTAACTCTATTCAAGTAGGATAACGTTACTTAGAAAACTCGAATTTAATATATACCATCAAAAAAAAATAAGGATATTGGGGATGATATACCAAAAATTCAATATATATAAAATTATATTCATATTAAAATGTTTCAAGATTTGTGGGACGGATTAAAAAGATTGAATTTTTATTTTATTTTATTTTTTTCTGAAAAAAGGAAGAGGATTAAGCTTATCGGTCCAGTATATCCCTTGTTTACTTGGGGTCAAACTATGAGAGAAGAAAAATGGAATTTTGCTAGCCACGTCAAAGTGTATGACTAATATTGACCACTCCTTTTATCCTTTCGTCAATTTTATGGAGTATTAATCTTCTTATGGATAAACATGCTTTTAAGTTCATCAAATTATACTTTCTCCGTTTTAAAAGACACCGCATTTTAAAATATAGATAATGATCAAATTTGATATACGAATTTATATATGTGTTGAATTTTTGTAAAATTTAATGAAAAAAAAATATTTTTTTGATGATAACGAGATTTACTATAACAATTATGAAAAAAGATAATAGATATATATAACAGATAATAATTATTTTAATATTTTTCTTATATGAAAAGGTTATCCCCTCCATTCTATAATATAAGCAACAGTTTTCTATTTATGTCGTTCCAATATATATAAAAACGTATCATATTTAATAACTTTTTCACATAAAAAATATCAAAATAATCATCATTTGTTACAGTATATCACTGTTTTCTTTCACAATTGATATCTTAAACCTCACTATCACAAAAAAAATTATTCTTCATTACAAAAATTCACACAAATTCAACACAAACCGTTACTTGTATTATAAAATAGATGGAGTACTAAAGATACTATGTTATATATATTTTGAGACAATCAAAATAGATAAGTGCTATATATATTATGGAATAGGAAAGTATTGTTTAACTGTACATTCGGATAAAAACATTTGACATATGCTAGGAGCTATATATAAAATATTATGATTAGTGGTTTATAAAGTAATTGAGATTAAGTTCCTCGTGAGGGGATTCTACTGGTTTAGTTCGGCGTGCTTGTCTCTCTAATTAGGTGAGATAGTACTTCAAATTATTCTTCGTGTTTTTCCGTTCATATCAACTAATTATTACAAACAAAGAATGTCAAAGGCCGAGTTTATACCTAAATATACACATGATCTTGCCTCTATTCTGAAATAAACTTTTTTCCGACTTAAATCCATAAGCTAGCGTCCTTACCAGGACTTTTTGATACTGTTAAAATTAAAAAAATCAAAATCAATAATAAAAAGAAAAACAAATAGCGAAAATCAAAATCTGTTTTTTCAAATTAAATGGTTTTTTTACAAAAGGATTCTTGAATACAGAAATAGAAAATAGAAATAATACAAACAGTTCTATTTTATCTGAAATGAAAATAAAAAATAACAACGATATCATAAAGGAAAAATGTTTCTATTTATGATGTCCTAGTGTCATGATAAAATTTGTCCCATATTATTTTCAATTAGTTGAGGACTTATACTATATAGATGTTCATCAGTCAAAAGTTGAGTTTTTGATATAAAGTTGGTTCTAGGCCTTCTTATCTTATTTTCTCCGTCTCACAATTCTTACATTTATTATTTTGAACAGTCCTATAAATCTTGTAACACTTATTTTATTTTTTTATTTGAAAATAATTATATATTAAAATAATCATAATATCCTACTGCATTCCACCACCTCTTCTCTCGTTCTCTTTCATTCTTTCACATCAAACTCATCACCATAATAAAAATTCATAGAATACTAATCAAAATATGTCAAATTCAACACATACATAAAAAATCAATCCATATTAAATCATTATAAGATATAAAAGATAAAGTCAGTATTTAGCATGAACATGTGACACATGATGATGCGTCACATAGGAATTCTTGTGAGAGGACATAAAAAATCAATCCATATTAAACCATTACAAGATATATAAGATAGAGTAAGTATTTAGCATGAACATGCGACACATGATGACGTGTCACACACGAATTCCTGTGAGAGGACATGTTAAAATATGTTACTTTTTCTGTCTCATAAAAGATACAACACATATGTATCTATTATTTTATATGCATGAATATAAATTTCATTTTTATATCAAATCACGTTTGATCGTCTCATAACATTTATTAGATTGAAGTACGTAAGTTATACAATCATTGATGTTTCATGATAAATTTACAACAACAAAAAAATATTTAGAGGAAGGGGGAGGGGGGGGATTTAGATAATCACTAACCCACACGACATTTCTCTGATTTCAGTCGTCTATACAGCAGATCTTATAAAATGGCCAAGCTATTGACTGGAGTCAATTTGTTTGTGGAAATAAATGTCCTATGTTATGATTATCTTTAGTAACAAGTGAATGAAAAATAGTCTCCTTGTTGGATTATTTATCAAAAGATTCAACTTTGGAATAAGCATTTATATTAGACGCCTTAGCTCACTAGTGTAGACTTTTTTTTAACTAAAGGGTCTAGAAGCAGCTAAGTAGGTTTAAAGAGGATCTTAGTTCAATGGTGCAGTTGACTAGCTTAGAAGACCTGATCTAATAACCATTGCTACGACATGGCGAGACGGCGAGACGCATATTGGATCGATAATACTAACTCCATCGCATTACTTTCAGTTAACCATGTGTGTCGGATATTTTGTGAAAGAATATGGCCGATCGATCGGCTTAGGATCACATGATGCACATTTTCGTCTATCATAATTTGAATATTGAGAACCAAAATGCAGACTTGCCACCAAAAACGACATCCCAAACGAATTGAAGGTTTATTGTACAACTATTAAGGTAACAATTTGTATATATATAGGAAAAACTTTTAATGTTGTAAAAGGCAATTAGTACCGTGCTATGAAATCCAAAAAATATTATTTTATAACTGGAATAATATGGATTATGTTGTAATATTTAATAAATCAATCTAACAAAAAAAAACCATGACATCCAAAATAAAAAATTATGTAATTTTCTCTTTACTTGTTAAACTTTTGGCTTTGTGACATGGATTCTAAAAATGAAATTTCATTGTTTTCACGTTTTTTTAAACATCTTTTTTGATGAATAATTAAAAAAAACAAAAAAATACAACTCATGATGTTTTTTACTATTGCTATAACTTTTTGGTTACCTTCATAAAATTTATCATATATGGAATGAGTCAATCAAATGGTCAACTTTTTAATGGCGCCGTCAAAATTTCCCGTAAAATAAAGTTTATATATATACGCGCATTCCAAATAATATAGGACCACGAGAACAACGTACAAGACTTTTATTCCTGCGAGAAAATTTTGCACCATGTGATGACATCTAGAATCATGTGACTCTTGTTTCAACCCCACTTGAAATGATCACGTGGGCCAATACACGTTGTGACACAACGACTCTGAATTCCCTCTTCCAAATCTAACGTAACGTAATGTAACGTAATGTAAACTTTAAAGTATCATTCAATTGTTTTTAAATACAATAAATTGCGATAAATTATTTCGATAATAACCTATATATCGGGATATTATTATCATTGGAAATTTTTAATGGATAATCAAATAATTTTATTTTATTTAAATTAATAGAATCTTATCCGATTAATTTATGATTTTTGATTGTAAATTGAACGATCAAGATTAAATTTTGATTGTATTAAATTTAATCTAATTATTTGATCAAAAGTTAAAAAAATCCGAACAATCATATGTATAATTATCATTCAAAGTTAATATCTCAAATTTAACATAAAATATTTGGATCAAACAAAAAATATATAATTATTATATATGTAAAAACTTTCACAAAGAAATAATTATAAGAAATACAAACAGTTTTATATGTGAAACAATCTTTTACTATAATAAATAATAATTTTTGATAGATTTTTTTAAAAAAACTATCAAGTTCAATATACATCAATCTATATAAATAAGTTTAATATTATTTATTTATATTATATTATTGATCTCGTATAGTTCACAAATCAATATTCTAATATATATCATATTGTCCTGTATGTTTTTCAAAAGAAAAAAAGGTTAAGCGGCACTTCCTTTGGAAAAAAAAGGGTGGGTACTTCATTAGAATTAAATTGGCAAGGTGGTCCCTCTCAATAATTTTCGTTGCATATAAGGTTCAAATTTACTAAATAGAATTGTCTAAGTCCATAGGGTTTCCGGGGAAAGATTTTACTCCCGTTGGCCAGATAAATTGCGATATTACCGAAAATTGTTATCCTATATACATTAAGTCACTTCTATGATTGAAAACTTTGAAATGATCAAAAGTTTAAAATACTACTCCTCAGATCACATCATTTCCTTTTTGATCCGTCTTTTTTCTCTTTATCAATTTTTTTTTATTTTTGAACAAACAAACTGGTTTCCATTAATCATGAAACCAAATACAATATCCATATTACATCAGAGCTCAAATGAGAAAAATAAAATCAAAAATAGGCAAAACAAATAACCCTAAATATTATTACAAGAAAGACTTGACGAATATATATATAACATGACACATCCTAGATCTAAGTTATTGTATTTGAATTTACTTGGGACGAAAGGATCCTGCGTTGAAACAATTTAACTAATAACTAATTTCTTAACTAGGTAGTGACCTACTTGATCATGTATGTTGGAGTTTGGTATCAATATCAAGACTAAAAGAAGATCTCTTTTCGAATTATTTTTGTAACTAATCCATCTAATCAACCCGTTGCTATTGCTTCATCCTTCATTGACTAACACAAGTTGAATTATTGAAACTTGCAAGAAAAGTTAGGTATGTCACAAGAGTTGAACATTAGTGTTTCATTTCAATACTTATAAGATTAATTACTACTAGAAGTTGAAATCAGATCATAAATTTCAACGGCTCTGACACCTCTTTGAGATCTGTTCTTGTGATCTTTTCATCAATGTATAATGTTGTCATATGTGAGCCAATTTGACTTGATAAATTTGTTAAGTCAACTAGGTGAGCTTTGAACCTTTTGACTTTTCGAGGAAGATTTTGCAAAATTTCTAATATTTTGAATTTTACTTTTAAGCAACGATTCTACCAACCATAGAATTAAGTTGTTTGATCCCTATTCGTGTATATTGTAAATAATCTCTATGCTATTATTTATGTTGAATTGTTTTCACTTGATATGATTTTCTCTACAATAATTAACAGAGTATGATTTTCAAAACAAAAAATATCCATGATTATAAGTTGATCACAAAAAAATCTTATATGAACTTGGGTATTGGTGCAACAAGCAATCAAAATATTGGTTAATTTTGATCCTTGTTATTATTGGGAAAACCATAGAGGGAGGTTATGGGAACAAGAATTGAAATCTAAACCCACAAATCCAATCATATAAAACATGACAACCTCATATTATTGACCAAACCAAACAGATAAACCACTATGACCTATTGAGTAACCAATAACAACGACACGTATGTACAATACGAACAACTAGGTTCCATCGCCATTTTCCCAAAGAAAAAAAAGAAAAAAAAGAAAAAAAAAGAAAAAAAAGAAAAAAAAGAAAAAAAAGAAAAGAAAAGAAAAAGGGAAACAATTGTTCCATCCGCAAACTGATGTGATGAGGTGTCCCATTGACTTATTTGACCCTCAAAATCAAGTTAAAATTAAATTGGCAATACAGTTGACTCGCTCTGATATTTTTATGATCCGAAACATTCCGCGTTGAATAAAAATAAAGCACTCAACAAACACCACAATTTATACACCTTTCCACCGAATTTCGATAGCTCTAGTCAAAACAACGTGGCAATAAGAGTAAACGTTTTGTCACATCAGAGTGAGAAAATTATTGGGTCATCGATATGATTAGATGGCTGTTTTGTCATTTCAGAATATTCAGAAATTTTTATATCATTTTTTATTTAAATTTTTTTATGTAAGTAAGAATCAGGGAATATGAAAGGACGATGGACTCCGTCCCTAGCAAGAAACCACACAAGAAACGAAGGAACAACGACATTCGGAAAAAACAAAGAAGAAGAAAATAAAGATGAGACACCCGCAATAACCAAAAGAAGGGCGCCGTTTTTTCTCCGACGGTGGACATTGTTTGTGCATTTTTTTCTAAAAAATAAAAATTTGAAGATAAAATTTTTGTATAATTAAGAATTGAAGTTTAAAAAAAAGATAAAATTAAATTTACATATAAAAAATAAATATTATAAAATATATGAGACGAAAGAAGCATTTAAAATTAAATACCTTCAGTTTTAACATATATATGTTGGAATACTTTCTTAACTTGTCTCAATTTATTTGTAATTTTTTCAATTTAAAATTTCACATAAAAAATATTAAAGTAGACATTATAATTATTTATTATGGTATATTTTATTATCTTCTATTTTAACCAGTACAGTAAACTTTACTATCTGAAAAAAATTACTTTTTTTATTAAATTAGATTAAAATTCAACAGATGTTGAGTCAAACTGTTGTAAGTAAAAATATAAAAAAGAGAAAGTATGATTTATAGTAGGATTTGTCATAATCACATATAAGGTTATTTGTGGATAGACAGTTGAATGTGTAAATTAATGATTGTGATTAAAAGTTTCTCTTTCTTCATTTAATGTAAAAGTAAGTTTTTAATATTCATAATTAATTTGAAGATTCAACAATCTATCCTCATATTAGGTTGATGGATAGTCATAAATTCACTGAACCCTTTATATTATTATAATTACTATTTCACAAAAAAAATTATATGAAATGGTATTTAATAATATATCATAACGTTGATAAAAAAATATCTCAAAAAATCGAGAGTGATTCAATGCTACTCCTTGATCTCAAATTAATTGAAAAGTATTTTTATTTGGATTATCTCAAGATAAATAAAACATTTTGTTATTGGAAAATATTTTTCATAGTAAGTATAAAATTATCAAAACATCTTTATTTTATATCGCATCAATCCATCACATCATTTTTTTTTTCACTCCTCATTCTCGTACACTTACAAGCGTAAAATGTTACTTCATCCGTCCTAAAATGATAGCACATTTTGACTTGATATACGTATCGATGTAAAGTTTGACACTCGTGTAATAATGATCAAACGTATTTTTTTTTGTATTGTGAAACATCAATGCTTGTGTAAGTTACGTACTTCAACCTAATACATGTTATAAAAAAATCAGACGTGATTTGATATGAAAACGAAACTTATATTTATATATATAAAATAATAAAAAATATGTATATGTTATAATTATTATCAGACGGAGAGAATAGTGCCTACTCCTTCCATTCCAATTTATTTGTCATTTGAGAGTTAGATTAAATTTTAAAATATCTGTCGTGAAAGATAATCTAGAAAAATACTAAGATTTTTATTTTATCCATTAATTTATTACACTTTCTTTTTTAATTTATTTAATGCAAACATAACTTCTAAAAATTGATGAGGATAAAAATAAAATTTTATTATTTATTTAAAAATATATATGACTAAGCTTTCTTAATTTAGGTAATTTGATCAAAGGACAAAATAATTACAATAAAAAAATATAAAATTTAACCCATATATAAATTTTGTGTAAGGTCAACATATTTCAATTGGATTGGGGTTGGGGTGAAGGGAGTATGTTCATGTACTCCACTTCTAACGATGATTACGCAATAGGTGACGAAATGATTATCAACGGACTACAGCACAGTTTTGACTGGGACGAATCAGCCAGACCCTACACCGCGTGCGCGCATGCGAGGACACATTGGGCCCACTCCATTGGCCCCAACCCACCTTGATCGTGATGCGTCGTTTCATTCATTGTTTCGTTGTCATTGTTTGTAACGTAAATTATGATATCATTTTTAAAACTAATTCATCAAAGAATGATGGTATCTTTATAAAATAATTTTTATAATATTTTTTTCTTTTATTATTCTGTATTAATTTGATAAATTTTGTTATTTTTTTTAAAAAAAAGTTTTCGATTGTGTTCTAATAATAATCAATTTATTTATTTTCGAATTATCGTCTTATCTCGTTCTTATCATATCATTTTTATTTTGTATTTTATATTAATTAATAAAATAATTAATCAATTACTGTAATAAATTAAACCCCTTTTCCACCCTCTTCATCGGTGCTCTCCTCTCACTTTTTATTCATCAATTTAGCCGCTCTCACACAGATCCTATTTTGCATCAAAAAAAATTCCCTAAACCTCTCTAAAAAAAATGATTCATCATATATGAGGAATCCATCCACAATCATCGCATAAAAAATTCATTCTGTTTTGTTCTCACAATTCATCACGTATAATCAATCCATCGCACGAGTGCCATGGAAACGAAGAAGAGGAGAAGGACGTGTGGAGTTAGCAGATTGACATATTGTTTGATGGCATTGTCCGTGAAAATCGACGAATTGTACGAAGACGCATTGTTTTGGTTGACAAAATCGCATGAATTTTTTTATTTTGAATGCACTGAATAATACATGACAGGAACTATTTGAGACGTACTGACTGTGAAAATTGAGGCACTATTTGTGAACGACGACGATGACGACGACGACATTACTATATTGTTGAGGAGCACTATTTATCTCGTTGTTGTGAAGCTGTGTGTATTGTCGAGGGCATTGTGCGACGTTATTGTGGTGGATTGTTTTTTTTGTAATCGGCACTGTTTTTTTTTTTTTTTTCGATTTGTGATTAGGACTCGGATGTCTGTGTCTATGATTCCCGCATTTGTTTCGATTCCTTTTATATCGATCTATCGATTCCTCTTCATCAATCAATTATTAGGGTTTGTGTCAAAATCATTCAATCTAATGTAATTTCTCATACAAAACATCAATATAATCCAATTCCATTTCTAGGGTTTTTGTAGAACTATCGTCCCATGATGATTGAGCTACAATTAACATAAAATTGTAGAAGAGGAGTGACGATTGTCGGGGTCGATGATGGACAACACTTTTTGTTGCTTTTCTTCCATTCTTGTTTTAATCTTTTAATCTATCTAGACCCTTCATTTTATCCCCTTGTAATTAATAATCACTAGGTCTGTTTGATTTAAATGCTAGCTATGTATAAGGTTATTTGTGACTAGTGAGTCAGAGATAGTAGGATTAGAAAGGATATATATAGTAAATATTATTGGGAGTCTTCATTGATTTCAAATAATAAAAATGATTGGTTTGTTTCTATATCTTAAATGAAGGTAAAATAACCCATAAATAAAGATTGAAAGGAATCTTTTGTCCATACCTTAATTGAGGCTAAAATAACCCACTTTACACTACATTTTATACATTTTATGTTTCTTTTGTTTCCTTAATTCGATCTTTTTATCAAAGTTTAAATCTGTTGATATTCTTTTATCAAAATTTCATTTTATTTAAACATAATACTTTTATTTCTTTTATTTCCTATCTGATGATTTGTATAAAATCAATCTTGACAGTTCATTTGCTGAATCCTTAATGACCTTGCATCCTAATGTTGGTTTGAAATGTGATATGGTTGATAAGCGTTCGATCATTATTTGCATAGTAATAGTTATTCAACCACCCCCAATCCTTAAAGCAGCTAGACATAATTTTTTGAAATATAGAAGATTTAACTCGAGTCTCTAAACAATTTATGAAGCATATTTTATTCTTGGCCATGAACGACCTTATTTCTCTATGCTTTTCAGACCAATTAAGACCCCTAACATTCCATACCCTAAACATCAAGTAATAATTCTAGAGCTAGTAAACTCTTTCCCCTGTTCTCCACCGTTCTGCTCAACGTCAATTGAGATCCTTGAGCACAAGGTGAACAATAGAGACCTGATCATTAGCTAAAGATCCTTCTTGGAGGAGATTTCTTTCCAGAAAAAGTGACAAAACCGCTCTCATTGTACAAACCTCTTCAGGCTTCTCCTCCTTACTAACCGGAGCCTTCTTCATATGCCAAACCTGCTTCTGAGCTACAGGAGGATTCCTCGCACGGTAAACTGGCATTGACCACATTTCACAAGAGTTCAGTCATAAAGAACCTTCCGAGTAATTCTTATACCCCTAGGAGCACAAGAAAACTGAAATTCCTCAACAAGATCATGATTAGTATCTATGTCAACCAATACTTATTAGTATCCTTTCCTTTGAAGCTATTATTTGATCCGTCCTAATAGGATAGTCCATCTTGCTAACTATTTTTTCTAACGCTTTCTTGCCCTAAAAACACAAGCCAAGTCCAAACAACGGGATCCACAAAGGGATTCTATTCAACATCACCTTATCTAAACAGAATACAGGAGACTACTCTCATAGAACAAACAAACCGTAATTGAAAGATCAGCTCCTCTCCAAGATTTTATCACAGTCACTCTAATCAGCAAAGCAGGAAATAAGTAGTAGCCTTGATCATGGAGTAGAATTTCGGGCCTAGGCACTGCACTCTATCTGCTGCTCACAAACTTCTTCACTACCCGTAACATAGCCAATCACAGAAAAATGCGAATAATCACTCTCCCCCTTCACCTCATCAATTGAGATCTCAACCTCTTCGTAACGGTGGCAAACGTATGACAATTGTAAACCCTTTTGAGCATCACGATTACCTAACTTCAATCCATCATCCTTTTCAACACCTCGAGCTATATCAACATATGACCTAGCCTGAACCCTAAATACAGTAGAAGACACTGTTGGGGTTTATATTGATCGAGATCTCAAACGCACACAAGCAATTGTAAGACAATAAAGCGAAAAGATGAACACAGAGATTTAACGTGGTTCAGTCAATTTGACCTAATCCACGGCCGCACCAACACAAGGAATTTCACTCTCTTAATTAGGGTTTACAATTACAGGGTATTTATAACCAAACACCCAACTTGGGCCAAAAGCCCATCACCCAACTTGGGCAAAAAAAAAAAAAAAAAACCCATTCAACAGCGAAGCCCAAATCAGACTCCACAACTCCACAACTCAACAATCTCCCACTTGGAGACTGATCACATCAACTGCACTCCAATGCAACTCTAGCAAACCCAAAACTGCAACTCCTCCAGGCTAGTGCGGCGCCTTCTCAACAATCAATCATGAAGGCCAATTGAAGCTATGCATAGCTTCAACTTCTCTGTAGTAACTCCCTTGGTCAACATGTCTGCAGGATTCTTTGACCCAAATATCTTTCTCAGTGACAAAGTGTCATCACTTATCAACCCTCTGATGAAGTGATACCTCAACTGGATATGCTTTGTCTTCGCATGAAACACAGGATTCTTCGCGAGATGAATCGCACTCTGACTGTCGCTATAAAGGACACTGCCATCTTGCTTCCTTCCCAACTCCTCAAGAAGGTTCTTCAACCAAATCATTTCCTTCCCTGCTTCTGAAAGAGCCATGTACTCTGCTTCTGTGGTTGAAAGTGCAATACTCTTCTGGAGTCGAGACATCCAACTAACTGCTGTGCCTCCCACTGTAAAAACAAATCCTGTGGTGCTCTTCCTCGTGTCCGAACAGCCTCCCAAATCAGCATGAGAATAACCTTCCAAAACGACATCATTCTTGCTGAAACGTAATGAAGTTTTGGAAGTACCTTTCAAGTAGCGTAACAGCCACTTGACTGCTTCCCAATGCTTCCTCCCTGGATTAGACATGAACCTGCTGATTACTCCCACTGCATGAGCAATGTCTGGTCTTGTGCATACCATTGCATACATCAAGCTCCCAACTGCAGATGCATAAGGAACTCTAGCCATTTCTGCTTTGTCTTTATCCGTCTTAGGTGACTGCTTCTTTGTGAGATTGAAGTGAGCCCCTAAAGGTGTACATGTGGCCTTGGCATCCTGCATGCTGAACCTTTCTAACACTTTCCCAATATACTTCTCTTGGGATAATATTAGAGAGCCTTCAGA
>LIEC01012468.1:0-279911 GCA_001925005.1 Drosera capensis | reverse complement strand
TCGATGTTCATACAAAGTTAGCATGTCAGAATGTGATTCTTGAGGAATGCGAGCCGAGGAGCTGATTTGTCTAGGTGATGTCACCATGATTAAAGCAGAGAAAAACGAGATGCGAGCTGAGGTACGAGAAGTTCTTGATTTTGTCGTAGCAACTTTTGCAGAGGCAACCGCTTCACTTCAGTAATCTTTGTGAGTTCTTTTCCTCTTTTTTATTCTTTTCTAAACATTGGGGATAATGTTTTAGTTAACCTTAGGAAAGGGGAATTTTATGATAGAGTCATATGAATCTTTAGGGTCTAGTTGAGTGTCTGGTTGAGTCATGTTTTCATCTAGGATTTATTTTAAGCTTTCATGAGCATGTTAGTGAATAAATGTTCTGTATTGGCCTTGCGTTTGATACTTATTTATGTGGAAAATTACTTCAATGGAAGGGATCATAGTTTTTCTTAAAAGAATTTAGAAAGTGTGTCCAAAATTGTTTTAGTGAAAGAATTTACACAAGAGTTTCTAGGAGCTATGCAAAATGTGTTAACTTAAAACAAAGAAATGAGATAGATTTCATACTAGAAAAAGAATGGCCTAACTTGAAACCCAACTCGGCTACGTAGCGGAATTTCATCCAAAGTATCGATAGGATAACATTGCTAGCAAGGCACGTACGGGGGTGATGTTAAACACGGGATGTGAGAGCAACAATAAGATTAAACTCTTATAATACAATGAGCTTTAGTTACTACCTACTTGGTAGTGGTAAGACGGAGAGATATGCATTGTTAATCATTTATTCCACTTCTTTGTGTAGCCATAACCTTTTAGACCTCCTTTACCTAATGCTATTATTCCCCTAATTTCCTTCCTTTCCTCTCATACTTTATGTGATACATTGTTTTGATTGAGAATGTATATATTCATTATCGGGGTTGCTTTATAATTCTCATGCCATGAACTCCAAAAAAGAATCCTTTTGAAAAGTTTCATATTTACGAGTCAAGGTGACGATAGTGAGATATTTTGTATGGCATGGTTAGTTCATTGTGTTGTAATGTGGTACATAATGTGCGAAGGTTGTGGCGCCTTTGTTTTTTTAATAGTTTCAAAAAAAAGTGCTTTTTATTTATCAAAGTTGTTTAGATTTCGAGAAATCACCTATCTAATAAAGGGGTGACTCGAGGATGATGTATATTTGGTTTACTGTGGTTAGTGTGCTTATGTTTTGGGCATAATTCCTTAATGGGGATGGATGCATAGATTGTTATTATCTTGACTCGTACCCTATTCCTACCCTTGTACCTTACCTCCACATGACCAAATAGCTGACCATCCCTTTCACCTGCTTTGTTTATTTTTATTGGTCCAACCTAATATTGGATTGAGATGCACACTTGGTTCGGATAAAAAGGTAGTTAGTATGTGAATACTTACAGCTGGTTGTATTATTGGGTTGAACTCTTATTTCACACTACACAATAGTAGATGAAAATGTAAAAGTGACGAGCACTAGTCGATTCTACAAAAAATAGTCTTTTCAAATTTTGTGAATTAAATTGTCAATATAATAATTTCCTTTAAATATTTGGGAGGAGGGGGGTTTGTTGAGAACGAGAATAAAATTGAAAACGATAATTTAACTAGAGAATTTTTTGTTGTTTTTTAAAAATAAGTGAAAGAAAGGTCACCTATTTGGTTCGTGGAGTTAAGGTACAAGGATAGGAATAAAGTACAAGGAGGGAGATGAAAGGACGAAAGTCCTTTGAAATTCCTAAGGCAAACCCCCAAACAAAGAGGAGAGTTTCCCTAGTTCGACAAACAAAGGTGCCTAATGAAAGGGAAGGATTACCTCTACTTGGAAATGGGAAGAGTTCAAGAAGTCAAGGATTTCCAAAATTTTCCAAGGCAAGGATGCCACTCAAAAAAGGGAGAAACTCCTCAGCTCGACAAAGGACAGAGTACGAGTTACCAAGCTGACTTAATTTGTTAGCCATGGAACTCGGGGGCAATTGATTGGCCCAGAGATAAAGCCACTATAAGCAACTGGATCATGAAGTAAGACCCAAAGCAAATTCACTATACATAGCCCAAGGACAAATAGTAAATAACTGCAACACTTGTCTTGGGGGACAAGCCATACAATAGGATATAAATAGCTCATACCCGACATCAAAATCCAGGTTCAAATCTCTAACCTTAAAATATAGTCCTTCAACTCTTTCCCAATGTCATTACAACTCTCCTTGATCCATACTGACTTAAGCATTAGAAGGGGCGCCCGAGGAACTCTCCTTGGGCCCTCTCTAACGCGTTTATTGTTTCTAGTGTGACTCAACCCAGATAAAAGAGATTGTCAATAACAACTCTTTCATAGCCTCAAGGACGATCTAGAATCTTCAAGAAGGCTAACTGTTGCACCAACATGAATGATGAAGATTAAAACATAATGAATCAATCTCAAGCCTTTATTTGTAATTTTGTTTTTAGTCTGTAACGTTTTTTAATCATTTCAAATTTTTTGACCATGCTTGGTACACACATAAGTTGAGATTGGATTACTAATCCTGCTAATCCTATGTTTGATAGGAAAAATAGCGTTCTGACTATGAATCCCACTTAGAGATAATTGCTGTAATCCCCTCATTATTAATCTCGTCTCTCCCCATGTTATTACCAATCTCATCTACAGGGATAAACAATTTAGCACTACTATTTTATCGTCGTCTATAGCTTGACGGTTTGATTGTCCCCGACCCCAACTTTGCATATCGCAAACCCTTTACTGTCGATCGCCTAACCCCTGATCTCGTACACCACCCAACCTTAGCGGGCCACTATCGACTGTCGACCATCCTCCAATCGTCGTCCATTGTTCGACCACTGTCCACTATAGTCAGCAGCTCGCACATCACCCGCCAGTATGCCACCATCGATCTTGGATTTCGTTCCGAATGTCGCCTATCATTCGACCATCACTCGCGTTCCTACACAGCCCATAGTTCGACTGCCATCCATCGACGTCATCTGTTAACCGCCCTCCGATAGTGGTCCATCGTTCGACCGTCGTCTAATTACCATTCGTTGGCCCACCGTCGACCGCCAACCTTTGTCCGTTGCCAAACCATTGACTCTCGCACATCGTCCGACAGTCGCATAAATAGACTTAAGTTAAAATCTAGTTTCATAATCCTGTTTATACTAAACATGATTTATGAAAGATAAGAAAAGATAAACAATTTCGTATTATCGTGAAGGGATTTTCATTATCTTCATTATTTATCCAGTTTTATCTCATTCACGTATCAAACGAGATCTTTGTGCCATGCCTAAAGTTCCACAAACTCAATAATCAAAGGACAAGGATCCCTTGCTATAGCAAAAGCTAAGCAGGGCAGTTGTACAAAGCTCAAAATCAAGGAAAAAAAGAAAGAAAAAACTTAAAATCCTTTTTAAAAAACTATTTAAAGAAATATGAACCATAAAAATATAAAACCAAAAAAAAAAAAAGAATTAATAAACCCTTCAAAAAGATTATCCCTTAAAAATTTATTCAAAAACAAAAACCACAAAAAACAAAACCCACATCCCAAATTCTGAATGAATCTAAATCCTTGGATTTTTCAATTTAAAGATTAGGATCAAGTACAGCATGACACTGGACATTCCCCTTTCATAACCAATTATGTTACGATTCCTATAGATTTATAGCAAAACAAAGTAACAAACCTTGGTAAGTTCAAACTATTGAAAACAGTTTTTTTATCTCTATCATTATAATATATTATTATAATATTTTTTTACTCAGTCGTATAATAGATTTTCTATATCAATTCTATATACAAATTTATATATTTTTCATATATTAATTTTTATATATTGAAATAACTAAACCTTAATTTAATATATTTAATAGTATTATAATAATTTTTGACCTTAATAATAATATTATTTTATTTTATTTTGGTTAAAATAAATCAATTTTTAAATATTTGTATTTTATAAATTATCCTTTATTAAAATATTACTTTTGTATCATTTTAATAATATAAAAAGTTTAGAAAATACATTTTTGATTCTCTAACTATATAAAAAAATATAAAATATAAAAAATTATGTAAAAATAAAAATAAAGATAAAAAACTTATTATATAATCTATTTTTAATTAATTATATATATATATAATAAGGATTCAGACACTGCGTGTGCTCTCGGAGAGTGTCGTTCTCTTCACCTTCATAGGTTCTTGACCCAGACCTTGTCTCCCATCACTGCTCCGATCTCCGCCCACATCTCACCATTTCCAAATTCCAACACAGTCAAACCCTTCTCCTCAAAACCCTTGAATCATTCCCTCTATCCAACCCAATGTTCACTCAATTCGCATCAACAGCAGACACTATTTCCAAGGCATCGACGCTGGTGTTTCGGATCGGAACGGACGCGCACCTCTACGACGACCCCGACGACGTCAATCTCGCCCCGCTCCTCGACAGCAGATTCGATACCGAGAAATGCGAGGCGCTTAAGCGACTGCTCGCTCTCATCGCTCAGGGCGTTGACGTCTCCAGTTTCTTCCCTCGGGTAGTTGTGCTTTTCATTTCACTTCACCGATCGAATTGCGTCGCTTGTTTTTCTTTTTTTCTTTTTGGGTTTGAGTTCTTAACGGTGGTTGCAGTGTCAATGGTGTAGGTTATGATACTATATGGTTTTGGAATGGGAAATGAACACTTGGAATTAAAAGTTAATGTTGAGGGGCGGTATGGTAACGTTACTCTAAACTATGGAAACTAAAACTAATAATAAAAATAGAAAATTAGTAATCAAATCTAAAACACTAAAAATAAAATGATTTTTTTCCTTCTTTTTTTTTTTTTTTTTTTTTTTTTTTTTTTGTAAAGGAGGTTTTCAATATCATACTCAAATGAATCAGAAAATAAAAAATGAAATTACTATCTGTTTTCAGCAGCTTTCGTTTCATCTGTTGGAAAAACAAGAATTAGTGCCAAACATTTATGTTTCATTGGTTACTCAAGCAAAAACATAAAACCAAAAACAGAATCTGAAGCAAACAGGCCCTAATGTTGACACAGATTTGGCAATTTTAGTTCTTGCCACTAAATACACAGTTAAAATTAAGCTGCGGAGGGACTGCAACAAGCTAGGCTTTCATCACAATGGATCTGGGATCTCAATATAGGTGATTCTGGACACATTTTCTACTTAAAGCCATGGCATTTGTCAATTGTGTTGCAAGTCTTGCTTATTATTTTTAAAATAATATTGGGCATAAGTTTTGCAGCTATAAAGTTGTGGCTGCTAATTCTACAACTTGTTGATGCTTTGCTTGCTAAATCATTACCAATAATGATCATTTTTTGTCGATTTGGCAACTAGAATTCAAGTAGTCTTGGAACTTATCGAAGGTAATTGTATTGTTGAAACTATAGAAATGAAATGAGAATACATGTTGAAATTAAGAGTTGGATGTTAATGTTGTGACCAATTTGAATAGACAACCAAGATAAAGCTAGATATAGTGTTGTAAAGAAAAGTGAAGATGAACATAAATTTTTCAAGTACAAAGTTTTGGTTAATCCTACGACTATATGATGCTAAATCGGAATGAGAACTAATAAAAAGAAAAGAACGAAATGAGAACTAATAAAAAGAAAAGAACATATCCACATAATTCTGTCAAATGCATTGCACTTGTGAGCGTGTCTGATGTACCATCCTTCTCATGTTATTTATTTATAATAGAGTTGCTATTTCGTGATTCCCTCAAGACATGTCAACCCTGACCTCATGGTTAGAGGGAAGAGTTACTTACCATTCAGTTAATCCCTTTTGGTAGATGAGTAATACAACAAGCTGAAATATACGAGCTTGTGAGCATGGGAGAAAATTGATAGTGTTATGATAGTCATGCATTTAGTCAAGCTACAGTGACCGTATAAACTCAAGTTTCTAGTGGAACAATTTTGTCTTAGCTTAAAGTCTTATATCTAGTCAAGCTAAAATAGTGATCTAGTGTCAATCGCCACCAAATGCACTGAGAGACTATCCATATCACGTGCGACCATAGAAATTATATACTCCCTTCATCCCATGATACATGCAACATTTTTATATTTGGGGTATATCAAAATACTTACAACATTTCCTCTTTTGAAAAACATTTATTCTAAAAAAATACAAAATCAATCATACTCTGATGTGATACAACCCATTAACTTCTCTCTCAATTGTTACAGTGAACATCACTTCCACAATAAAAATATAGCTTTTCCATCAAAATCAATAAAAATTCTTTGCACACGTAAATCTTTGTACTGGGTCAAAAGGGTTGCATGTAATTTGGGATGGATGGAGTAATAAACCTATAATGATAGAAGGGCATGGCTCCTATCAGCCCCTGTCTCCCTCCTTGGTTGATGCACACGCACTCGCCAGTTCTAGAATGCCATATGAGGTCCTAGTCGCCTAGAAGCCTAGGTGTCCCTCTCGTAAAACTTCATTTTGTAATTGTTCAATTATAATAGTTTTAGTACATACGGCTCAAAGAATATATGATGTTTGAAATACCACCTCTTATCACTTTTTTGGGACCACCTCAAAGGATTGCAATGACTTCTATTTGGAAAATTGCGCTGACACAAAATACTAATGCATAATGATATACTCACCAAACTCATCTCTCATCAATTAGGGTAAGCCTCATCTTCTCTTCAAAAAGAAAAGGTGTTTTCATAATGAAATGTCAACGCACATAAATTCATGATTCAAGTTAAAGTGTTGTATTTTTCAACGACGGGTGGACTAGGGACTAGGGAGTATTAACTACCTCAAGAATATTTGCACCATGGATCATTTTGTAGCTATGTGTGTTTGTCTCTGCCTCTCTGGAGGCAGTTTCATTGTCTTGCAAGATGCTGCTATTAGATAGAGTATGTATGTGATTGAATTTTAAGGTAACTGCCAAGGAATCCCCTTCACATCTGCCTAGTGCCTTGGCCTTACAAGAAGGCATCTTGATCATCATAGTCTACCGAGCACTACTCAGAACTTTGTTACTTGCTGTTGAACTTCTTATTTAATTTTTGACCTCTAATTTTTAATTGTGGTGGGCGTCTTTTACAACTTCATTTTCTGTTTTCTACGCATGTTGACAAACGGGAATTTGTCATTGCCTTTATTCTTTGGTGGTCTTGTTTTTTATGTCACTCAGATGAATTCCTTTTATCTTAATCTTATTACGCCATCTTATGAATTTTATTCTAGAAGAATGTGAAAATTGATTGGTTTTTCTCAATACCCACCCACGAGTTGAGGCAACACCCTTTGCTGTCTGCACTCCAATTGGGATAGGAATTATAGGGTTTGACCTCAGGCTGAACAATAATTCTTACAAATATGGTCAAAATCTGGAGATGAGCTCGACCTATTGAAGATACTTTTGCAAGAATGTCTTGGTCATAGGTCTTTGTCTCGACAGGAGGCAACCTCTTGGTTTCCGAAGTAGGATGGTCTAGATCTTCGTCTTCAAATCCTCACTCAAAGCGGGAGTTTTTTGTACTGAGAAGAACTTCTATGAATAGTGGAAAAAACATTGGAATCATGCGGTTTGCTGTGGCTGTATTTATTTATGTGTTGATTGTTAAGATTGCAAATTAGATCTTGATGGTACATATTGGTAGACATAGAAGCTCATATTCATTGGGATGTGGACAAATAGCTTCAAGATTCTTGGTTTTTTGGAATTTGGATAACATGTAAGGACCATACAAGTATCATGTGTTATTTTTGGTACTTCCTTCCTGTTTTTCGTGAGGGACATAAGGCTTCCTCTGAGATAAATGGGTATTTTTCTGATTCAAATCCGTCTTTTCTTCATTTACACAGGTTGTTAAGAACGTGGCCTCACAGTCGCTTGAAGTGAAGAAGCTTGTGTACCTGTATTTGTTGCATTATGCTGAAAAGTATGCCAATTTTATCTAACCCTATAACTCTGGCATTCCCATGGTTGTGTTGCCATAAGCTATGCTTATTTTTGTTCGTTAACTTGTGGCTGAAGTTGTCAGTAATTATCTTATTTCCCTCTACATGAAGAGACTCTTATATGGGTATTTTGTTGTCTGGGAATGTTTAGCATACAATCAGGATTTACCCTTAATGCAAGTAATTTTATGGATGCATAAACCTGAAAAGATAATGTAAAACTAGGTATGCAACGTTCAAAGCTATTGACTCGATATTTATGATTCAGATGCCAGTTAGGTTTCAATTGTGCATTATTTCTACTTCTAACGAAATGAGATCATGGTTTGCATTGCTTTTAATCTATTGCTGGGAATAGTTATTTTCTCATGGAGCGGCAGTGTTTGTGCAGGCGGCCAAATGAAGCTTTACTGTCAATCAACTGTTTCCAAAAAGACTTGGTTGACACCAATCCTCTGGTACGTGCGTGGGCCCTGCGTACCATGGCAGGAATTCGTCTGCATGTGATAGCACCTCTTGTTCTGGTGGCTGTAAGCAAGAGTGCTAGAGATGCATCTGTTTATGTCAGAAAATGTGCTGCCTATGCTCTTTCCAAATTAAATGACCTGCAGCAAGAGCAAAATACTTGTGCGGTTGAAGAGGTAGACTTAAGAATATTTCAGTTGTACATAGACAGGCATGCTAATTGCTTGTTTATGCTTATTCAAATCTCTTCACAACCTCTCCAATTTCTCAAGATCTTTATTTTCTGCTTTTCTATTTTATCCTTTAGAATCTCTTTAAAACCTGTTGGGGATCTTTGGAACTTATTTTCAAGCTGTTATGTTGATAACTACATTTTTAATTTTCTTGCGATTTGAGCTTCACCTGATTGCTCTTTCTTGACATTTTGAGTTCTATCGGAATGCTTAAATATGCCTGCCATATCCTTTTCCTAGCATTTAACTGTTCCATAATTACGCACGCTTGTTTCACTTGTAGATAATTGGAATATTGCTGAATGATAACTCGCCTGGAGTAGTTGGAGCAGCAGCTTCTGCATTTAATTCTATTTGCCCAAACAACTTGTCTTTGATCGGAAGAAACTATGCGCGCTTATGCGAACTTCTACCTGACGTGGAAGAGTGGGGCCAGATTACCCTTGTTGGGCTTCTCCTACGCTATGTCATCGCAAAACATGGTCTTGTAAAAGAATCCATTATGGGCTCTTCCCGTAGTTTTGCAAGCAACTATTTTCAAGCTAAAGTTTCGAGTATTAGCTGCATGACCCAGGAGTCTGTTGTGGTTAATGAGATGCCAACATCTGAAATGATGGGGCTGGTTATTCGGTCTTATATTGAAGGTCCTGATGAATATTTTTCTCGGACAAGTCACCGGAATGGGCCTTTCTCTGGACTCAATGATATATGCTTCACATCCGCAGAAAGCAATAATGATGTTAGGATTCTTCTGAAGTGTACGTCGCCTATGTTGTGGAGTCATAATAGTGCTGTGGTTCTTGCCGCTGCTGGAGTTCACTGGATCATTGCGCCGAAAGATCAGTTACAAAGGATTGCAAAACCACTCTTATTTCTTCTGAGATCATCTTGTGACTCAAACTATATAGTACGTTTCCTAAGTAGCTTCAGGCTTATCATTCATGTCTTCCTTGCCATTGCTATTTCTTGGAATTTTGTTTGCAATTTGTAAATGTCAGAGTTTACAATAAATAGGTAAGAGAGGGTGAATAGACTATTTAAAAATTTCTTGACAGTTTAGTGCAGTCTGGTCTTGACTTATATACATTTTGTCTTTGCAGACCGACGAAAACAGTCCGTAATCAGGCCTTGAGTTCTTTGAACTTGTCTCTTATGTGTCCAAGGTTGTGATTTAGCTGTTGTAATATATAATAAAATACAGTAAATGACATAGCAATTTATACTGTTTCAGTCGAGTCGTTATCAAATGACGAATAAAGGCTTAGTCCAGTCTTTTCTTGGTGACCAATATAGTCGGACCAAGAGGGAGTTCACTATCTCTTCATTTGTGGCTTACAAAGAAACCCCTTTACAAATAAACTACTTGCAAAGGCAAGAACCTAGATTGTTGCACAAATCTTTTTCTAAAGACTCTGTTGTAGATGTTGTTCTTGATGTAGACTAGTGAACTTTCTTCCTTTGATCTTCAATCACAGCTTTGAGAACGATTGTCAATCATTGAGAGAGTTTTTGCTTGTCAATGAGTCTCACAATCGTCGTCAATCTTCATTGAGTTTGATCAATCCCTTTTTATAGGCTCAGGAAATTAGAATCCGTGACTATATTGTTCCGACGTTGACAGCTGTATGTTTGTCCCCTATGCGATTCCTTGGTGATGTCGTCAGGCCTCCTCACTATAGTCTTCAACATCGTACTGAGTTTCAAACCTCAAAACCTTTGATATGATCGTTTCTTTGATCCTTATCTAATCATCAATTAGCTATGCTGCACCTACTCTCCTGAGCTTCAACCTCTGCTGTAAGTCAGTTATGTTGCACCCAGTCTGTTACATTTCTGAGTTGGCCTTGATCCAGAGATATCGATCTTAGATCCATAAGCATTTGTGGTCCTTTTCTGTCCATGTTTATCCAATTGCTTATCTAGAACCTTTTGTGATAGTTTGCATCTAGGTGATCCACATTTGCCCTCCAACTGTGATCTGCTGATCTACTACATGCTTCTCTAGACAATGCATTGTGATTGATTTCATTCATGCACACGTCTTTGGATAATTGTTTTTTTTTTCTTTAATTTTCTCAGAACTCAGTACATTCTTCTCAGACATAATATCTAACCTTTAATTTACAACTTATTGATTTGCTTTTGCTTCTGAAAGTCCATGACCCACATTGATATGGGGGATCTCTTGATCTCTGCTTTTGTCTTCATGCTAATGTCCAAGATATTTAGAAGAGAGATCAGTTTTATATTTTAAATTTTTTTTTGGTGCGGATGTTTCCTGAAGAGTACAATCACTGCTGTTGGTGTAAGTTTGAGATATGTCTCTTGTCCTCCCCATCCGTTCATAGCTCCAGAGGTACCTTAATATCTAGTTGATGTTTGATGCTCGTTATGCGCAGTCAGTGCTTTTTCTGTAGATTAAGATAGAGTTTGTCTGAGAGTTTTGTTTCAAGAACATTTTTATGTTTCTCTAGGAACCAATGTTGATGCTGTTTGTTTAACCCTTCAGGTGCTCTGTAATATTCTTATCTTTTGCAAGACTATGCCCTCTTTATTTTCCACGCACTATGAAGATTTTTTCATATCGGCATCAGACACTTACCAAATAAAAGCTCTGAAGCTTGAGATTCTTGCTACTATTGCTACAGAATCCTCGATGCAATATATTTTCCAGGAGTTCCAGGTACGTCATGCTTTTTGTGATTGCTGACCCTTACTGGTTGATCTGTGAAAATATATTCAACATTGATCGAATTTACTAAAAAAATTCAGAAGTTTGATTGGAGGTACATGTAAAGCTTAGAAACACATGGGGACTTCTCGTATGGCTTGGGAAATGTTGAGATCAAGGTGTCCTCGTTGAATCTTACCCGACCATTCACGAATCTTATTGAGTAAAAAGTTACCTTTATGAAGAGCATGTATAAGTGAGGAGTGAATTGGGTGACAGATGAAGGTTTCTTTTAAAAGCTTGACTCGCCTTAGAGAAAACATTGTTGATCTTATAGGTTGTTCTTCCCATTTGTTATGAAGAACTATTAGTATGTGCAAAATTGTCTCTCTTACCGTAAGATTTTTGTTGATAGTATCCTAAGGTAGACGAGACTCTCCCGATGAACAAAGTATTGTCGGTCAGTTGAAAGATTTAAGTGAAAATTTGCAATTAACAGCACAAAATATTATATATGAAATATGTGTTTCTCTAGCGAAAGTTCTAAAGACCAAACCAATGATGTTGATTCACAACTCAAAGGGAAAGTTTAACGAAGAGAGTGATTATTTCATTATTTGTAGCATTTTTTATGTAGATAAGGCGATATTATTCACATTATAAAATAGAAGTTGGTCAAATGATGTTAGCCTTGTGATATATCATTGTATTATATATTGTTAGAAAATAATAGAAGATGATGCACGTTATATTTATAGAGTAGTCAAGTATAAGATATAGTAAGATTACAATTAAGTTAATTAGGAAACATTATATCTAAGTAATAATTCTAAAATAGGAAACAAGGATTCATAATAAAATTTTAATAATAAATCTAATAATCTAACACCACCCATCAAGTTGAAGCATCTTCAACTTGTCAGAAAGGCATAACAGCTTTTTTTAAAAAACACTCTTGTCTGGAAGCCACTACAGTAGTAAGAAACACTTCTGTTTGGAAGCCACAACAATAGTAAACATTCCCATTTGGATCACACAACAATAGTTAAGAAACACTCCTGTTAAGAAGCCATGAAAGTAGATAAGAAACGACAACATTAGTAGTAGTTTGTATTTTAGTCCCCTAACTCGCAACAAGTTGGGAGTGGTCTTATAACACGCTCAATGAGGCAGTTCGAAACAAGAGAAACCGCATGATCGAGAGTATGATAGAGCAGCTCTGGTTGCGATGAAAAAAGAGAAGGTAGCAGTGTGTTCACGGTGAGATCAACAAAGCGATGAATTCGATTTCAGGTGGTGGGCACAGAATTTGGAGTGGGTGAGTAGAGATGAGACAATGAAGCCATTGTTATCGAAATCATCGTTGTCGTCATCGATATCGCTATTGGTCTGAGTCGAGGGACAAGAGACCGAGAAGTGGAGATGACTAGATAAGAATCCGAGTGACCTAGGTGGAAAATGGGTAGGGGTGGAGAATTGGAGGTTAGTGGAGGTGAGGATTCCGACGAGCGTACTAGTAGCTCCGGTCGGATTACGACAGACATACTAGTAGCTCTGGCTGGATTCTGATGAACGTAATAGTAGCTCCAGTCAGATTCTGACCAGCATACTAGTAGTTGCTAGTGGTGCCTTATGGGAATTTAGGATATGATGTACTCCCGTTCCATATAAATTATAACATATATGTATATATGTATTTTGTATTATTTTGTATGCATGAATATAAGTTTCTTTTTCATATCAAATCACGTCTGATCATCCCGCAACATGTATTAGGTTGAAGTACATAATTTACACAATAATTGATGTTTTACGATAAATTTATAAAAAACTACGTTTCATCGTCGTTACACTCGTATCAAAATTTACATCAACAGATGTGCAAAGCTAAAAGGTTTCAATATTTTTGGGACAGAGAAAGTAGTACTTTGTGAGAATAAAATCTTTGAAGTGATGCATCCTGAGAATTCTCTATTTCATTCTATTTGTAGCAAGGTAAAGCTAAACTCGTAATGAAAGGTGCATATGTGAATCAATAATAATCTTCCTACATAAGTTTAGTGTAAAAAAATGTAACTTGTAAAGCCTAGAAATTGATTAAAAGTACTACTCTAATAAGACAGTCAAAATAAATACAGTAAAATAACTTCTAGAAATCTATAAGAATCTGTTTTTAGACATTGTAAATATCATAAGAAAACTACGAGTTTATATTTCACCTTCAAAAGTATCAAATTTACAATGATACTTTCCAATACATTCTTTTTCTTTTAGACACGAAAGATTACTTTGTTGATAGATTATGAGAATTTCACGTTTTTTCTTTTTTATTTTACCACTATAATACTAACTCGTACACTACACGACTAAAAATTATAATGCAAAAAATAATATTTCTTTCATCCCATAATATAGACAACACTTTCTTATTTGGATCGTTTCACAATGTAGTTAATATGCCCTATTTAGTAATATTATCCCATACTTTCCTATTTGGATCGTCCCATAAAATAATCACCATCTGTTACAGTAACTTCACTATTTTCTGTCACCAATGTTACAGTAATTTCCACTATCACTCAAAAAGTATTTTTCCTTCATCAAATTCCACAAAAACTCAACACATAAATCCACGTGTCGAGTCAATCGGTTGTCTATAATATGGGATAAAGGGAGTATTGAATTAAGTAAGGCATAAATCCACAAAAATATTATTGTATATGCCACATAAAAGAATTTGAACTTTTTATGCTCTTATGCAATCAATATAATCAAATTCATGCACTATATTGTATATCATTCAAAATAAATTTTCATGCACTATTGTATGATAGAGATCAAAGATTCAATATAAACATTGGTTAGATGGTTTAAAAAATTACATTGTCACATAAAAGAATTTGAACTTTTTATGAATTTGAACTTTTTATGCTCTTATGCAATCAATATAATCAAATTCATGCACTATATTGTATATCATTCAAAATAAATTTTCATGCACTATTGTATGATAGAGATCAAAGATTCAATATAAACATTGGTTAGATGGTTTAAAAAATTACATTGTCACATAAAAGAATTTGAACTTTTTATGAATTTGAACTTTTTATGCTCTTATGCAATCAATATAATCAAATTCATGCACTATATTGTATATCATTCAAAATAAATTTCATGCACTTAGAAATCAAATATTCAATGAGATCAAATATTCAATATAAACATTGGTTAGATGGTTTAAAAAATTACATAAGATATACTCCCTTCGTCCCATATTAGATACAATCATTTGACCTGGCACAAAGTTTTATGTGTGTTGAATATTTGTAAAATTTGGTGAAAAAATAGTTTTTTAGTGATAGTGCAGTTTAGTGTAACAGTTGAGTGAGAAGAGAGTGAAAGTACTGTAACAGTTTTTTATGCTCTTATGCAATCAATATAATCAAATTCATGCACTATATTGTATATCATTCAAAATAAATTTCATCACTATTGTATGATAGAGATCAAATATTCAATGAGATCAAATATTCAATATAAACATTGGCTAGATGGTTTAAAAAATTACATAAGATATACTCCCTTCGTCCCATATTAGATACAATCATTTGACCCGGCACAAAGTTTTATGTGTGTTGAATATTTGTAAAATTTGGTGAAAAAATAGTTTTTTAGTGATAGTGGAGTTTAGTGTAACAGTTGAGTGAGAAGAGAGTGAAAGTACTGTAACAAATAGTGAATATCTGTGTGTTTTTTTTGTGTGAAAAGTTTATCAAATATGAAAATATTATAATTAAATTGGGACTACTAAAAAAAGCGTTGTATGTATATTGAGACGGAGGGAGTAATCGTTATTTTTTTTTAAATTCCTTTAATATATTAACTGTTAGTACTGTCATGTGATTTTTAATATTGTTTTTTGTACAAAGATACATTTTTTTTTCTTAATGCGCATGGGTATGTCTTTTTAATGCGATTGCCATTGCGATAATTCTCGGAAGGTATCACTGAAGTTCAAGGTGATATCGCCAACTAATTTTAATTCTCAAAAGATATCATCCTATTTCGTCTTGCCTCGCCCTTACCTCTACCACCACCCCACCCCCAATCTCCCTCCTCACTACACCACGTCTCCCTCACTTGCAACTTTGTTCTCTGCCATTGCCATCAACGGTGAAAAATAGGCAACGTCGAAATCTCTCGAAAATCAGCTTTGATCCCTGCTCCATCACCTTTTTCACTCCTAGTTGTCTCCAAGCCTTGACCAAATCTCATTGGCGTCTTTCTCAACTCCATCTCCTTTTTTATCTTAGGTGGTACCCTCTTGGAATATAATCTTTCATATGGTACGAATTGTCATATTTTTATTTTGAAATTTGTATCTAATAGCTAAATTAAATTTGATTTTGTTTAGATTCAATCTAAACCGTTCAAATCGTAATGAAAGACAACGAAATTAATTGGATAAATATTATTTTAGTTAAAATAAAACTTAATTATCTGATTGTCCTTTAAAGTTTTCAAAAAGACGTGAATATGTCGTCATGCCATTCAGATGGTCTTCTTTTTGGAAGTTTCATGTATAATAGATAATATATTTTAATAACAAAAGAGTCTAATGCCTAAAAAATTATATATAAAATTAGAGTTTGGCCATTTCTTATGGTCCAAATAGTAAAATACTAACATTTATACTGGATGTGTCATGCGAATGATGTATAAAACGTGTATCAAGCATGAGTACAGAAAATGCATCTCTTTTAGTATCTTTATGGTTTTTTTTTTTTTTTTGAAAGATGAATGGTATGTGGTATGTGTACAGTATGTGCATTTTACTATGTTTATGGAGTATACAAGATAAGGAAAGATTACAATTAAGTTAACTAGAAAACATAATATCTGAGTTATAATACGAAAGTGAGAAATAAACATTTTTTTAATAAAATTGTAATAATAAAACTAATATTCTAACATATACATAGATGAAGTTTGATGAAAACAACTTCACATCATGTTGCTGTTCAGATGTCAATGCTGCAATGTTGTATGTACCAGCAGAGTGTTGATAGATTAAGTGTGTACACATTAATAAGTGCAAATAATTTACTCCCTTCATCCCACTGTAAATGTAACTCTTGTCTTTTTAGGTTGTCCCACAATTTATTTTTCTGGAAAGTTTTCCCAACAAAACGTTTTAAAACATCCTTCCACTGTCACGATAACCTCTATTTACTCATCTCTCTGTTGCTATGGTGAACCCCAGTACAAACTCAAAAAGTAGGAGTATTTAGGGTAGATTATAAAATTTCAACTCATATAAGCCCGATCCGGTCAAACAGTTGAAATTATCTTGTGACGGAAGGAGTATTTGGAATGACTGATCTTGTAAAAGAGAAAAGAAAACCTGAGTCGTTGACGGTTGACCATAAATGGGTATTTTAAAGATTGTGTGTTGATTTGATTGCCTCTAGTTATCATGTCACATTGCTCGTAACACACTATATAATGAGAGGACAGATGCATCTCCGAGCACTTGAGATCATGATGTTGTTTCGTCATTCCCTTATTTTTCTGCTTACCCACTAATTGAATATTATTTATCTGCACATGCCCCTCTTGCGTTTAGGATTATGTTAGAGACCCAGACAGAAGGTTTGCTGCTGATACTGTTGCTGCCATTGGTTTATGTGGACAGCGAGCTGTGAACATAGCAAATACATGCCTGGAGGGATTATTATCTCTTATAAGACAAGGTATGCTGATACTTTTTTTTTTTTTTCACTTTATTCCCCATATCAAATCACACTCTACTCCTCTTACGTAAAAATGCATGCTGTACTTTGTTTTTTCAAAGTAAAATGCATACCGTACCTTGGTTAGAATTGTACTGGACTATGAAATATATTCTACAATAGAATATTGAAAGATTGAAGAATTTGTGCTGCATATTGTTAAACTATTAACATGATTCAAAACACATTGCAGGATGAAAAATTAATACTAGCATACTTGAAATCAAAATGTATTCCTGAAAGATGGAAAGAAAAATATGTTAAAAAGGTTGGTTAGAAGTCAAGTGTAAATCGAACTTTTTAGGGGATTTCTTAATGGCTTCCAAAAATTAAATATGAAATGATTTGGGCAGAATCTTTCACCGGTGAACAAAAATTTTTCGAGGAGGAAGCAAGAGTGCTTGTCCAAGCAGTTCTATCTATCAAAAAGATACTTGAGCAAGAGCCAGCACGGTGCGAAAAGGTTTGTTTCTTTTCTAATTGAGTCCCAAGTCCTTGTTAAGTTTTGGATGGTGTATATTATTGTTGCCAAGAATCACAAAATCCATAATGGATTTTCTACCATAAGTTTTAACTTTTGATAGAAGTGGTTCCTCAATATGATATCAGAGCAGGTTGTAGCATAAGGTGACGTATTCGATCTTTGTCTCTCACATTTATTGCCACCTATGTGGTTTATTATGTGGATCTTGTTTGACACTAGATATGTGTTGTGTCAGTGCATTTGTTGTCCACACTTCATACCCCAATGGGTTTTCATGTGAGGGAGATTGCCACGATCCATAATGGTTGTTCTATCATAAGTTTGGGTTTTGGATAAAACTGGTTTCTCGACAACTATTTATCTAGAAGGAAGTTGATTTACAATGAAAACAACAAAACCAAGAACTTTGTCTCATCACGAAGGTGGCATACATGCTATCGAACGATGGTAAGATACATGGATATGGGTCATATGACTAGGTCATTTTCCTCCCTCATGTGCAATGTTTCAAAAAAGCTGAATTGCTTAGAAATGTAGTTATATAAGATTGAATTGGCTACAGTGGTTTTAACCATCGCTCCAGGATTTTTTCCCTTTCTAAATTGCTTTTGTTTTTTTTTTTTAAGTTCTGGCATAACTTTTTGATGTCATGAGTTTAGAATATGTGTTGCATAACTTTTAGTCCTATCAGAAAATAAGTGTTTTACTGGTCTCTCTTTGCATGGTGATGCTGTATTTATTAATGCTCTTAGAATTCAGTGGCTTTAATATATAGCAGATAGATTATTAGGCTCTTTTTCCTGTAGGAAATTGACAAGGAGTTTTGGACTTTAAACATCATGTCTTATTATGTTTTACTCGTATGTACTCAAGTTGTAATGGTTCCCGTCTCATTTATTTATCTATTGAGATTATAAAAACCACACTGGGTTGAAAGAGAGCCGATCACAAGTGCATATGTGATCCTGACTTACTTTAAACCATTGTCTATTGGGTTTGACTTGTAACTCATGAGGCAAGAAGTTTGATAGACTTCCGCAAGTTAGAGGCATCACACATAGTGGGTACGAAACTCGTCTATCAATATGCTGTTATCTAGTTGGAATTGTATCAGAGCCCTAACAGCCCATGTACACACATCGTACACCCAAATTATATGTCTACACTTTGAGCCTAAAGAGGCATTTGTGTGTTGAGAATATAAAACTCACATCGGGTAGAAAGAGCTCATCACAAATGCAAATAAAATCCTGGCTTACACAACTTATTGCCTATTAGTTTTGAGTTGGAACCTCCTTGTTTAAGCATATTCTCGCAAAATCTGAGCCTAAAGATGTATATGATTAGATTAGCTGCTGGATTCAATAAATCAGGTAATTGGGAAGTTTATTGTATGTTTATTCATTTGAAATTCTGGATTTCTCTGCTCTCAAGGTTATTATACAATTGGTTCGAAGTTTGGACTTCATCAAGGTGGCTGGAGCACGCGCTGCAATTATATGGATCCTGGGTGAGTACAATTCTCTTGGAGAGAGAATTCCAAAGGTTTTGACCACTGTATTGAAGTATCTGGCCCATTGTTTCACTTCTGAGATGTCCGAAACGAAACTTCAGATACTTGGTGCTGCTGCAAAGGTATTCTCATTGTTGAGTAGTTACTGGGTAATAGGTCGTTGAATTCTATTACCTTTGATCTCGTTGATGATTTTTTTGGGGTTAAAACTTTCCGAAATATTAAATATTGCTAGGATCATAATTTATGATTGTGTCATGCTTATGAAAACATCCCTTCACAATTTTCTGGTGCGGTCTAGGTTTTCATTGTCTTTTCTCACAACCGGCACTCAAACACATAAATTCAGTAAAATGGCAAATTAATAAAAATAAAAATAAATAAATTTGTGGGCGGGGCTTTGGGATTGTGAAACTTTAGTTTCATGTACTTTTGTTTTTATCATAATGGTGCAAAAGGAAAGGGAAATGGCGTACTTCACAGGCTGAATGGTGTGAGTTATGAAGAGTCATCTATTTGTAATGGAGAGGGCTCTATGTGTAGTAATGATGTTAGAAACATTAGTCATGGCATCTTTGGAGCACTGCTTATCTTATCACAGTAGCTTTTATCTGTAATTGTTTATATTTTGTGGACCGAGTTTATTTCTTCTTGTTTTAAGTCCTTTATTCTGGTACACAGGTTTTGTTGTATGCCAAAGGAGAGGACCATGCGGTAATTCGAAATGTTGTAGCCTTTATTCTTAAACTAGCCAAACATGACTTGAACTATGATGTTCGTGACCGTGCTCAGTTTTTAAATAAGCTGCTAGCTGGGGTATCCGAAAGTCAGGATGAAAGTTCAACATCAGCATGCAAGAAGTCACCACATGTTGCTGAAAGAATATTTAGCCGTCAACGAGATCCAATACATGAAGAACCTGCTAATAATCGGTTTTATCTTCCTGGGTCTCTTTCTCTGATAGTTCTTCATGCTGCCCCTAGTTACGAGCCTCTCCCAAAGCCTTCTAGTTTACCCGTTGCTGACAATGGCCAACTCTCTGACCTGGGGAGAGGAATGGGGGGTTCAGATGATTCTGAGACTTCTCCAGGCTCCGTCAATGAACATAGTTCTTCTGGTTATGGTTCTCAACAATCCATTTCTGGGTCTAGTTTTAGCGACAGCATTGGCGAAAATGAATCTCTATCTGACAGCGATCGAGATACAGACCCATTGGTCCAACTTTCAGACGATACAATTGCATATGATAGACAAGATGGGAATTCGTCGAGCATCAATACTCTTTCTGCTGTTTGGAGGAGCAGGATGAAACATATTGTTTCTTCAGATCAAACTTCTAGTGAGGACGATTATAGCAATCGATCCTTGGGAATCTCCAATGCTTATATCAGTAGCCTTGTGAAGCCTAAGTCTTATACACTATTAGATTCTGTGAATGGAAACGGATTGAAAATAGAATATTCATTCACATCTCAGATTTCAGATATTTCTCCTCTACTTGTCTGTATAGATGTTTGCTTTCAGAACTGCTCATCTGAAGCTATTTCTGAAATGATCCTGGTAGTAGAGGAGTCAGATAAAGGACAGGTATCCACAGAAACAGAGTCAGTTGCGATGGAAAGGTAAGAACTAAAACTTTCATCTCGAAATGGGATGATCAAACAAGTCTCTGATGATCATCCTATCCAAATAACTATTAGCATTAGACATAACTGAGGTGCAGAGGGCTGAGGTAGATTAAGTCAGACAAATATGCTTAGAACATTTATATTGTTCACAGTAGCAAACCTGTAGAGCTCTACAGATTATCATGCAGTATAACTGATGTGCACTGTAGTCAAGTCATTCTTGTAATTCTTGTTAAAATGTCTGGCGTAATTTCTTTTGCAGTGGATTATGTTTGTCACAAGTGAATAATGCCATCGTTGCTACTTTGGTGTGATGAAAATTATTTTGGTGAATGACTTAGTTCTTGATGTTGCAGAGCTTCTCCATCTCATAATGAAGTCCCGACTCTATTTAAAATGAAAGAAATAGATTTGCTAGAAGCTGGTGAAAAAGCAAATAGAATCATCGAGGTCCGCTTTCATCATCATCTGCTGCCCCTGAAGTTGGCCTTGTGGTGTAACAACAAGAAACATTCTGTCAAACTGCGGCCGGATATTGGGTACTTTGTGAAACCTCTAGTGATGGATGTCAAAGAGTTCCTAAATAAGGAAGCTAAGCTTCCAGGGATGTTTGAATATGTTAGAAGGTGGGACTTCTGTTTTTCACCATCAGCATATAATCAGTTGGTTATCTTTCGTTGAGTTTGGACAATTAATGAGACACTGGTTTATTTCCTTGACAGTTGCACGTTCAGCGACCATGTTCCAGAGCTGCAGAAGGATGAATACTCTCAAAGAAAAGATGTTTTAAGTTATATCTCACAGATCTTAGCAGTAAAAATGCTCAGCAACACAAATTTTTTTCTTGTGTCTGTTGATGTGCAGGAAGCTGTTGATCCTGTCAATGTAACAGGTTTGTGTTTAAGGTTTAGCAGTGAGATCTTGAGCAGCGGTGTTCCTTGTTTAATTACCATAACTGCTGGAGTTAAATCTTTGGAACCACTGAACGTGTCTGTAAAAGTGAACTGTGAAGAAACAGTATTTGGTTTGAACCTGTTAAACAGAGTTGTAAATTTCTTAGCTGAGCTCTCTTCTTCTTGATTACTTGAAAGCGCATGTGAATTCAAAAGATCCTGTCTTTCTATTTAATGAAATATTTTGTTTGTTAAGGATACAGTTTCATTTTCATCACTCTGTCTGTGACTTGCACAGTTTAAATTCTATTATTATCTCTGCTAGATTTCGGCTACTTAATTAACATAATTTTTTAGAGCGGAGAACGCCTTTTTTGTTTCTTCAATTCTGTGTGATGGTTCAAATGGCTCAAAAGATTTAGAATACAAAGGTGATCAATCAAGAAAGATGAGATCTATCAGCATTCAACTAATGATCATTCAAACATTTTTTTTCCTTGTGTGTTTGATATAAGTTGTAGGTTTGAGTCTATCAGTCTTTGGTTCTGAAATAGGAAAGACAAATAGACGAATCATACAAAATTTCACTTTTGGTTATGTGTTATGCAAACCAAACCAACAGGATGCCACAAAATTTACGTCCTGTAGTTGCTTTCATTGTCGCCACCACGTGTCTCATTTACTGGACGATTCCACTGGGCACAATCTTAATCTCTTCTCCTCCCACTTTCCAGCTCCTGTATGCTTTGTGCATTCCTGTTGCTTCCTTTCCTGAGCCTACTATCATCGATGAGGTATCTGTGATTGAGCTTCTGATTACTCCCATTCTCGTGTCCGATACTCTATTCCTTTCTAACTTTAAACCCTAGTCTCATACTTTTTGTTGTAACTTTACACCAAAAATAAAAGCACGGACCATCGATATTGCCTTTCGTTGGCTATTGTGCTTCAAAATTATCGGGCTGGTCAATTTGATTGAAGAGAAACCAATCATGCCAAGTACTCCATCTGATATACTTGAATTCAGTGCTTGCTGCTGTTGTTATGGATTTTCCTCGACCTTAGAATGCTCTGTTTGGTTTATTTCAAGAATGCGGTACATGACTTGGGGATGTACTTGTTCTTCATTTGTATAAGTTAATTGAGTTTTTGGTGATTTCGATAAGATCAGTATTTTTAAGAAGTTTGCGTGGCTGACTTAAAATCAACCATATTAGATGATTTTATATCAAAATGTTAGAAAATCTTTCTTTTTATGATATAAAACTAAACAACTCACGATTTAGTTTATAATTTCAAAATTTTATGTCAGTCTCTTGCTGAATTGTTGTTTATGGTTTTATATGTGAAGATGTCATTTTGATTTTGGTGTCAATCCTCATGATTTTTAGCGAGAGTACCTAATACCCTTGCGATAAACTCTATTTGCTAAAAAACCCTAATGGTCTCGGGCGTGGGAGTTTTGTAGCCTCTAGAACTGCTCCTGTACTAATGTTTTATATTGGTCCATTATAAATCTAAATGATCCTAGTCTTTCTATGAGTAGGAAGGTTTGAGATAATTCTAGTTGTTCCATAGGTAGGAATAGGTAAGATAGTAATAATATTGCTGATTTTCTACACTTGAGGTTCTAATGGAGTTTGTTCCTCAGAGCATTGCGAATCCTGTAACTTCCATTTTATATTTGGCATTGATTAATGTGGTTTTACGGAGCCATGGATTTTGGCTGACACTTAGGTCATGGTTTGTCCGTCGTTCAATCTTGTTAATCAGTCGAAAAAATACAATAATCATGTTAATGTATTCATCATCATCCAAAATGAGGGTATTTGTGAACTTGACAAGTGCCATATTTTTTTTTTAAATAAGTGCTTTACTACCTTGCTAATGGTCCCTTAGTGCTGAGTTGGACATTACGATTTTACTTATGAAAATAAATCATTATTTTCAAACATTTATTTTTTCACTTATTTTTAGTTTTTAGTTATTTTTTATTTATTTTTAAATAAGTAAGCTGGTTAGAATTTAGATTATTTTAGATTATTTGTTAGTATTCTATCTTATCCTTTAAAATCCTATAAATTCAGTCGTTGTAATGTTACATAGTCAGAGATATTGATTTGAATGAAAGTTTTGATTTAAGCCTTTGATAATCATCTACAAACAATTGGGGCCGTGTAATGATGAACAAACCTCAACACGACAAGTTTGGGAGAATAATGTAGAAAATAAATAATGCAGAAAATAAATCAATATTTTCAAACATTTATTTTTGTACTTATTTTTAATTTTAGTTATTTTTAGTATTTATTTTTAAATACAGTTATTTTTGTACTTATTTTTAATTTTTAGTATTTATTTTTAAATAAGTAAGGTTGTTAGGATTTTTAATTATTTTAGATTATTTGTTAGCATTCTAATTTATTCTTTAAAACCCTGTAACTTCAATCGTGGTGAGAGATATTGATTTGAATGAACGTTATGTTTTGAATTTTGTTACTTGTTTATCCCAATGCTAGGTGAATCGGGTTCCCATCAGATCGTTGAGCCACGCTTCCTTAAGTTATCCTTTGATTCATTCATTTGAAGCTGTCGTGTTACATTTATCCATTAGTATCTCGCTTAGTTAGTGGTGTCTATGTATCAAAGCAATGTCACGAGGAGAAATCTCTCCTCATGGAGTGTATCAGCTAAGCATATACCAGAATGATTTGCGATGATCACTTTATCAGCATTCCTTGTTTCAGAAGGAGTAAGACTCGGTACAATTTGCCCTCCCGAGAGCCCCTCTAAGATGGGAAGTACTCATCATTGTTGTTGTTGTCATCATCGCCTTTATCAGAATTCCCGAATCTAGATCCAGCGACAGCCTGGGTTATTCTTGCATTGCATAATTGCAGGCTTGAAATGAGTAGTTCGCCTAACTATCTTTGTTTACATGTTCTATAATTTTATATACATGTGATAGAAGTATGCAGTAGAACTCAGGTTTCTATCCGTTTGTATTAGGTAATGGTGTTTGAGGCTGTTCATTATAAGCTCATCTAAGCTCAGTTTTAATGTTATAGCTTGTGAGGGATCGAGTCTCCTGGTTGCTGCATCCCTCGGATCCAGGTGTTCTTCATTGCTTGACCTCCAAGTCATGCTGGAAGCAAATACCGGAATTCATAGTCATAGGGAACTATTTCTACCATCTTTCTTACTGGTAATTTTGTTTCTCCATTCAAGCACTCCATTATTTTTCCTTTCAGTACTCCAGTTTGTGGCAATTGACTGTAGATCCATTCTATCAGCGACTCCATATCATCTGCAAAATCGTGCATGTGCCATTGAAGAAGCTTGGGCACCAGGATCTTTTTCTTGCTTGTTACTTCCACTGAAGATTCCAGGTACTCAACTTTCGCCCTTCCCAGCTCATTTACGACTTCATCCGGTGTATAAATCTTTAGCTGCCATAGGCGGATAAGATAAAATCGGCTTACTTTCATACCATAAATTTTAAATGAAAGGATAGACGCTATCTGTTCTTGTATATCAGGCGAGAAGGGCTTCTAACTCACTACTGGTGAAGACCAGTTGCCTCGTGAGAGGGCGAATGTGACGTTTGGTTCTGGGTACCTCAGTCCATAAGCATGGCGCAGCAGCATTTCGTTCTGATCTGTTGGATCCTAAAATGTACAGGTTCTGTGTTAGATTCATAAAAAATGACTATTATGCATAATATTTCGGAAGTCACTACCGATTGGTCACTATTTTGCTGTATGGGATGCCATGCATTTGTCGTGGCGGCATTAAAGATTGGAGCTGGATACTTACATGACTTGCATATTTTGGGTCGCCTGGATGCCTGAGAATGTAATGCTCGATGGCCAGAGCATTCAACACTATACCGCCTACGTTCACCGCAGCCTGGAGAAAATATTATTGTTAGCTTTTGCTTGATAAGACCTTTTTTTTTTTTTTTTTTTTTCTTTCTGTTCTCCTTAGTTTCGAACTTAACCATGGTTCCTTTGGTTTACTACCTTGTTCATCAAAGCAAGCATTCTTTCTTGGTTAGACGGTAGGCCATGCTGCAAGTAGGCCTGGAAAAAAAATAAAAATTAGTCTTGACGCCTCGTTAGGTGACTAACTGCAGTAATTTGGTCTGTTATGACTCAAGGCGGGCCTTTACATGCATTATACAGGAATTATAGATATTAATCCAGAAGGCTAGCTTTTGTTTGTACGCCAATGGAGTCAAGTCGACCTTGCACAGGTGCTGCATCAATATCCTGAAATGAAGGCTGGTAAGTCTACAGCTCTACTTTAAGGTAGTCAAGCGCTAGTCAGTGATTTCCAAATGGATACTTTACCTCAGTTTTCTGATTGCAGGCTTACAATGGGTGATATTCGCACAATTCAGTGAACTCCTTGTAAGTTGGATGGTACTTTTGGGTGGGTCAGTTCTTGTTGTTGCTTCCCAACATGGTGCTATTCTGTGACGGTCGTGAATTATCATATTATCATTATCATTCTTGAATGACGATCTTACTTTACAGCTGAATGCTGTCTTTGGGGTGAAGGCTTTGGAGCTGATGCAGGAAGTGGTTTGCGTCGCAGTAGCTGGGGTTCCCTCGGTCCCAAAGGTGGAGTTGTTCATTTCCAGAAATATTCCTATTAAGCACTTGAGTAGTTCTTCTGACAGTTTGTTTGGCTTCTCTATGCAAATTTCTGCTTCCAATAGAGTGCTACTCCATGGTCTTTCTGCGATTCCCTCTGCAGTAGTATGGCATTTCTAATTCAATTGAGACGCAGGGTCCCTGACATTATGGAAATTTTCTAGTGGTAACTACACATCATTATCGTTTCCAGGGATAAGATATGTACCATCAAACTTCGTGGAGGTGAAGCTGTTATGCACATCAGGGGCTAACGAATCAACAGATATCCTTCCCTGGTCGAATATTTTCTGCATGCTGACGTCTTCATGAGCCAGTGGCATTGAGAGCCATTCTAAGGATTTTATCTCCTTTGGGTGCCAGATACCGGATGGCAGCCACTTCTGTTGGTGCCTAGATGGCTTCTGCCTCTCCGGTACATTCTTCATCTGCTTATCTTGTGATAGGTATAGTTTTAACTTACCCACTTTCTTTTCTAGCAAAAGGATTTCCTCCTCAACCAGCGCAAGCTCTGCCAGAAGTGCTTGAACCTTCAGCATGACTAACCCAGGTAAGCTAGCAAGATCATGAAGCAGGTTGCATTGCTCAGAACTTTTTTTCAATGACACTCGGCTTATGGTGTTTGTGTTTCGTTTTCAGAAAACCCAAGACCTGAACGAACCTTGCCTTATTTATGGGTAACCCTTTCGGCATATTGCAGAAAGGTTCGTTCGTTTCTTGTATGCCATTTATTAGCTTTCTAGGAGAAGCTGTAATCAGTTACCTTAAGGGGAAGCTGCAATGAGAGACGGTGACATGAGAGGGCAGGACCCCTCATCGCATAGCGTAGCACGCTGTTCAACCTCAGCTCCCCGTTCAGTCTTTCTTGTAACTCTTCCACCTGACATCACAAACAATGCATCGATGAAAAAAGCTCGAGTCACTCGATAACCAAAACCATTCAGGTTTTCTCACCTCCTCCTTGAGAGCAAGCCGCCTACGCTGATCTTGATCTTCCTTTGGAAGCTGCTGCATGAGTAAGTTCTCAAACTTCATGCTCTTTTCTTCCAGGAAAGTAACGCAAGCATCATCCACACGGGAAACTTTATGCGTCGTGAATGAGGTTATAATGTCCCGAAATCGAGGAAGAGGTGGCGGTGGCGGTGGAGGAAAAGTGGAGGAGAGGTGAAGTAGTTAGAAAATGGCAAGAATAAGATGATGGCCACTTGACCTCTTCTGTTACTTGTTCACAAGAAGGGGAGCATGAGTTGCTTTTTTTCCCCCCCTCCGACGTGATGTCCATGACCTCAGTTATTGGGAAAATACATAAAGGCTTTTGTTTATTTTTACTTTTGGTTTTATATACCCATTGCAGTTTTCATTTGGAGTTCATTACGCATAAACTGTATCAATGATTTTGTGCACTGAAGATCATATCGCATGTGCAATGAAATTTCATACATGTGTATCTTGAAAGCACAATTGGGTACCTTTAACATAGGAGAAACTTGCATTATACTTATTATAGTTTGTCCATAAAGAATATTAATATCGTTATATTACAATAACATATTTAATGAAAATTTCATTTTAAGTTTTGATATTCATTTTGAATTTTATTGTTTATATCTATAAAATTATAATGCATATCACATGATATAGAGTTCACAAAATTATTGTTTATAATTCATGATAACTAAAACATAAATTAATTAATGAAATTTTTTTGTCCAATTTCCCTATAAAAGCACACGTACGTTTTGTGCCCATGCTTTTCAGTTGTGAAAGTGACGTGGTTTTTGGTGGCTTTGTTGAACCGGAGAGGATAAATAAATCGGGATGAGAGCGAAAAGGCAGGTCAAAGGGTAGATGGTAATGGTTCATCTAATTTCTTTGGTAGAAGTGGTACCGGAATTCATGGAACCGGTTACATTATGGACCCAGTTTTCTTTCAGAAACTCATAAAATATAACATTCAAAGAAAATGGTATAGCTTACAAAAGAATAAAGAATGCAACATTTTTTTAAGGTATTTTCCCTTGATAAATTAATATAATACTTTATATTATATGTAACATATAATATAATACTTTATATTATATGTAATAGTTCATCATAATAACAATATGATTTCCAATCTATAGGTTAGGCATAAAAAGAGTTCAATATTTTAACATAAATTAGATTTTCTTCGTATTAACCATAAAGAGTTATGATTAATGCTCAATTGAAATCATAAGTTAAGATCGGTGATCAAACTACTCAATCCACAACTTCAATACTTCATCCAACATCACATCTGTAACTATCTAAATCAAGCATTACACTCATATCACATCTCATGCATCATAATCATGGATCTATTCACATGTCCTAAGTAGAAAACTACTCACTGCACATAACTAAACACATAAATAACATACGCAAAAAAATGAATAACATAAAACATGATGAAGTAAATTTGAATAAAACAAATAATTGAAACAAATGTCGATGACAATTCTGTCGAAACCGGTATGTCTCTGAAATGTTTGTACGGATAATGTACGGATAGCAAACAACGAATAATGATCTTGAAACGAACTAATCTAATGAAGATCTAATAATCAAAAAGTGAAAATAATGAAAAGTAGAGTTTTCTACCTAAAACTGACCCTAAGGCTCCATGAAAGTGATTGAATATAAGAGTATAAATAACAAAATACATGTGTTTTGAAATCCACAAAAATCATAACAGAAACATATTTTCAATGGAGTCAAATTCACAGCCATGAACTTTTTCAGAAACATGTTAGGGCGTGAAAGTGTTATGTTTCAAACTTCAAAATCTTGATTCAAACTCTTTCTTATCTTCTTATCTGTGCTTTTCCACCTTCAAATCAGCAAAAAAAAAAAAAAAAAAAAAGGTTCACGTATTTTTGAATTTGTCACCCCATTTGACTTCAACTTAATCCAAAATAGCTTCAAACTCTTTCCCCGTCATAAAACAAAGAAAAAAGCAGAAAATATACAAAAAATATAAAATATACTAAAACTAACTAAATGACACATTCCTCCCATAGGTAAAAACTATGAAAAATATGCATAAAAAATATTCAGCGTATTCCCCTAAGCAAGACAAAATAAAAAGACTCAAAAAGGACTACACAAGAGCTACACAAGAAGGAACAAGGCCAATAAAACCTGCCAAACTTTAACAATGAGTAGATCAAGTATCACAACTCACTTTCCGCAAGCTAGTTTATCGTTACTCCTTTCGACACACTTGCATTAACCCATCCTCATATCACTAATCCATTAACCCATAATGATTATGAGGATCATATCAAACACTCATTATTATAGAATGAAAAAAGTGTCGATCAAAATAATACAACAAGGCTATATAAAAGTATACTATATGCACCCATTCATTAGCCCAAGAAGTAATGTGCATAAAAAAAACGTGGGTTAAGCAAAGGTAAACAAAATAGGGTGAAAGGAAGTTGGCTTTTGGTATGTGGAGCTTGGTTATAAATAAGGGTAGGAATCAACATAGAGTCAAACAATAAATAATCACATTCCCAATCCCCTTCAAAGCATTATGCTTTGAAAAATAAAGATCCCAAAACATAGGCAAAAATCATCCTTATTTAGGGATAAAGAATAACTTTTTCCTTTTTTTTTGTGATTTTCTTATTTTGATCTTTTTATGAAATAAACTGTACAATACGAACTTTGAACAAGACTTTGCACCATATGTATATGTGCATAACCAACCAATTATACATCAAGTGTCTCGCCCCAGCCCAAAAAAAAAATCTATTAGGAATGTACAATACTCTAATCCTATCGACATTGATGAACATAACTTTCAGTAGGACATATTTATGGTTAGTTATTTAGGTTGAGAACTAGGATAGTTATAGTCTAGGAAGCTTATAGTAGAGCAGTAGATGATCACAGTTGGAAGGGCTAATGTGGATTACCTGGATACAGACTATTTTAGAGAGTTATGAATATGGACAACAAAAGATCATAAATCTGTCAAGATCTAGTATCGAAGTCTCAGGATCAAGACCAAATCACAATACAATAGACATGGTACAACAGAGCTGGCTTGCAATAGAGGAAAAAATACACCAGACAGGGAATGCATTAGAGCTAATTGATGATTGGATAAGGATTTGGAAAATGGTCATATTGAAGATTTGAGGTTCGAAAATCTATTCGAGGTTGAAGACTATTATGAGGGAACTTATCAACATCACTAACAATTTATACAGGGGAGAACCAGTCAGCTGTCAACATCATATAATATAGTCATGGTTTTAATCCTTTGAACCCTATAAATGAGGATTCTTTCCACTTTGAGAAAGATTGATGACGATTGTGAGATTCATTTACAAGTTGAAAACACTCTCAAGTTGGTTGGCAATCGCTCTCAAGAATTATGATTGAAGATTTAAAGGAAGGAGTTCACTAGTTTGCCTCAAGAATACAAGCTGTAGAAGAGTCATTAGTTGATCTGTGCAAGGTTCTTGGTTCTTACCTTATCAAGTTATTGATAGAACCCATCACAAGGTGCTACAAAATAAAATATCTACACTGCTTCACACCACACAATTATAACAAACATATATCCCACAAAGAATGACCTTTTCAGATTTTATGAATTAATTCATCAATCTATTAATTTTCTATAAAATTAGGGAGGGGGGTGGTTTAATGATAAGATCAAGAATTAAAGAAAACAATGAAAGTAAATGGAAGTAGACCAATTGAGAATTTTTCTTCAGATTTAATTCACTCGTCATGGATTATAATCAAGGACAAAAGGTTTTCATTTTATGTTCTACTGTAATAAGTGTTTGTAATTAGGATCAAAGAAAAAGAGAATTGTCGATATAGCTATTGGTCACCATAAAGCATGACATAACCAAACTAATATATTTACTTTATGTCCAAAAGGAAACGTAACACAGACCTAAACATACATTATGAACACTTCTCGAACCTCACAATAATGGCCTAACACAGATTAGTGCCAAATCGTGCTCATTTACATGTGATCCTAAGTTAACCAAAAGAGAATTTCATTAACCTATGAAATTGCTATAAACATCAATCAAAAAAGAATGGTTTGACTGCATACATACTTCCCTAGCATACTCAGATGGCCAATCCAAATACAATAGACAATTAATTATAATAAATTCAACACATGAAATGATACCATAAACAATGAACATGAAACTATTAAACAAAGAGATCAAGCCTCACAAAAATCCATGACTAAGTTACAACCACTAAGCCATACTAAGATATCATCGTCACAATACGAAACAAACAATTCATGCTAAAGGCATAAAAAATCATCTCAAATTACAACTAGAAAAGTTTAGAGATACAAAACTCTAGACCAATGAAAATTGATCTAAATAGAGGGAGGACAATGATCTCTTTGACAGATGAAATGGCATAGCATCAATCTCGTTATGATTCGTAAAGACCGTCATCTCACATTGAAGTGACGTCTCTAACTCTCCGAAAAATCTTTTGAAGAACTCATGAAATCTCCTATTTTTAGAATCTGTATTCTGATTTTGGACGTACATATTTATAAGGAAAACAAAATATAACAAATTACCCTAGAAATAGATTAAAAAACAGATTTTATAAGGAGCACGGCCCGTACTCAGGGAACTTAAGATACTCATTATGCACGGGATTTTTATCACATATGTAAACTTCGATTTTTATCTCCCTGAGAGAAATGTGCAATCCCTCCAGTTGTATAGAAATTGATGAACAAAACTTAGAAGTATTAGCCATGATGTAGTTAGTATGCTTAGGCTAGAAATCAAGTAGGTAACTATAGTTTAAGTTGGATGCTGAAGAGCAGACAACTGCAGATGAGGAGCATCATGTGAGCCACAAGATGCACAGTATTGTAAAGGATTTTGGTTAAGCAGCTAAGGCATACATGAGCAACAAAAGACCTACAAATACTTCAGGATCTGGGATTGAGCTTGTAGATGAGGACCAACACAACAACGCATGAAGTGCATCAGATCTGGATGCAGACCAAGAGTTACAGCAGGGACTGGGTGTAGACTAAGGTTATAGAAGGATACAGACTAGGTCTCACAGTACTGGGTGTAGATTAAGGTTGCAGTACAATGGAGTGCAGTAGAGTTGATTGCTAGGGTTTGGGTCAAATCAGTCAAATGAAGATTTGAGGTACAGTGGCCATAGTACAAAGAATCTAAGGTAGGTGGGCTGTCAACATCAGTTGGGAGACACACATGACAAGGTGTCACATAAGATACAGTACAATATCATAGGTTCATTCCCTGAGCCTATAAAAGGGAATCGTTGAAACTCATTGAAGTAAAGCTGTAGAACTTGAGATTGAAAAGCAAGAGTCCAAAACAATGAGAAACTCACAGATTACTCAAGAGAGCTGAATCGTGAAGAACACTAAGAAGAGTTTACTAGTTTGGAGAAGAAGAACATAACTTATAGCATAGTCCAGCAGATTGGATCTTTGTAAAGGTCTGGGTTCTTCGTCTTTTGAACAAGTTAGCTAACTTATAAAAAGAAGTTTTCTTGTAAGCTACAAACAAGAAGATAATGAACTCACCTCTTGGCTTGACTAAACTGGTCATCAAGGGAAGACTGGACTAAGCTCTAGTTTATCAATTGATAACGAGTGTGTGAACCAGTATAAAACTTATGTGTTCTTTACTTGCTTTCATTTCTTGATATATTAGAAGTGTTAGTAATAGATCATCACAGCCGAACTGAGACAAACTTGTAAAGTTTGAACTCTCTGCTGCAAACCACGTAGTCTCTATTGCAGACTACTTAGACTCTACTGTAGACTGCCTAAGTAGTATGCATATAGCCGTTAACTTCAAAAAGTTGAATCCGCTGTATAAATTCAAATAATTTTTGAATCAACCTATTCACCCCCTTCTAGGTTAAATTTTGGACTTTATAATTGATATCAGAACCCAACTTTCCAGACCTAATAGTTTTTGGAAAGAAAAGGTCATTGTTTTATTTGCAAAGAAGTTACTAATAGTTTGTTTCTGTAAAGAAAAATGGCTCCACCAAAGCTGTCTGAATATCCTATCAGTGAAGAGCCTCCGGCATGTTCGTTTGACAAGTTCAATCATTGGAAGCTGAGGATGGTTGCACATCTTGACTCAATAGACGAAAGAATGCAAGATATCATGACTGATGAACCTCACATTCCAATGATTCCAGATCAAATGGATGCAACAAATTAAGTATATAAACCAAAGTCTCTTTGGTCAAGAGAAGACTTGGGTTTGGTGCTGGTTGATAAAAGAGCTAGGAACCAAATATTCAAAGCTCTTGATGACAACATGTTTGAAATAGTGGTTCATACAACCACTGCAAAAGAGGCATGGGAAACTCTACTTCTCAGAAATGAAGAAACCAACGAAATCAGAGAAAACAAGAAAGATGTTCTAATACAGCAATACGACTGGGTCTTAATGAGATCTGATGAGAACTTAACCACCTTCTATGAAAGGTTTAATATTTTCATCAACAATCTCAAAACTTTAAGAAAGACTTTTGAAAACAAGGAAGTCAACCCAAAGTTTATAAGATCTCTTGTTGAAGAGTGGAGTACAAAGACTACAGTAATAAGGGAACCCAAAGACGTAGCAAATATGTTCTTGGCTCAACTATATGGTGTATTGCATACATACAATCTAGAAGTTGAGTAGAAGAAAAAGATAGACGATACAAGGAGAAGACTCTAGCTTTTAAAGCTCAAGAGAAAATCCTTTAGTCTACGACAGAGGAGGAGACCACTAATACCTCATCTGCAAGTGGACAAGGAATATCTGAAGAACTTGCATTGATGGGAAAGAAGTTCAAAAAGTTGTTCAAAGAGAGGAATCTCAAGAAGAACTTTCCCACGAAGACAAAGGAAGTAGAGAAGGAAGTCTGCTACAACTTCGACAAACCAGGACACTTTGCGGCACAATACAGACGACCGACACAAGACTCATCTGCACAAAAACACAAGAAAGATTACAGCAAAGGGAATTCTGGAAGAAAAGAAAGAGGCAAAGCCTATGCTGCAAAGACATGGAGCGAGACAGATTCTAATGATGAAGACACAATCTCAAACGCTCAGCTCTGTCGCATGGCTAGGTATGACGAAAGGCAACAGGTATTGACTTTTCTGATTCGGATGCTACCATAAAGGAATTGAAAGAAACACTACAAGAAACCTCTGAGAACTTTATTTTCCTAATAAAGGAAAATAAAGTAAATCTTGAGGTAATTACAAGTCTGAAAGAGAAATACAATCTAACATATGAAGAGACTAATAGCAGTCTAATCAATGCTCAAGATGAATTAAAAGAAGCAAATGAAAAGGTGAAACTTCTCAATGCAGTAGTGGGAACACTTACATTGAGAAAAACTGAGTTTCAGAAGTAGGTGGTTGCTTTGAATGGAAAGACTTTATGATTGTAAAAATTGCTCAACACAGGTCAATCCTCCTATGATAAAACAGGGTTAAGATATAATGACTGGTTGAATAATAAAGCAAAGTCATTACCAAGGAAGCAGAGCAGACTACTGTAAGAATCCTGCAGAAGATTAATACCTCTACTACAGTAGGTGTGCATAAGAGCAAAAGCTATACTGTACAAGCTATGTAGAAGAGCAAAAGCTCCACTACACAAACAGTACAAAAAAGCAAGATGAGTCTAGAGCAAAGATCTCTACTGCAACGGAAAAGTAAGATCTCTATTACTCAAACCCAGAAGATCTGGAGCAGACCATCAGCACGTGCTCATGTAAAATACCGTAAAGTATAGAAGGCCAAGAATCTTAGGGAAATATTTGATGAAAGGCCTTATGAAGATTGGTATGCACCTAACTACTCAATGTGAAACAACATGGAGAAAATCACATTTGAGGCACACCTGCTCATGTCAAATGCAGCAGACGAGATGGAAAAACTTGAGCAGACCACTTAGAATTAAAAGACCAAAGGTTTACTGTTATACATATGGCAAGCTCGGCCACAAGTCCTTTGAATATTGGAATTCCCACAAGAAAATAATTCAAGTGTGGATTCCAAAAACTAATAAATGATGACCCATATGAGTGGGTACCATGTACGAGCTTTCTATGTTTTAATGCAGAAAACACAAAGAGACATATGGTATCTTGATAGTGGTTGCTCAAGATATATGACGGGAAACAAATTCTTCCTTGAAGACTACAAAAAGTAACAAGGACCTCTCGTCATTTTTGGAAGAGGAAAGACATGTACAACTAAAGGTTATGAAATCCTTGGTACAGGTTCCTTAATCTTTAGAGATGTTTCTTATGTTAAAGGCTGAGAACATAACCTGCTATCCATTAGTCAACTGTTTGATAAAAATTATGATGTATCATTTACTCATAATTCAGGTCAAGTAAAAAACAAAAATCACACAAGAAGTCAAGTTGCTAGGAATTAGAAAAAGAAACTTCTTTGCAGTAGATTTTGACTCGTCACAGTCAGAACAAATTATATGTTTCTATAGAAAAGAAGCTGAAGACACAAACGGGCTATGGCATAAAATATTAGCCCATTTAAATTTCAAAACTATAACCATATTATCTTCAGAAAACCTAGTAAGAGGACTTCCGTAAGTAAAGTTTAAAAAGGATAAACTTTGCAGACCATTTCAAGAGGGAAAGTAGACTAGAGTAAGCTTTAAACCTCTAAATTCAACAGAATCAACTAAAATTATGGAATTAATATATATGAATCTTTTTTGTCCAGTTGAGGTAGAAAGCCTAAACAGAAAGATGTATACTCTAGTCATCGTAGATGATTACTCAAGATACTCATGGGTAATGTTCCTACATAAAAAGAGTGAAACATGTAGTCTGCTGACTAAATTCCTTAGACAAATTCAAAATGAAAAAAGGCATAGAGGTAATCATAATTAGAAGTGATAAGATACTGAATTTGATCAAACAGGAGTAGATAACAACTGCAGTGATCACGGAATCAAACACAACTTCTCAGCATCTAGAACACCTTAATAAAATGGTGTAGCTAAAAGGAAAAATAAAACACTTATAGAAGCAAGTAGGACAATGCTTGCTGATGAAAGCTTGCCTAAAAGCTTCTAGGCATAAGCAATAAATACTGCATGCTATATTCAAAACAGATGCATCATACACAAACTGCATAACAAAACCCCCTATGAATTATGGAAAGGAAAAGACATCAAGTGTCAAATACTTTCATGTCTTTGGATATAAATGTTATATCCACAACAATGAAAAAATTTACTCAGGGAAATTTGACCCTAAGACTGACGAGGGAACCTTCTTAGGATATTCTATAACCAGCAATGTCTTTAGAGTGTATAATACAAGAACACAAACGGTTTAGGAATCAATTCATGTATCCTTTGATGAATTTGAAATATCCATGCGTGATGTGATGCCAATGTTTTTAATGAGGAATATGCTTGCATAGATAATAAACATGATGCAGACGAGAGTATTGAACCTGCAATAAAGGATAATGAGGAAAATCATAATACAGAAGAACGAGAAGATTCAACCTCTCAGCAATAACTGAAACAAACAACTAATGAACAAGATAAGAGAAGATGGATCAAGGCATACAAACAGGATGACATCATTGGAGATAAGGATGCACCTATGAAGACTAGAAGGGAAACAACTAGAAGATGCATGTTTGCTTACTTTATATCAGAAATAGAACCTAAAATAATAAGTGAAACCTTAAATGATCCAAATTGGGTAGATGCCATACAAAAAGAACTAAATGAGTTCCAAAGAAATAAAGTATGGTATCTAACACCTAAACCCAGAAATTATCTAGTTGTGGGGTGCAAATGGGTTTTCAGAAATAAAAATGATGAACATGGAACAGTCATCAGAAATAAAGCTAGGCTTGTTACAAAAGGATACTCACAAGAAGAAGGTATCGACTTTGATGAGACCTTTGCCCCAGTATCGAGACTAGAAGCCATAAGAATGTTTCTTGCCTATATTGCATATCAAGGATTTGAAGTCTACCAAATGAATGTAAAGAGTGCCTTTCTAAATAGAAAGTTATAAGAGGATGTTTATGTTGAACACCCTCCTAGCTTTGAAGACTCTGAACATCCAGGATATATACACAAGTTAGACAAGACATTATATGGGTTAAAACAAGCACCAAGGGCATGGTATGAAACCCTCTCAACTTTTCTATTTGAGAATAAATTTGAGTAAGGGAAAGTAGATACCACTTTATTCCTTAAAAAGCATAAGGAACACATATCGTTAGGGCAAATTTATGTTGATGATATTATATTTGGTTGCACTGATAATAAACTTTGTGAGAGATTTACATAATTGATGAAATCTAAATTTCAAATAAGCCTAATGGGGGAATTAAAATACTTTTTAGAACTTCAGGTACAATAATTAGAAAGTGGAGCCTTCTTGAACCAATCTAAATACCTAAAGAACACAATTAAAAAATATGGTTTAGAAAATACTAGCCATATGAAACCCCTATGAGTACATCAATGAAAATAGAGAAAGATGAACATGGATAAAAGATAAATCAAACCATGTATAGATGAGTAATATGGTCATTACTGTAACTTACAACAAACAGATCAGACATTCAAAATTCAGTGTACGCCTGTGCAAGGTATCAATTAAAAGGTCACATTAAATAGAATTATATTCTAACAGAAAAACAAATTACAGATATTTTTATAAAACCCATCGATGAGAGCAAGTTTATTCAATTTTGTAGTGAATCCTCTATTACCAAAAAATGATATTTGTTCAATTTATTCAATACTTGCTTTAAAACAATGAAATTTGCCAAAAATACTCTACTGCTATACTGCACATGTAGAATGTAGACTACCATTATATTTGTGATATACAGATTAACATATTTGCTCTACTGCTTGCTGCACAAGAGGAAAGCAGACTGAAAACAATATTGTTGTACTGCATATCTATTTTTGAAGAGAATATTAAACGTTACAAAATAGTTTTCCTAAAAATTCGCAACGGTCAAATCAATAACCGATACTACGTAACGGTTAGAAAATTCTGGCACCGGTAATATTTTTGAATGAGTATAAAACCTAAAATTTTTCTTTGAAAAAATCACTTTACTAACTCTCTTATTTTATCTCTCTCTAAAAGCTCTCTCACTCTTTCTCTAGAAATCGTGCCCTTTACTGGACGAAAAATTGCAAAACCCTAACTTCTAAAATTCTCTCAAATTCGCTCTCTAAACTCAAAAATTTCTTTAAATCTTTTTGAAAAATGGCCAACAGCCCATCAAACACTTCCATAAAGTATCAAATCTGATGAGCAACCAAGCCCATCAAAGAAAATTGAAGTGGAGACTGGCGTCGTGTTATATTTCAATACTCTCAATGATAAATCCAATGAAGTCAAGGAGATGGCTGAAATGATTCAAGAGGCTGGTCTCAAATACTTCTATGAAAGTTGGTTTTATGGTGAGGAAGTTCTGAACTTCATCATGAAGGCAAGGGTTGTAGAAAACCTTCAATAGATCACCTATCTCTCCATAGCAAAGAAAGATGGGATCTTTATAGGTCCTGATGATTTTGAATAGTATTTCAATCTCCCAAATGAAGGATCGAGAATCATTCCACCCGTCATAGTAACAGATGGAAGGCACGTAATGTTGAACGAAGATAAATGGAATGAAGGGATCAGAACAAAACAAAAGTATCTATCCAAGGAGCACAAAATGCTCGCCGACATTGTGAAGAAAGTTATACTCTCCAGGGAATTCTCAAAGGATTAGATTATATTTGATCAAGAGGAGATCATGTGTGCCATTCTCATAAGGAACAAAGTCAATTGGTCAAAATTGCTTATATACCAACTTGCGAAGGCCGTTGCAGCAAAATAGTCTTTATTCGGAAGAGTAATCAACATTCTTCTCAAAGAAAAGCTGAAATAGCCTGTAGCAAAGAAGAAAACTCTAGAGAAAGCTGCAGTCCAGGGGGAGAAGCCTGCAGAAAAGGAGTCTACAATAAAAGGAAAGGCTGCAAACTACCTAAAGCGATGACATACTTTTGAGATAGAAAGAGAAAGGTCTATAAAGAGATCTAAGCATCAAAAGAAGCTGACCTCAAGACATAGGATTGTGGGGGAGCTATCTTATGAAGATCGTGAAGACATCATAGAGAATTAGAGAAACAACCTCACAAGCGCAACGGAGGATCAGAAGAAGAACATAAACATCAACGCATCAAAGGAAAAGAGCATCAAAGGTAAGTATAAATCTCTCTAATGCTTTTGTTATTTAAATTTTGTTTCATAAACAATGTAACTAAGTTGAAGAAAGGTAGTTAGCTTGTTGTTTTACTTAGGAGTTTTGTTAGCATCAATTTAGGGGGAGATTGATAGAAATGTGCAATCCCTCCGATTGTATAGAAATTGATTAACAAAACTTAGAAGTATTAGCCATGATATAGTTAGTGTGTTTAGGCTAGAAATCAAGTATTAGCAGACAGCTGCAAATGAAGAGCATTGTGTGAGCCACCGGATGCAGTCTACTACAAAGAATTTTGGCTAAGCAGCTAAGGCATACATGAGCAACAAAAGACCTGTAAATGCTTTAGGATCTAGGATTGAGCTTCCAGACGAGGACCAACACAACAAGGCATGAAGTGCATCAAATCCGGGTGCAGACCAAGAGTTATAACAAGGACTGGGTGCAAGCTAGGGTTGCAGATGGATGTAGATTACGTCACAATACTGGGTGCAGACTAAGGTGATAGCAAACTAGAGTACAGCAGAGATAAATACTAGGGTTTGGGTCAAAGGTCTGAAGTCAATCAAACGAAGATTTGAGGTACAGTGGCGATAGTACAAAGAATCTGAGGTAGATGGGTTGTCAACATCACTTGGGAGACACACATGACAAGGTGTCTCATCAGATACAGTATAATGTCGCAGGTTCATTCCCTGAGCCTATAAAAGGCGATTGTTGAAGCTCATTGAAGTAAGACCGTAGAACTTGAGATTGAAAAGTAAGAGTCCAAAACAATGAGAAACTCACAGATTACTCAAGAGAGCTGAATCGTGAAGAACACTAAGAAGAGTTCGCTAGTCTGCAGAAGATGAAATTTACTTATAGCACAGTCCAGCAGATTGGATCTATGCAAAGATCTGGGTTCTACGTCATTTGTACTAGTTATTTAACTTATAAAAAGAAGTTTTCTTATAAGCTACAAACAAGAAGATAATAAACTCACCTCTTGGCTTGACTAAACTAGTCATCAAGAGAAGACTGGACTAAGCTCTAGTTTATCAATTGATAACGATGTCTGAACTAGTATAAAACTTATGTGTTCTTTACTTACTTTCATTTCTTGATATATTAGAACTGTTAGAAATAGATCATCACAGTCGAAAAGAGACAAACTTAAAAAGTTTGAAGTCTCTACTGCAAACCACATAGTCTCTACTGCAGACTACTCAAGTAGTCTGCATAGAGCCGTTAACTTCGTAAAGTTAAATCCACTACATAAATTCAAATAATTTTTGAATCAAGATTGAATCTTGGACCTTAGAAAAAGCATAGAGAATGATAGAAAGAGAGTGAAAGACTAGTAGAGACAAGTTATTCATGAGCCTCTATCATCTTCCTTACTCAAGGTTTCTCAATCATAAGGCTAACTGCCTAGCGCTATAGAAGTCTGCTTTCATTTGGAATCTTTTCTTTACCACTAAAGTGAGAATTGAGTTAACCCAATTGATTTCAAATTTGAGCTATCTCTTTTTCTTACCACTTGATCTACGAAGAGCATCCTATTATAGGAGAAGAAAATAGAAAGTAAGACAATATTAGATATCACGCACTGCTTTACTGCCTGGTGACTTTGATGCATCTCCTAACTCATATCGATAGCGAAAACCTACCTTCGACGAAGCCTAAAGCCCCATTCTTTGAACCTCGTCAACGATCAACTTATAAAGTGAAAGTTTCAGATAAAAAGAAAACCTAATCGAAACGCCTTCCCGAATCCTCCCACTCTTTCAGGGCTTTGAAAAGGAGATTATACACCTCCCTTGGAGTTCTAATACCCTCACATTGATTAAGAGTTACAATCATTTCCTCTTTCTTGAGGAGTCGCTGCCAATCCGACTGGTCGATTCGAAGAATGGTCTCTGACTCATCAATAAAGTGAAATTTAGGTTCCATTTTACAATGATTTACTAACAAATCCTTATAAAGAATTCCAATATATTTTGGTGAAATTCTGTGCGGATGGAGTAATTAGAAGGTGCATGCCAATTCATGAAATTAATTCAAGTTTGTGGCACTATCATTCCTATGATGTTGGTGGACATTTTGGAGTAAGACGTACAGCTCACAAAATTTTGTCGTGTGGATTTTATTGGCCTTCCTTGAATATGGATATGTATAATTTTATGAAGAGTTTTGAGCGATGTCAAAAAATCGACAATATAACTAAAAGAGATGAAATGCCTCAAAAATATATCCTACCATGTGAATTATTTGACATATGGGGTATTGATTTTAAAGGGCCTTTTTTGAACTCAAAAGGTTATAATTATATTTTGCTTGCAGTTAACTACGTCTCAAAATGGGTGGAAATTATTCCAACAAGAACTGATGATGCAAAAATGGTGATCGAATTTGTGAGAAATTATATTTTTAACTTATTTGGCATACCCACGGCTATTATTAGTGATAGGAAAACCCACTTTTGTAATAAATTGATGGACACCCTTTTAATAAACATAATGTTCAACATAGAATTTTCACAGCTTATCATCCACTAACTTGATTTTGTGACCTGATTCTATTATCAAAATATTTATTATCATTTGATTTTCTGAAATTTGATGGCATTATAACTTTGAAATAACAAAGTCGTTTTTAATAATTCTTATATCATATATAATATTTTGAAATTTTTTATATATCAATTTTAAAAACTTACTTATAAAAATTATATATTTATAAATAGCTTTTGTGACGGTTTTATAGTAAGACATCACAAAATAATTTAGAATTATGTGACAGAAACTAAAATCGTCAACAATGCTCGTAAAAGCGATCATAAAATATATTTTCATTTTGGCATCAAAAAATATCTTAACTTTCCAAAAAACAAACATATATGATGGTATTATCCATCATAAATGATTTTTTGTGATTGTTTTTTGTTTGATCATAAAAAAATATGGCTTTGGTGATGGTTTTACTTTTCCATCATAAAAATACATCATCTCGTGATGGCTTTGTAAAGCTATCGTCTTCGTCTGTCACACATAAGCATTTTTCTTGTAGTGACCCATGGCCATTCCTAGCAGCTGTACAAATATTTTGTCGAGAATCACTTTCAATTAGAACCAGTGATTAACAACTTTAGGGTGCCAAGGAAATGAAAAAATGGGTTTTTGGCAGCTAGGAGTGGCCTTTATTCAAAACAATCCTCTTCTATTTAATCATTTGCTCCTTAAATAGGAAATGAAGCATTGGATTATAAGAAAGCCGATCTTCGATCATATTTCAATTACATATTTTCTTCATTCTAGTCTTCTTCGATGCAATGTACAAATCAAACCCTAAGTAGACAACATGTAACAAAAAGGAATTAGAGAAACCAAATCAAATCAGAGCGATTAACATGCAAGAAAAACGAATTAATATTTACCTATTGGAGTATTTGGTGGTGTTTTCGGTCGATGTTTTCTTTTCTTTCTTCCCATGAGTTTGCACCTTCCTTCACCTCATATCTTAGTTGGAGTCAATAGGCGTTTTACTTGGCCTCTTCGTATGAGCCATTTGGTATCGAATTAGATGAAACCAAGTTTCAATTTTGAATGCAATTGAAGAAAAGTGGAATTGGTTGAAATGAGTAGTTGAATTACGAATAATTGGCGGTTCGGTTTAGGCAATGTTTCTCTCTCCCCCCCCCCCCCCCTCCCGTTTTTTTTTGTAGTTTGAGTGGTTCAATAAAATGGCCGGGAAAAGAGATGATGGCGTGGATTAGGTTGGGTTAAGTTGGGTTAAGCATGATTAGGTTAGAAAAATAAGATTAAAGTTATCATTTTTTATCTTTGGGACAAAAAAAAAACTTAAATTGAGTACTAAAATGCATGTTACACCTTCTGTCTCATATCAATTATAATGTTTGATTTTTTTACTATTTAGTCGGTATTTTGAAAAACTTCATTTTCGTCTTAATAATGCAAAAAAATTATGTCGTTGATGTCAAGTTGAAATACATAATTTACGGGGAAAAGGGAATATGATAGTATTATATGTTGTTAGGATTAATGGATTATGGATATTAAATGAATAAAAAATTTTAAAAACAAAAATATTTAAAAAAAAATATTGTTGGATGTATTATAACAATACACAACTTATATATTATTAACAATAAATTTATTTTTTTATCTAATTTAAATTATCATTAATATTTTATATTAATTTTTTTAAAAATAATATTTGATAATCTCTTGATACGAATCAAACTTCGCATTAATAAATACTCACAGTCAAAATATTATAATTATTTTGAAATGAAAAATATAAAATTTTTTAGATACATTTATAACACAAACTTTTAAAATTAATTATTTTCAATCATTTATTTAGTAATAAATTATCGTATTATATTTTTTTTTTCTCTTAATTAATTCACCGTCACATCAACGACAAAAGCTCAACAAAATTGTGAGGGACCTCACCCGACCCGACCCGCAAACAAACCCCTAACAATCCCCAAAACCCTGAACACACTCACTCTTCCATGGCAGAACTCATCCAATTCCACCATCCACTGCCCATCTCACCCTGACGAGAACAAGACAGAGAGGAACGCGGCTGTGTTTTGTTGTGCTAGTTAATTGAAGCTTCAATGGCGGCTGCATACGGACAAGTGCCTCCATCGACGACTACCCAAATGGACGCAAACGGCGAAGAAAAGATGAAGACGAAAGTGGATTACTTTAACCTTCCTTGTCCTATTCCCTACGAGGAGATCCAGCGCGAGGCTTTCAGTGAGTAACCAAAAAAATAAAAATTCTTTGTTTCTGCATGAAATTGAGCTGTTTTGATCAGATGGGTTGTTTGGGTTTTGTGGTGTTGGAGTGTGAATGTGATGGCATTGTTGGTTTTGAGATTATCTTTGATCTAGTTGGTTAATTGGTTTGCCTTCTTTAGTGGTCTTGTGGGATTTGTTAATTTGGTTGTGTTGGAGAAGTTGTTATGGGTATTGTTAGATTTTGATGCCGTTTTGGCGTGCTGGGATTTTTTGGAGATTTGTGGGGCGGGATGATAGAACTGGTTATGGGAACCAGTTGGTATCAGAACAGTAGTGCGGATCAAGATTCTAGTAAGGATTGGAAGGACGGGAAATTGGGGGAGCGATCGGCTCCATGTTCATGGAGTTGTACAGTACAATCAGATAGAATTGTGTTATGGTATTGGATTATGACTACCTTTTTGGCAAGTCAAACAGTACAGATAATGAAAAAACAAAAGTTGCCTGTAAAGTTGTTAATTTTTGTGTATATAATCTGGCTTAGCTGATATGCTTGAACGCATGATTTAGGGTTTTCACAGCTGTAAAATATGGAGAGGCAAAGCTTAATTAAACGAGCATGTACTTATCTTAAGAGGGAGAACAACAGGGAGGATTTTTTGTATGTCTTGTGCAACAACAGGGAAGAAAATGTTAGCTAATTTGATCACATTAGTTGTAATCAACTAATCATGATAGCAGATGTTGGAATTTCCATGTTTAGTGTGCTCATGCAAGACTTGTTGCAATGTGTTTGCAGTTTACCGTGAGTCGAGTGAGCTCTTAGTAACTCACGTAATTGTAATCATGCTAGTAAATGTTGGAACTTCCATGTTTTTTGTGCTCATGAAAGACTTCGTTGCAATACAGTTTTCAATTTTCTGTTGGCGGAGTGGGTCCTTAGTTATTTACCCTTTGACTTCACTTAGAATTCTCTATTTTCGACATGTAGTTAGCTGCGTGTTGCTGACTATAGCCTGGTTATTTATGAACTTATTCATGTTTGTTTTCCATCTAGTAGCTTCTCTTGTAATTTCACCCGTCATCCCATATTCCAAAACCAGGGTTTAACTTTGATCTGTTCTTTTGTAGTCGAATAAGATATGCAACTTCCTGAATCTTTTGGCCCTTCTACTTATTTAGAAGGGGGCTGAAGAGCATGATTTTGAGGGGCTTTGTTATAATAGCAATATGATCACTTTCATAGAGAATGTTGAACATAATCATCTAATACAGATTATTCAAAGAAAATTGTCCTGTCAGATTTCAATGATAAAGATAGATCAAGAAGTTTAGGCAAGCTTCCTCAACCAATATAGAGTTAATTTACTGAAAGCGAGATAAGCATTTCACGATGTCTTAAATCGTAGTCACAGCAAGGGTGGTTTCTTCCCAATGAATGCGCTCATGTGTTAACTGGGTAGAACTGTAGAAGAAAAAGATGATTTGTTATTGCACATTTCAGAGGTATTGGGTATCTCTATTTTTTCCCTGTCTCACACTCTCTTCCATTCCAATATGACTGCAGTGTCCTTGAAGCCAGAACTCTTTGAGGGGTTGCGCTTTGATTTTACAAAAGGACTTAATCAGAAGTTTGCGCTTAGTCACAGGTAGTCTTGTAATCTTGCTGGGTACTATGCTTTTGTGTGTTTTTCTTTTAATATGATCCTATGCTTGCTGTTTGATTCTCAAACTATTTTAACATTGGCCTGAAGTTGAAACTTTCTGGTATTTCCTCAGCGTGGCTATGGGGCCGACAGAGTTACCCTCTCAATCTTCCGAAACGATTAAAATACCGACAGCACATTATGAGTTTGGTGCAAACTTTATAGATCCAAGGGTAAGACGTTGCCGTACTGTTTTGTTTTGTTTTGTTTTGGTTTTTTTTTAGGGGGTATTGCCTTTTGTTATTGACCACGTTTCATGAAGGTTCTAATGAGTATAGTGCAGTTGATGCTTGTTGGCAGGGTATTGACTGATGGAAGGCTAAATGCGAGACTTAAGTGCGATTTAACTGATAAACTTACTTTGAAGGGCAATGCTCAGGTAAAAGAACTTCATTATATGCTGCTGATAATTTCCCTCATGTATAACAAATTGTGATTAAATGGTTTTGTTCCCAGCTTACCAGTGAGCCTGACATGTCACATGGGATGGCCACATTTGATTACAAGGTACGTTTTGATCCAGCAATTTTATATAGTTTGATAGATTTTTTTATGGCTATTTTGTTAGATAATTTTGTTATGGCTCCTTTTTGAGCTCCATGTCTCGTACTGTTTGGAATGTGTCAGATTGAGATGTCCCCCAATCCGCCAATCGATAGTACACCTGGACTTTGCTAGAGATTTTTCTATAGTGTTCCATGATCGGTTTCACCTGTTGTACACCATAACAATATTTGCAAGAGGCTGTACAAATGTGAAAGAGTTTATAGTTTAGTCACAAAATGTTGAGTTCAATTTCTGCAACCATCTGCAGTCTGTTTCAGATTCACTTCAAACTTTTTGCTATGAGGAAGTATCTTAATCAGTGTAAGAATTCTTTACCTTGAATATGATTAAGGCATACACATAAAATAGAGTGATATGAATTCGCAACTCAATTTCTGTGGCTCTTATTTTACTCATGCTCAACATGATTCATATGGAATTGTGAAGTCAATTCCATCGATTTTCTCCTCTCGCTAATATGTATTCTGTTCCTTCAGTACGGGGTTATGTTTGCAGAGTAATAAGTACTTTGATACAAGTGTGGTTTCTTCCATGCAGGGCTCGGACTATAGGGCACAGTTTCAAGTGGGGAATGGTGCCTTATTTGGGGCAAGCTACATACAGGTCAATGATATTGACCTCTTCTGGATTTCTGGTGGAGCCATGTTTGGAATCCCATGTTCTTCATATTATTAAATTTGCACCTTTATGTGCAATCTGATTGAGAAAATGATTAATGCTTTTTTCTATGTCATGATGTCCATATTATGTATTGTTGTTCTTTTCCTTGTTTTTGGTTCGTATTTGTCGGCTTTCATTGGTGGAATTTTAGTGCCGACACTTTCTTCCTTTTCTGTTGTGTTTCTGATGGGGTGTATGCGCCTTATTTCAGAGTGTGACACCACATCTATCTTTGGGAGGTGAAGTGTTTTGGACTGGTCAACATCGTAAGTCTGGTGTTGGAGTCGCCTCTCGTTACAACACAGATAAGATGGTATTCTGAATTTCCTTCTCTTTCTCATCACTTTTGTATGCATTGCAACTTTCGAGGGGTTTATCTTGTACATGGAATGCCATAGGTTTATGTACATTCATGCCTAATCTAATATATCTAATATAAATTTGATTACAAACTTTGTCTGACATCGAACCATGTCGAACATGGGAAACAACAAACCATCTATTTAAAGAATATCTCAATGGTACTAAAAAAAAGTGTAATTTACCGAGAAGTGTTTTTAATTCTTAATTACCAAAAGGTGACTCCCCATTTAATTAATTCCCAATTGGTGCTTTTTTAAAAAATTTTATTGTTCTTTCTGTAAAACACCCTTATGCTTTCAATATTTAAAAGCATCGATTGAACCCTAATTTGTAGCCACTAATTCAGGGGACACCTTCTCCCTTCAAAGCATGCCCTTGTTGCCATGGTCACTGTTCCTCTCCCTTCTCCATTTTATCCTTCTCTCACTCCGGTCTCTTTATTTCCTCTCATCCTCTTCATTTGTCGCCAACACCTTTTTCAACTCGTGTAATTTTCTCTCTTTTTTTTCCATTCCATTTGCCTTTGTTAGAGAAATCCATGTAAAGAAAAGACAGTCAAAAGAGATAAAACGAATCCGAAGAGTTCCCTATGGTGATGATGGACGGCTCCATATGCATATTGTTTGCAAACCTTGCCAACAGTGCACCATTAGAAGTATTATGTAGTTGTTAGGCAAACAGTGCGTCATTGTTTTTATTTTGAAACGCACTGTTTGTGAATAGACGGCTCAATAACAATCAGAGCGGGTGATAGCCTTGGTGGTAGCGTGAGTGCTGGTGGTGGCCTCTGTATGATATCATTATAGTCAGGTGATAGCCTTGGCTATCGCATACTGTTTATAAATAATCATTGTTAAACAATCATTGTTGTGATCATCGTTAAACGCACTGTTTGCAAAACAATATGTCGGGGATGAAGGGTCAACAACGATTTATGCGGTGATGACCTCGGTGGTAACAAGTCGGTATGGATGAAGCGAATGTCGGTGGTGTGGATGGTGTAGATGGCTTACGTGCTAGACCAAGGAGTTGAACTTTTGAAAAGAAAAAGGCAATTTTGAGGCATTAATTTGTAAAATGATTGCACGATAATTAATGAAATTATGCACAACCAATCTATTATACATACAGTTAGCACTATGTTGTTATACGGTAAACCATTAGATGGTATGTCATTGTAGTAACAAAATTTGTAAAATTTTAATGGACCTTAAATTTATTGGAAGTAAAAAAATAATTGAAACCAAATAATCTTATATGAAATATCTTACAAACTTTTAAACTTCAAGTTATTTTAACTATGATTATTCATTACGTACAACGCATGGATTATCATTTTAGTTGATAATAAAAATTTTATTAAAATCAACTGATAGTTCTCTAAAACTAAAACAATAAAAACAAATCTAATATCTAATCTTCAAAGTAGTTCGTCAGTCTTCTTCCTACTATTCCATTATTGACTCTCGCCTCGCAAGTCACCAGACCTTATTATATTCTATTACGGCTTCGGAACTTACCTTACCTGGCGCCGATGCTTTCAATCTTCGTGTTCTCTTGTCCCAGAGATGAAAATCACTAGAATGAGGACCCAGCTCTACACTCCCAGGCGCTAGCCAGGCTAATTTCCACTCTATAGGGAGCCTTTGAGGAGAGAACCCCGAATGATAGAAGGATCCTGGGCTGGGCTATCGCCCTTTCTCTTTTTTTAGAATGAGAAAATCTAATCTTTATCTAATTACACAACTCTGTCTGACGTCGAATCATATCAAACATGGCAAATGGCAAATCTTCCTTAAAAACAAAATCTCAATTTTTCTATAAAACATAAATATAAATCTAATTTAATCTACTCTGGAATTAGCCAATTCCGCCCTAGATTTAGCACTACCATTTACAAATATCAAAATGAATAAATGAGAAGGAAAATAAACAATCTTTCAAACAAACATATAATCTAATATATATCTAACTACACAATTTTGTCTGACGTCGAACCATTTTGAACATGTCAAATGGCAAACCATTTATTTCTTTTAAAGATAACCTAAATTTTGTTAAATCTAATATATATATAATGACCATGATTTTACATTGTAAAAATCTCAATAAAAAGCAAAAATCAAATATATATCGAAATTTAGTCATTGTGATCCTATTGAATCGGATTATTTGGGTTCTCTTAAATGATATATAAATTTATAACAACTCAGTTTTAAATTCAAATGAGTTAGTTTAATGTTACTTCTATTATGTTCTCAAATCTCGTGCATCGCACGAGTTAATATTCTAGTATATATCTAATTATACAATTTTGTAAAATGTTGAACTATGCCGAACATTACAAATGGCACATCATCCTTAAAAGAAATCTCAATCTTGTTATAAAACATAAAAAATAAATCAATAAAAATAAATCTAGTATATAATGCAATCTAATTAATCTAATCTGGAATTAGCCAATTCCGTCCTAGATTTAGCACTACCGTTTACAAATATCAAAATGAATAAATCAAAAGGAAAATAAACCATGTTTCAAACAAAAAACTAATCTAATATATATTTAATTACACAATTTTTTCTGACGTTGAACCATATCGAACATGTCAAATGGTAAATTTTCTATTTTTTTTAAAAACCTAACTTTTTGTTAAATCTAATATATATATATTTAAATATAATGACCATGATTCTACATGGTAAAAATCTCAATAAAAAAAAGAAAATCAAATATATTTCTAAATCTAGTCATTATGATCCTATTGAATTCGGTTATTTATGTTTTTCTAAAACGATATATAAATTTATAACAATTCAATTTTAAAATCTCAATAAAAAAAGAAAATCAAATATATTTCTAAATCTAGTCATTATGATCCTATTGAATTTGGTTATTTATGTTTTTCTAAAACGATATATAAATTTATAACAATTCAATTTTAAATTCAAACGAGTTAGTTTAATGTTACTTATTTCTATTATATTCTCATATCCCTTACAGCGTACAAGTTAGTATTGTAGTATATATCTAAGTACACAACTTTGTCTGACGTCGAACCATGTTGAATATAACAAACGACAAGTTATTTTTAAAATAAAATCTCAAACACAAATTTGTCCGACATCGAACCATGTCGAACATGGCAAACAACAAACCATCTTTTAAAAAAAACCTCAATTTTTCTAAAAAACATAAAAAATAAATCAATAAAAATAAATCTAATATCTAATGCAATCTAATTAACCTACTTTGGAATTAGCCAATTCTACCCTAGATTTAGCACTACCGTTTACAAATATCAAAATGAATAAATAAAAAGGAAAATAAAAAAATATTTCAAACAAAAATGGCAAAATATTAAAAACAAAACAAAATATCTAAATTGAATTAAAAAATCTTTGTTACAAAGCAAAAGGAACTGACTTAAAATCAAAATATCATTTAACATATGTTATCTTTTACATAGATAGTTATCCATAAAGATCCAAAACTATATAAATAATTTCAAAACCTTTTACATGTTATACATAGATGTGACAATAAGTTATTTTAAATATCTTTTTTATTTTGATTTCTCATCCCATGGTGATTTTGATTTCTCAGTATTGTAGTATATCTCATCTATATCTAATTATACAATTTTGTTTGGCGTTGAATCATGTCGAACATGACAAATAGCAAACCATTTATGTTTTTTTATAAGAAAAAACTAAATTTAGTTACATCTAATATATATATCTAAATCTAATCATCATGATTATACATGGTAAAATTCTCAATTTTTTATTTTAAAAAATTAAATGTATATTTAAAACCGATCGCCATGATTCTATTCTATCTTAACTAAAAGATAAAAAAAATTGAAAAAATGAAAAAATATTTCATAACAAAACAAAACTTACATTAAATTGAAATCTATAAGGAAAAAAAATGTAATTTAAAAAAATTAACACGAATCTATATTAAATAAATATATTATGTTGTATATACTTAATTATATAAGTCAATTATATATACAGCTATAGAAAAATGTCAGGCGATAATACCCTAAGTTTCAAATTTTAATGCATAATATGATCATTTCAATTTATTTAAACTCAAATAAAATATATTACTCTCCTCTTCTTACGAAACAAGCAACACTTGCCTCTTTAAGCCGTCTCAAAATAAATGCAACGTTTCGTTATTTGGAAATAATAAACATCAATTCACTCTTTATGTATTACAATAACTCCATACTTTAATCCAATAAACCCCACCACTACAAAAATACCAAAAATATTCAACTCTCACCTAAATTTCCAATTGCAGACAATCCGTTGTATTTTTCGCTGGACGAAGGGAGTTTCTATTATCTATTTAAATAAAATATAATAACTATATATACAAAATCTTTCATAAGAAAAATAATGATAAAAATCCTAACAATTTTATATATGAAATCGTCATTTAATATAATCAAACAATAACTTTTCTTACTATGATAGAATTTTATTTAAAAAAAAAAACCCCTTGTGAGAGTCAACCCCTTCGATGAATCTCAATTCTCTCCCACCTTCAAAGCATCCATATTACTCTTCTTCTGCTGTGAATCAACGTTCGTTATCGACGCATCGTCATTCTCCTTTGTCTTCTTAATCTCCTTCGTCATTCTCCATCTTCGTCTTCTTAGTCTCCTTCCTCTCTTTCTCTTGCTGCGTCTTTTCCCCTTCATCTTATCCAAAGCCCGATCATCCTTCGCCTCCACATCATCCGAGATCGCCCCTTACCCATAATCACTCAAGAACGTCAACTATCTTTGGTGAATCCTCGCCGAAGATTATGCAGAAACCCTATCGCCCCAATGTTCCTAGATTTTCACACAACCGAGTTTTTATTTAGGCATAAGACATACAGAAAAAATTTATGAATAACTTTGCTTTTTAAATTTAGTGTCAAAGGTTGCCTTGACATACATGTGCATCAAATTATTGCAATATACATGAGTGTTGGGGGTATTACTTATCTTACTTTCAGGCATTAAATTTACATTCTTGCATCTGTGGTTCTGGCTATATGCAGGTTGCGACAGCTCAAGTTGCCAGCACTGGGATAGTTGCCCTTTCATTTGTTCAGAAGGTATCTGAAAAGGTGAGCCAAGTGACTTCCCTTTAATGCAAAACTTTGTACTTACTCTAAATAAGAATTTCATCAGCTCCCAGTTTCCTTGGGATAATACATTCTTACCATTTTTTAGGTCTCCCTGGCGACAGACTTCATTTATAACTACCTCTCAAAGGAAGTTACTTCAAGTGTGGGCTATGATTACATACTACGACAGGTAGTTTTCCAATTGAACGTGACACTTCCCTTTTTTGTTTTGTCCGACCTGCTCGTGTCGTGAGGGTGTTTTGTTGGTTTTCCCTGTCTTGCACGCCCATTGCTCTGATGCTCAACTTTGAACTTGTTTCATGGAATTCCGATGTATTGCTCAAGTTGCTATAGTGACTCTGTTGTGTCTCTTGCTTTTTCTTTTCTTTTTGTTTTTTGCTTTTTTTTTTCCTTATCATACAAAAGTCAAGATGTCAGTTACACAGTTCTGATATTCTTGCAGTGCCGTCTTAGAGGGAAGATAGACTCAAATGGCTGCACATCTGCTTTTCTTGAAGAACGTCTTAATATGGGTCTTAATTTCATTCTTTCTGCCGAGGTAAGGCTTGATGCACACGCTTTAGCTTTGTTTTGATTCTTTGGGCACTGCATGAGTTCAAAGCCAATTCCACAATTGATTGCTTTGAGTTCACCGGGAAAACACTAAAACTTCACTATGGTGCGTGTGTGTCAGGGAGTTTGAGACACTTCATACATTAAGCTCGCACTTAAACGTAGGCAGAATCCTTACTTCAGTTTCTTTTTTCACCCACTCTCTAGCACGCACATTCTAGTGAATCACCTATAAACAAAGCCAAACATTTATCATAGCCTTCTTTCAGAAACCGTTTGGCTGATCAATTCTGCTATACTGTTTATCGGCCTAGTCTTTTTTGTTAGCAAGCTAACAAGGATCTGTCTGGTTTTCAGTATGAATTCATATTCTATTGAAATACATAGTTTTTGTGAAACCCGTTTTCGTTATGTGTAAAAGTATGTCCCATGATATAAACAGATCATTGTTCACTAGAATCATTGTCAATTCAGTTTAAATAATGATCTTATGTTGCTATCTAGATATATAATGGACAAACCATCACGGTGCTGTACGTCTCCTGTTTAACTATCCACTTATTGGGTTCAAATGATTTAATGCACGAGGTTATGTGTGGTGCTGCCATCCGCATCTGATAGGTAGAAAGTCTGTTACAAAGCATTTAGATCATGTCCCTCGCCCCGCCCAGTATTATGAATTGGTTTTAGGCATAGAACTCATGTTTCACTGCTGATCTGATCAAATTTAAAGTCTCTTTGTAGCATTGTACTTTTGGGTACTCAGAGTAGAAGTGTGATCATGACCCAACAAATAAGCAGTAGACCCTTATGATCAAATTATTTAACGTTCCTCTTGGAAAACCAATGTGGGAAGCTGTAGTAATACTGAACTTTATCTGAACAAGGCATCCATTTTGTCAATTGATTTGGTAGCCCATATGCCTGCTTGCTTTGACATACTGATCCAGTGCAAATTATCCTTGTCAAATTTGTAGGTTGATCATCGAAAGAAGGATTACAAATTTGGGTTTGGTTTGACAGTTGGGGAGTAAATCTTAGTTCTATAAGAACTTTGGAAAAACAGTTGCAGTTATGCAGGCTATCATTGCACCAGGGTTTGAAGGGGTGATTGCGTGTTGGAGATTTAGCTCGATGCTTCACTCTCGGTATGGTTTATTCAAGGTGAATTCTCCTGTTGCAAACAGCTTCTAGCCCTTATTGATTTATTTTTGCAGTTGGGGAATGACATTCTGTTTCTCTGATGAGATACCTTTGAATCCGGGAATAAGTTGTTTTTGCTATCTTTGGTAATGATGAGTTTGCAAGATTTAGGTTCTTGCTTGTCTTTCAGCGGATTCTTTTTTCTTGGCGATTGTAAAATCAGTTGTGAGAAATTGCAGTAGCGCTTGTGATGTGTCCATCTGTCTTTGTTGTCGGGCATGGGTCTTGTGGCTTGTTTCCTTTATCCTTTTGTAGCGTAGCATGAATAACATTCTTCTTGCACACCATTTGTTCTTGTATTTGATTAAGCTTGGTCACTTTACAATCATTGACAGCGTGTTAACGAAAACATGAGATAATGAAGTGCCTATGATTCAAGGTCTGATTTTATGTACATCGTAGATCATTTCAAAGTAAAATGGTGCTGTAATTGAGAGAATTCAGTTCAGGTCATGAATTCATTTATGTAAATGTAATCCCATAATATATCGGAGCAATCTGATAAACATGACAGTGTTCATTTAAAAATAAAAAATGTAAATTATAAAAATAATAAAGTAAACATGAGAGTGGATTACTAGAGGCGTCAAAATATAGGGTCAGCAGCGGCCCGACCTTGGGAACCCGGACTTTGAGGCCTGGTATCATAGATGGGGTCGGGAGGGCTTTGAATTGAAAAGTCTCAAAGGGCTTTTTGCCCAAGATTAAGGTCAGGTCCTAGCGCAGATCCTTACCCAAAGAGCCAACACCATGTCACGGGTTAGATTCTCATAACTCGTGCTGCACTCAAACTACTCACTTCTTCGTAAGAATTCGTAAGAGAAATGCGAATTCGGAACAAGATTTTGAGAGGAAAACACTCTTTGTATTGCTCTCGGGTTTTTGTGAGATTACAACTCGTTGAGGATGTTTCTTACTCGTGGTGGATGGTTTGGTAAATGAGCCAACCATCCCATTATATACAATGTCTCGGAAAATTCTAGAATTCTAACTCTAAGGTTTATAAGAGGGTTCTAGGATTCTCTACAAATCCTATATATTCACAAGGTTCTGAAATTCTCTAGAGCTCTCCGTTATCTTGAAAAATTTTCTAAGTTTTGGACCTTTTTTTATGGGCATTTCTCATAGGCTACATCATCTTGATTCATTTGGGCCCAACTTCAAATTAGTTGGCCCGTGACAACCAGACCAAACAAAGTTCTTGCACAGTCCTTCAATCTCAATGGTAACTGCTTTAGGAAAGATAAAAAGCTGAGCCCAGTGGGACTGAAAATTTGTAAAACAGCCTCGATTAAAAGTTTTCTACCAGCAAGACAACATCCTGGCCTCCCATCCATGGATCCTTCCCAAGACTTTATCAATCAAAGGTTGATATTGCCTAACCTGCATCTTTTCAACTGTCAAAGACACGCAGAAGTGTTTTACTGGTTGCTCTCCCTTCTGGAATTGCATGATTTTCAAGAGTTCCTTTGCATATTCTCAGAAACGTCACCAAAGAAAATCGGGGATTTACTCAAATCGGCCTTAAGACCAGAAGCCTTTTCAAAATGCTGAAGCCTACACTCATTTTTTTTTTCACGACATATATAAAGTGTTTTATAATAATCTATGAACTGCAATAAAGGAAATATAAAAAGTTTTTTTTTCATAATTATTGATGTTGGTCATTAAATTTGTTGAAAGTAAAACTACAGTTGAACTTCTTAATGACAAATAAATTGATTGATATAAATGTTCATATGACAATATCATGGGATGACATAATATGACGTACCATAAAATGAATCTCTGAATATATATAATATATATAGATATATAGATGTCAATTGGCTGTCATTGTTGCAACGTCATTACAATACATTATACTATTGGAATACTTGTATTTCTTATAAGATTTCAAATCCTTCTTCTCTCCTCTTCTCTCACTCCTTACCCTTACCTATCTCTCAAACCCTTATCTGCGGCAGCACAAGCGGTACCATCGATCGACCACCAGACTACGAGGGGAGCAGATAAATCTATGCTCTCATTGAAGCCTGGTAACTATATTCTACTCGTCTATTTTGAATTTGTGGTACATTTAGGTCTCACAACTAAACCTATTTTATATTATATCAATTCGACAAATATATGAAAATAAAGCAAAAGGGAAACAAGTCAAAAGAATAAAACAGTAGCAATCAAAAGTTCTTTTTAAGTTCTTGGCTTGTCACAATAAGCAACAATATTCCAATTTATTTTTGTTCAAGTGCCTTTTCGGTCTGCTCGCGGTTATCAACGTCTTCCGCTCCAACCTTATCGTTGCTGATCTCGCTTTTGCATCTCTGGCCCCTAACAATCCTGTATCTTTTTAGCCTAGCAAAACTCCAATCTCCCAAGTGAAGTATCAGAAAACTTCCTATCCCGCCAATCAACCCATACGCGATGGAGTAAGTAAACGGCATCAGGATCAGTGTGAGGAACGCAGGGATGGCCTCCTTCATGTCGATCCAGTTAATCTCTAGCACTGACTTCATCATCATAACCCCTACAAGTATCAAAGACGACTCGACAGCCCAGGCTGGGATCGATGCCAGCAATAGCGTTATGAAAAGTGCAAGGAAGAAGTACCCTGCGACAGTCAAAGCCGTCATCCCTCCCTCCTTGATCCCTATCGAAGATTCGACGAAGCCGTGACAGGAGACGTCCCCAGGAGTGATCCCACCACGATTGCTGATGCATCAGACATGAATGCGAAGTATTGTCCCTCGCAATCTCCGTTGTCATCGGCATGGCCTGCGAAACGTGCCATCGATTAAAGAGTTCCGGTTATGTCCGATATGTCAATTAGAGGAACGTCACCAACGCCTCTCAAAAATACCTCGGGATCCTCATAGGGCGATATCCCAGACCGACCTTAGACTTCATCTGAACCGACATCGAGTTTCGCAGTAGGGACGGAGGGAGTCTACACATACTAACTCCCATTCATTCACTTTGATAGAGGACATCATAAGTCTTCTGAACTCGAAGTCAGCAGGCAACCGTCCTCGAGATAAGCCAAATTGTGCAGAGTTGGTTCCCAATCCAACTCAAAAGTTGAAGAAAAGGATCAAGGAGCTTTTTAAAATGATCAAAGACACTCCTCGATATCCAAGGGGTGAGGCCGACCTAAGGATGGAGACGTCATTCACCCCTGAGATCAACAGAGAAATCCCCCATGACAAATTCAAGATGTCGGCAACCAAGTCGTATGATAGAACGGGAGATCCCTTCGATCATATTTAAACTTTCTGGACCTCGATGAACTTATGTGGGGCATCGGACGGGATCATTGGTAAGGCGTTCCCAACCACCCTAAGAAGCCCAGCTCGGGAATGGTTGAATGGGCTCACCTAGGGTCCATTGGCTCTTTCGAAGCCCTAGCAAAGGCGTTCACTGCCAAGTTCATGAACAGTAGAAGGATCTAGATAACTTCATAACATCTCTACGAGGTAAAGTAGAAACCAGGTGAAAGCCTGAGGAGGTACGTTCAAAGCTTCAACCCGAAGGTCATTCACATTGAAAAATTTGAAGGCTTTGACATCCGTCGAGCACTCATAAGAGAGATGGAAAATCGAAACCTGGCATTCGACCTGAGTCTGAAGCGCCCCTAGACGTACACGACCATGCTATCCAAGATAAGCCAACATGTTTTTACGAAAGTCGAGCTGGCAGTCCAAGAAGATTCACAGGCGTGGAAGTCGAGGAGTTTAGCTCGAGAGATCGGGGGAATGTGCACTCCAGGCTTGGAGAAAGACAGTAGCCCCCAGGTCAGGGAGATAAGAAGAAGACAAAGAAGACAAAGAAAGGCCCGACCTACTCTTGGCACACCCCTCTCAACACTTTCTGAGCTGAGGTGCTCAGTGTAGCTTGGAAAGAGAACCTGCTCTAAAAAGATCCCGAGAAGCAATGCTCCCTTGGAAAATATTGAGACACTTTTTGGTACTATCTATATCATAAAGATCATGGGCATGACAAGGAAAAGTGTCGTCACTACAGGGACGTCATAGAGGAGGTAATACGAAAAATAGCCATGATCAATGTGATTAGGAGGCTAGGAAAGGTCGCCACAAAGACCTCGGGATAGAACACACTTACCTTACTATCCCCATCAATATAGATAGTACCCAAAGTAAAGGTCTAGGATCAATATGATCTCAGAAGGCTTTGTACTATCTCCATCAATATGCACCTCTTGCATCACTGATGTTCTTTGTAGACTATTGAGGTAGTGTACAGTAGAGACTCAAACTTTGAGAGTTTATCTCTGTTTGCTGTTGTGATTGATTCCTAACAATTCTAATAGCTCATAATAAAAAAATGCAAATAAAGACCACAAGATTTATACTTGTTCAAATAATCATTATCAAATGATAACCGAGAGCTTAGTCTAATCTTTCCTTGATGACCATTTTAGTTAATCCAAGAGATGAGTTTACTATCTTTTTGTTTTTGCCTTAGAAGACAACCCCTTTATAATTTAGTTAACTTGTCAAAGGCGAAGAAGCTAAATCCTTGCACAGATCCTTCATTGGACTTTGTAGCAGCTTCTTTTCTTCAGTACAGACGATTGAACCCTTTTCTTCTTGTTCTTCTTCGATTCAGCTCATTTGAACAATTTTGAATTGGGATTGTTTTTACACACTTGTACGTTCAATCTCTCATTTAACTGCAGCTATTTCTTGAGCTCTTTGATCCTCTTTTATAGGCTGAGGAAAAGAACCAATGATTTGTGTACTTGATCTGATGGTGACAGCTTGTCACATATGAATCTTCACTGATGTTTCAGATCCTCGTATTGTCACTCTACACCTCAACCTGCACTTAGTACCATTGCGACCTCATCTGCATCCAGTCACTATTGTAACCACGTCTACACTCAGATATGATGTAATCTATGTATTGCTATATTGGTCCTCGTGTGCAAGTTTAATCCTTGATCCTGAAGCATTTGTAGGTATTTTTTTTCCCATGCATGTCTTAACTGTTTAGCTGAAATTCTTTGTTGCAGTTTGCATTTGGTGGCCCACACAATGCTCTCCATATGTGACCGTTGCTCTCCAACATCTAACCTAGACTACAGATACCTATCTAATTTTCAACCTAAGCACACTAACAACATCATGGCTAATACTCTTATGTTTTGTTCATCAATTTCTATATAATGGGAGGGATTACACATCCTATCAATCTCCCCCTAAATTGATGCTAACAAAATTTGATAGGAATATGCAATCCCTTCAAATGTATAGGAATTGATGAACAAAACTGAGAAGTATTAACCATGATGTAATTAGTGTGTTTAGGCTAGAAATCAAGTAGATACTTGCAGTCTAGGTCGGATGTTGGAGAGCAGATGGCTACAGATGATGAGCATCATGTCAGCCACCAGATGCAGACTACTACAGAAGATTTTGGCTAAACAGTTAAGACATATATGGGCAACAAAATACCTACAAATACTTCAGGATCTAGGATTGAGCTTGTAGACGAGGACTAACACTGCAAAGCATGAAGTGCATCAGATCTTGGTACAGACCAAGAGTTACAGTAGAGAATGGGGTACAGACTAGGGTTGCAGAAGGATGCAGACTAGGTCTCACAGTATTGGGTACAGACTAAGGTTACAGCAGATTGGAGTGCAGCAGAGATGATTGCTGGGGTCAAAGGCTTGAAGTCAGTCAAACGAAGATTTGAGGTACAGTGGCGATAGTACAAAGAATCTGAGGTAGGTGGATTGTCAACATCAGTTAGGTGACACACGTGACAAGGTGTCATATCAGATAGAATACAATGTCGTAGGTTCATTCCGTGAGCCTATAAAAAGGGATCGTTGAAGCTCATTGAAGAAAAGGTTGCAGAACTTGAGATTGAAAAGCAAGAGTGCAAAACAATCAGAAACTCATATATTACTCAAGAGAGTTAAATCGTGAAGAACATCAAGAAGATTGGATCTGACAAAGATCTGGGTTCTTCACCTTTTGTACAAGTTAGCTAACTTGTAAAAAGAAGTTTTCTTATAAGCTACAAACAAGAAGATAGTGAAGTCACATCTTGGCTTGACTAAAACTGGTCACCAAGAAAAGACTGGACTAAGCTCTCATTTATCAGTTGATAACGAGTGTCTAAACTAGTATAAAATATTATGTTCATTACTTGCTTTCATTACTTGATATTTAGAACTGTTGGAAACTATTTATCACAGCCACCAGATCCAGTCTACTACAAAGGATTTTGGCTAAGCAGCTAAGACATACATTGGCAACAAAAGACCTGTAAATGCTTTAGGATCTAGCATTGAGCTTGTAGACGAGTACCAATACAACAAGGCATGAAGTGCATCAAATCCGGATGTAACCAAGAGTTATAAAGGTTGCAGATGGATGCAGACTAGGTCACAGTACTAGGTGTAGACTAAGGTTGCAGTAGATTGGAGTGCAGCAAAGATGATTACTGGGGTTTGGGTCAAAGGTCTGAAGTCAGTCAAACGAAGATTTGAGATACAATGACGATAGTACAAAGAATCTGTGATAGATGGGCTGTCAACATCAGTTGGGAGACACACATGATAATATGTCAAATCAGATACAGTACAATGTCGTAGGTTTATTCCCTGAGCGTATAAAAGGGGATTATTGAAGCTCATTGAAGTAAGACTGTAGAACTTGAGATTGAAAAGCAAGAGTGTAAAACAATCAGAAACTCATATATTACTCAAGAAAGCTGAATCGTGAAGAACACCAAGAAGATAGGATTTGTGCAAAGACCTGGGTTCTTCACCTTTTGTACAAGTTAGCTGACTTGTAAAACGAAGTTTTCTTGTAACCTACAAACAAGAAGATAGTGAAGTCACATCTTGGCTTGACTAAAACTGGTCACCAAGAAAAGACTGGACTAAGCTCTCGTTTATCAGTTGATAACGAGTGTTTAAACCAGTATAAAATATTAAGTTCATTACTTGCTTTCATTACTTGATATTCAGAACTGTTGGAAACTATTTATCATAGCCTAATAGAGACAAACTAATAAAGTTTGAAAGCTCTGTAGCAGACCGTTAAGCATCTACTATAGACTATCCAAATAGTTTGCATAGAACAACAGTCTACCAAGAACTTAAATCCGCTGCATAAATTGTAAAATTAATTAAATCAACATATTCATCCCCTCTAAGTTGAATCTTGGACCTAACAATTGATATCAGAGCCTGACTTTCCAGATTTAATAGTTTTTGGAAAAAAAAGGTCATTCTTTTATCTGCAAAGAAGTTACAGTTTGTTTCTGTAAATAAAAATGGCTCCACCAAAGCTGCCTAAATGTCCTGACAGTGGAGAGCCTCCGACGTGTTCTTTTGACAAGTTCAACCATTGAAAGCTGAGGATCCTTTCACATCTTGACTCAATAGATAAAAGAATGCAAGAGATCATCACTGATGGACCTAACATTCCAATGATGCCTGATCCAATGGATGCAACAAATGAAGTATACAAGTCAAGGTCTCTTTGGTCAAGAGAAGATTGAGATCTGGTGCTGGTTGATAGAAGAGGAAGGAACCAAATATTCAAATCCCTTGATGACAACATGTTTGAAATAGTGATTCATACAACCACTGCAAAAGAGGTATGGGAAACTCTATTGCTAAAAAACGAAGAAACCAACGAAATCAGAGAAAATAAGAAAGATGTTCTGATGCAGAAGTATGTCTGGGTCTCAATGAGATCTGATGAGAACTTAACCACCTTTTATGAAAGGTTTAGTATTCTCATCAACAATCTCAAAACTTTAGGAAAGGTTTTCGAAAACAAGGAAGTCAATATAAAGTTTATGAGATCTCTTGGTGAAGTTTGGAGTACAAAGACTACAACAATAAGGGAATCCAGAGACCTAGCAAAGATGTGCTTGGCTAACCTATATGGTGTATTGCATACATATAATCTAGAAGTTGAGCAGAAGAAACAGATAGACGATGCCATGAAGAAGACTCTAGCTTTTAAAGCTCAAGAGAAAATCCTGAAGTCAATGGCAGAGGAGGAGACCACTAATACCTCGTCTGCAAGTGAACAAGGACTATCTGAAGAACTTGCATTGATGGGAAAGAAGTTCAAGAAGCTGTTCAAAAAGAGGAATCTCAAGAAGAACTTTCCCACGAAGACAAAGGAAGCAGAGAAGGAAGTCTGCTATAACTGCGACAAACCAAGACATTTTGTTGCACAATGCAGACGACCTACGCAAGACTCGTCTGCACAAATATACAAGGAGTACAACAAAGGTAATTCTGGAAGAAAGGAAAGAGACAAGCCTCTACTGCAAAAACATGGAGCGATACAGACTCTTATGATGAAAAGACAATTTCAAATGCTCAACTATGTCTTATGGCTAGGAATGACGAAAGGCAAGAGGTATTTCATTTTTCTGATTCTGATGCTACCATAGAGGAAAATAAAGAAAATCTTGGGCTAATTGCAAGTCTCAAAGAGAAATGCAATCTAACATATGAAGATACTAATAGCCGTCTAATCAATGCTCAAGGTGAAATGAAAAAAGCAAATGAAAAGATGAAACTTCTCAATACAGTAGTGTAGAAACTTACATTGAGAAATACTGAGCTTCAGAAGTAGGAAGATGCTTGGAATGAAAAAACTTTACTTTTACTAAAATTACTCAACATAGGGTCAATCCTCTCATGATAAAACAGGGTTAGGATATAATGACTGGTTGAATAATAAAGCAAATGAAAAAGGCATTACCAAGAAATCAGATGAGACTACTGTAAGAATCCTGCAGAAAAGGAATACCTTTACTACAGCAGCCATGCATAAGAGCAAAAGCTCCACTACATAAGCTATGTAGAAGAGCAAAATCTCCACTGCATAGATTGTACAGAAAGGCAAGATGAGTCTGCAGTAGATATCTCTATTGCAACGGGAAAGTATGATCTTTACTGCTCAAGCCAAGAAGATATGGAGCAGACCATCAGCATATACTGATGTAAAATATCATATGGTGCAGAAGGCCAGGAATCCCAAGAAAAGATTCAATGAAAGCCTTATGAAGCTCAGTACAGACCTAACTACTCAGTGTGGAACAACATCTCAAAAACAACATGGAGAAAGCCACACCTGAGGTAGGTCTGCTCATGTCAAATGCAGCAGAAAAATGGAAAAACTTGAGCAGACCACTCAGAATTAAAAGACCAAAGGTCAACTGCTATACCTGTGGAAAGCTCGGTCACAAGTCCTTTGAATGTTGGAATTAGCACATGAAAATAATTCAAATGTGGATTCCAAAAACTAACAAATAAGGATCCATATGACTGGGTACCATGTACGAGCTTTCTATGTTTTAATGCAGGAAAAACAAAGAGACATATGGTATCTTGATAGTGGATGCTCATGACATATATTAGGAAACAAATCCATCCTCGAAGACTATAGAAAGGAACAAGGGCCTCTAGACATTTTTGGAGGAGGAAAGGCAGGTACAACAAAAGGTTATGGAACCCTTAATACAGTTTCCTTAATCTTTAGAGATGTTGCTTGTGTTAAAAGCTTAGAATATAACCTATTATCTCATAAAAATTATGAAGTATCATTTACTCATACTTCATGTCAAGTAAAAGACAAAATCACACAAGAAGTCAAACTGCTAGGAATTAGAAAAAGAAACTTCTTTGCAGTAGATTTTTACTCGTCACAGTCAGGACAAATTACATGTTTCTATACAAAAGACGCTGAAGACATAAACTGGCTATGGCATAAAATATTAGTTCATTTAAATTTCAAAACTATAGCCAGATTATCTTCAGAAAACCTAGTAAGAGGGCTTCTACAAGTAAAGTTTAAAAAGGATAAACTTTGCAGACCATGTCAAGAGGGAAAGTAGACTAGAGCCAGCTTTAAACCTCTAAATTTGCCAGAATCAACTAGAATTCTGGAATTATTACATATGGATCTTTTTGGTCCAGTTGAGGTAGAAAGCTTAAACAAAAAGAATTACACTCTAGTTATAGTAGATGATTATTCAATATACACATTGACAATGTTTCTACATAAAAAGAGCAAAACTTGTAGTCTGCTCACTAGATTCCTTGGAAAAATTCAAAATGAAAAAGGCATAGAAGTAATCACAATTAAAAGTGATCATGGTACTGAATTTGATCAAGCAGGAGTAGATAACTACTACAATGATCACGGAATCAAACACAACTTCTCAGCACCTAGAACACCTCAATAGAATGATATAGTTGAATGGGAAAATAGAACACTTATAGAAGCAACTAGGGAAAAAGCTTCTTGGCAAAAGTAGTAAATAATGCATGCTACATTCAAAACAGATGCATCATACACAAACTGCATAACAAGACCCCCAATAAATTATGGAAAGAAAAGACACCAAGTGTCAAATACTTTCATGTGTTTGGATGTAAATGCTATAGCCACAACAATGATAAAAATTATCTAGGGAAATTTGACCCTAAGGCTATCAAGGGAACCTTCTTACGATATTCCACAACCAGCAAAGCCTTTAGAGTGTATAATACAAGAACACAAATGGTTGAGGAATCAATTTATGTATCCTTTGATGAATCTGAAATATCCATGCGTGATGCCAATGTTTTTTATGAGGAATGTGCCTGGATAGATAATGAACAAGATGCAGACGAGAGTGTTGAACTTGCAATATTGGAAAGCTGCAAGAGCAAGTTTATGTTGAACAACCTCCTACCTTTAAAGACTCTGAACATCCAGGATATATATACATATTAGACAAGACATTATATGGATTAAAACACGTACCAAGGGCATGATATGAAACCCTCTCAACTTTTCTATGTGAAAATAAATTCGAGAGAAGGAAAGTAGATACCACTTTATCCCTTGAAAATTTAAGGAACACATATTGTTAGTACAAATTTATGTTGATGACATTATATTTGGTTACACTAATAATAAACTTTGTGAGAGATTTGCAGAATTGATGAAATCTAAATTTCATATGAGCCAAATCGGGAAATTAAAATACTTTCTAAGACTTCATGTACAAAATTAGACTGTGGAATCTTCTTGAACCAATCTAAGTACCTAAAGAACACAATTAAAATGTATGGTTTAAAAAATACTAGCAATATGAAAACCCCTATGAGTACATCAATTAAAATAGTGAAAGACGAACATAGAAATAAGATAAATAAAACCATATACAGAGGAGTAATAAGGTCATTACTATACCTTACAGCAAGCAGATCATACATTCAATATTCAGTCTGTGTTTGTACAAGATATCAATCTGATCCCAAAAAATCTCACTACACTGTGATAAAGAGAATTTTGAGATATCTCAAAGGAACTCCAAATCTTGGTATATGGTATCTTAGGGAATCAGATTTTACATTCATAGGTTTTTCAGATTCAGATTTTGCAGGTTGTAGAGTTGATAGAAAGACTATTACTGGATCATATCAATTTATTGGTGCAAGACTGATCTCTTGGTTCAACAAAAAGTAGACTAAAATGTCAACCTTTACTGCATAAGCAGAATACATTGTATTTCAGGTGTCACTTAAGCCCTTAATGCAGTCATATGGAAGGCTTCCCTGGCATTCCTAGTTAGCTCGAAAGTGTAGGTCTAAAGACGATGCCACGATCAAGACTTGTAGATGCTTCCTTCAGTCGGTACAGACGCTAAGAACTATTACGGACGAATGGTTCGAAGGCTAGGGATAAAACCACCCCTCCCTGAGTGGGGGGGGGGGGGGGGGGGGGGGGGGGGGGGAGAGGGAAGAAGTCTCCTAATGGGTGTGACTTACTTCAGAATTAGATGCGACAACAAGATAAGAAGTTGCGCTGTACAAATTCTATGGATGAGGTCACAACTTACAGACTACGATATGATATTATCTGAAACCTCTATATTTTGTGATAACACATCTGCAATGGTTATTTCAGATAATCCAGTTTTTCATTCAAGAAACAAGCATATTGATGTCAAATATCATTTTATCAGAGATAATGTGTAAAATGGTCGCATTAAATAAAAATTATTCCAACAGAAAAACACATTACAGATAGTTTTACAAAACCTCTTGATGAGTTAATTTATTCAAGTTCGTGCTGAATTGGGTATACTTGATTTGAAACAAAGAAATTAGTCAAAATGCTCTATTGCTTTACTTCACTTATAGAATGTAGACTAGCATTATATTTTTGACATGCAGACTATCATGATTCACTCTACTGCTTACTTCATGTAGACTAGAGAGAAAATTGCGCTGCTGTACATCTATTTTTGAAAAGAAAATAATGTTACGAAACAATTTGCCAAAAATCACGCAACGGTCAAATAAATAACTGACATTGCGTAACGGCTAAAAACTTCTGGCAATGGTAATATTTTTTCAATCATATGATAAAAACATGATTTTCATATTACCTAACATGATTGAAACATAAATTTGTACAAACACACTGTTTGAAGCAATATGGACGCACTATTTTGAAACAGTGTCCTAATCCAATTTTCTCGAAACGTTCTTCACAATCAAACCAACAACTACGAAAACAAATTACAAGATACAAAAAAAAGCCACACTTTTTGAATTGTTTTTCTTCAATCAAAATGAAAACACACTGATTGAAACACAAATTTATCGTGACGCACTGTTTGAGTTATATTGGCATACTATTTTGAAACAATGTTCCAATACAAATCATACAGTGTGCAAGTTCACCTCTGATATCCTACGTGGCATCGACATCGCCATAATCAACTTTATCCCCATCCTTTGCCCCATCGTCTCCTCTTCCACCTCCATCAGCTCAGACATCACTCCACTACTAGAAGAAAAACAAAGCAGAAGATAACATGGAGGGATAAGTGTGCGAGGGTCGAGAAGGAAGGAAGATGACACAGAGGTAGTGAAGAGAGTAGAGAGAGGTCTAGGCCAAATATTGATGTCGGAGAAGGTAATGGAGGTGGTGGTGTGATATAGATGAAAATTGCATGTTTTGGGGCTTTTATTTTCGGGTTGTATGTTTTGGAAATTATTTTGTAAAACACATATCCTAGGAAAATTATCTGTAAAATAAATCATAAGCAAAAATAACTTATAACAAATCAGGTTATACCAGATTATATCATCATTTAACTTATTTCACCATTGAAAACAATATCTTAGGATGAATAATTCATAATATTCTTCTATCATATCTTATAAATTTAAAATCTTATCATTTATCACTTATATGGTAAAATTTACTCAGTAATTTAATCAATTAACTAACCCTCTCCTCCCTACCTAAAACTAGACAATAATTTTATAAGATTTGAATTAAGCCACAAAATTATTAATGGGAATTAAATAAATATCATTTAAGAGGAGAATATCTTTGAAAAAGAGGTGATAATTAAATAAAATCATATTCACTTGGATTATCACTAAAAATATGATAAACACGTCACTTTAAAGGTATAAATAATCTATCATGGGCGTAACTAAGGATATCATAAACATTAATTATTGAAAAATCATGTTTTGTAATGAAATAACCCTCGGTACGATCGTCACGAGCTTCATCACGATCGTGACGGGTTGTGAATGCTCACTGGCATAATTTTAATAATGATCACGATCGTGATGCCCTTGGTCACGATCATTGTATCACGATTGTGACCATGAGGAATTCACGGTATTTTGCTTGTTTACAACTCTAACAATTATTTTAAGTTATAAATTCCATAGGAATACTAAATGTACAATATTTAGTACTTGTTAGGATGAGAATAACTTTGAATATCCTTGAAATAATTATTAATGAGAAAATTCAAATAAGGGATTCCTAACCTGGATATGACTTAACTAAATTCACTAAACTAACTAAGCTTGGGTTGCCTCCCAAGAAGCATCGTTGTTTAACGTCCTTGTCTCCACTAAAAAAATCAAGTCCATTTGCGACATTCACTTCCGTCAGAAAATTTATCACAAGCAGTGATTAGAGACGAACTTACTACAAGAAATGACTGTTGCAAAAAAGCTAGTCGCTAATGGACTTAGCAACGAAATATAAAACTTCTCATCGTTAATTTGCTACAAAACAGTCGTTAATTAGCGATGGATTTGATGTTAGTCGCTGACCTTGGTGCCGGAAGGTTTACGACGGATTTTCTTTTCTGTAGCAAATTTGCGATGGCTCTATAGCAAATTAATGATGCCACTGTCGCAGAATCTTATTTGATTGAGCCCACAAAAAATAACTATAACTCGGATTCTTGCTATTTGATTGAAAAAATAATTCTATTAGTTATTAACAAAAAAAAATATCCGAAGCTATAATCTTTGAAATAACAGTAAACCTACCATCGTCTTTTTCGATCTCTCATTGTACCACACCACCTCGCCAGGCTCGTCGCCCTGCTTGGTATGTGTCTTCTCTTCAACTCCTTTTTCTGCAAACAAACAATCAATAAGATACCGGTCATACACTTATTCCAATCGGTGATAAAATTAAAGAAATAAATTTATACACAATTGAATTTATTTAATTAAACAATTTACTTGCTATCTTCAAGGCGAAATTGACCATAGACATCGATTCCTGTGAATGCTTCGCCTTTCCTTTGTTCTTGTTCTCTTCAGCATGCTACTATCGGTTTAGAAACGTTTTGACTTCCATAACACCTTAAGAGCCTCCTTCGTCTCGTCATCATACAAAAAGACCTTCTTCCCCTTTTGTACAACTTGCTTCAATTGGTGCATGCTGCCACGAACACGATAGATCATTTTACCCTCCATATGGCCATCATGAGATTAATATGCTCTTTTTTCAATGGTAGAACTCCTATAACTCCAAAGACAAAATTAAGAAACTATTTTAATTCTTATCCTGAAGTACCCCCACATCCTATCCCTCGCCCATTTAGGAATGTCGATCCAACATGTCCAGGGGCTAGCATAACAACTTTCGAACGACTCCGTGACATGAGATACCATCGAGGGATCATGAAACCTAAGAAATCATAAGGAACCAAGCATCATATATTTGAGATAAATTGATTTTTAAAGAAAATATATGAATATTATTAAAGGTTGAAAGAAACCAATACACACCAAAGACAACCATCGGTAACCCCCAGACGATATCCACTAACATACTCATCATCAGTCCCAGTTGCTGATGGGAATGATGAGCTATAAGGAGAAGTCCCTGGTGGTGAAGAAGATGATGGAAGAATCGGTGATGGCGAAATTGAATCTCATCATGGAGGCACTCATCGATAGGTAGACATAGCCATCGGCTCCTTTATAAACATCCTTTATCTCCTCATCGAGTCCGATCTCGTGAAAATTACCCCTACCTCTCCCATGGCGTCGTCTGCTAGGGGGTGAATTATCGATCTCTTACCTATATTTTTTAAGAATATTATTGAACATTTCATAAATTTTCATATCTTTGACATCTAAATGATAAACCAAAAATCAAAGAAATAAAATAGAACTTGTTAAATTTACCTGTAGCCCTTTATGAATCATCATAATCGCCCCTACCCTTCCCAGAATCTCTTCATGACATCTACAAGTGAAAAATAAAACAAATAGAAACATATAATCAAAGAATTGAGAATATAGAATGAAAGACTTATATAGAAACACAAACTGAAACTGAGAAGTTATATGTATGGGTTTTTACTATATATCTGAAAGGTATGTGTATAGGTTTTTACTCTAATAATTTTCATCCACAGAAAGAATAAGACACACACTCTCGAACCCTACGAAGATACCAAATCATCCAAACCGTGGGACGGAGTTCGGACGGTTTTTGGGATGGCGGTGGAGTTTAATGGTGTTTGGTTATGGAGGAAATGAAAATGGGGAAACTAATGTCGGGTTTATGAAATTCACATAGCGATCGATTTAGGTTGTCGATGCTAATCTACGATGGAATTTTATGAACAAAACTTAGAATTCTAAGTTTTGTTCATAAAATTCTAAGTTTTGTTCATCAAATTCTAAGTTTTGTTCATCAATTTCTATACAATTGGAGGGATTGCATATTTTTATCAATCTTCCCCTAAATTGATGATAACAAAACTCCTAAGTAAAATAACAAGCTAACTACTTATCTTATATCTTAATTACATTGTTTTTGAAACACGGTTGAGACAAAAAAAGAGTAGAGGAACTTACCTTTACCTTTGATGCTAGCTTTCTTCGCTGCACTTGTGATGATATTCTTCTTATATTCCTCTGCTACGCTTATGAGGTTGTTCCTCTGATTTTTCTATGATGTCCACTACTTTCTTCATAGGACAGCTCCCCCTAAATTCTTTAACCTGATGTTTGATACTTTGTCCTTTGTTATAGACTTCTCCCCATATACTACACACTTATCTGGTGTCTTTTTCTCCTCCTTTTTGTTAGCATTCAGGATAATTATGAGGGCTTTGATGGCAATCCTAATAGCTCTTAGTTCAGAAGAGGTGTTCTACTGAGTAACTGTTGCCTTGGCTGTCTCTATTTGAAGTTTGTTTTCCAGCATTCCTAATCTTGTATCATTATTGCGGATATGCTCAGTAAGCTGTTATTGAGTGGCCTGCAGGGCTGTTTGAATTTTTTGTAGATCAGCAGAGTGTTGTCCTCTAAATTTGTTGAGATTTGACGAGCTGAGTCTGTACTGCTGAAGATTCATGGCATTGGCTCTTTGTATTTGGTATATGACTCTTGCTACCAAGTTGTTGAGTGTCACATGAAAGTCTTCACAGCTTTTGGTTCTTGTTTGGTTTTCAGCTTCAAAGTCTGCTATAATTGGTTGTAGACTCTCGAGGAGCTCATGGAATGCCTCCTTTGTCCATTCATGCATGTTGTAGACGTCTTGATCCAGTTGGCAAAGTCTGTACTCTATTGTAGTTTCTGAAGGAGAGGATTCTTGATGTAGAGACGGTGCCCTCTCTGCTATTGTTCTTGCAATAGATGATGGTCTTTCTTGAATTGAAATTATTTGGCTTTCTTCAAGAGCTTGCTTCAGTTCTCAGACTGCCATTTGAGGTGTCATTTGTATATCAGATGTGTCACAATGTAGCAATCCTTGTGGAAATCCAACAGACGGTGGATCTATCCTTGTTTGCACCATACAAAAAGAGGAAGGTGATGAAAACATGATGTTGAATGGACTTTGGCCTTTTTGAGGAGTGTCACTTGTCCATTTTTGGTTTATTTTTTCGAGTGTTACTTCTTTGGGAGCTTGATCTGCTATAGTTTCTGTGGTATCTATGGATTCCTCTTCCAGTATGACTATTTCTTCTGTGTGGGGATGAGATCAAGCATAATAACTTGTGTGAATTCTCCTGAATTTATGAGCTGCGTTGGAGTAGCCTTAGCTACACCCTTAGCTAGTGATGCCTCGATTGTATTCTTATATAGTGATGCCTTAGTATGCAATGTAGGTTCTTCAGTTGGAAGATTTGTTGCGGATGATTCTGCTGCTTGTTCCTCAGCTGCAGGTGATTCTACTGCTTGACCCTCAGCTACAGGTAATTCAGCTGCTTGTTCCCTTACTCAAGACTCTGCTGTTGCTTCTTCTTCAAATGATGCTACTATAGGAGACTCTGTTGGTGACTCTTCTGTAGGTTCCTCTGCAGATGACTCAGCTGCAGGATACACATTTGTTGAGGACTCGGCTGCTGCCTCTCCTGCTATTGTCTGGTCTTGAATTCCTTCTTTAGCCACTTCATCAATAATATCATCATTGTCATCATGAGATTCTGAATGTGACAAATCATCATCACCATCATCTCCTGATGGCTGTGTTCTTCTAATGGTTGGTCATGAGAGATAGTCATAGACTTCCAGCATTGCAGCCCTAACATGCTTGTCTACTAATATCTTCAGCTAAATCTCTACTTTAGGAGAATGCACAAATTCGATGTGTTGTAGCTGAGCTTGCCTGTGACTCATCGTCTTCAATGTTGAGTCCTTCACCTCAAGTACTCCACTCGACAAAATGTATGATTCAGTGAGCCTTTTCTTCTTGCTTGTTTCCATCTTTTGAATATGAACTAGTTGGTGGATTTCTTCTTCTGCCATTCTATCAACTATTCCAATCTTTGTCTTCGATCTATCTGGATTTATTTTGTATCGTGTGGTTGGTCCTAATGGAATTAGCTTTGGCCTGGCAGTCCTTGATATCCTTTTGATTTGAAGTTTGTGATGCGTGACGAACTCTTTAATCATTTCTTTCTTTTGTGACTTTTTTAGCATTTCTTCTTGATGTAAATTGCCTATGAGTTCATAGGTTCTGGTCTTGTGTTTTTGAATTCTTATCTGTATGGCTTGAGCCGTCTGCTGTGCTTTAACACTCTCCTTTTCTGGAGACTACATGACTTTAATTGTTGTTTTTGTCTCCCAAGCCTCTGTTGTAGTTATCGCATGATCATCTTCAATCATAGATGAATCCATTCCAATATTGGAAATTAGAATGATTACTGTTGTTGAGGGTTCGGTTCCAGCAGACCTGATTATTATTACACTTGCAGTAGAGGTGCCTTGAGATGACCCAGTCTGCATTGTCCTGAGTTTAGCTTCAATAGCCTTTATCTCTTTCCTTGTGTATCCTTCTGTGCTGAGCTATTGTCTCAGCCGAGCTTGTGATCCTTCCCTGATCTCTTGCTAGCTTCTTTGAGCTTTCAAAATTAGATTTTGGAGATTTTGGTCTATATAGCCTTCAGATACTTCAGTGCCACATTGGCATCATGAAGTGCTGCAAGTTCTGGCTCCTTTGGTGGTAGGGTTCTTTTGGATGAACCCTCAATTGGTTGCCTAGTCTGTTCTTCTGGAGACTGTGTTTTCACTTCCATCCCTGTTGACTCTGCAGCAGGGTGATCTGATATAGTCTCCTCGTTTGAGGTCTGCAAGACGAGTTTTCTTCTGATCTCCTTTGGTTGCTTCATTTTAGCCTGTTGTGCTTTGCTGATTAGCACTTTCTTGACCTCATCAGTCTTCTTTGGAGGGTGGTCTGCACCCTTTGCATTGTTCTGCACTGCTTCTGCCTTTGGAGGGTGGTCTAGAGCCTTTGCACTAGTTTGCACAGCTGCAGTCTTCTTTGTGAATCCGATAGACTGTTTGCCTATCTTTCTTGCATCTATTTGCTTGGCCACTGTCCATGGCCTCTCTTCCTTCTCAGATAGTTTCAGCTTTCCTTTGAGGATGATGCTGATTACTCTTCCAAATAAAGGTTGTTTTGCTTCCATAGCCTTTCTTATACTGTAAGAGAATTACACACATAATCTCTTGTTGATCAAATGTGATCTGATCTTTGGAGAATTCTGTGGACACGATAACTTTCTTGACAACATCTGCAAGCAGCTTGTGCTCCCTAGATAGATACTTCTTCATTGTTCTGATTCCTTCTTTCTGTCTGTCTTCGCTTAGCATGGCATGCCTTTCGTTTGCTACTACGAAAGGTGGGATGATTCTAGATCCTTTATTTGGGACTCTAAAGTACTGTCCAAAGTCATATGCACCTATGTAGATCCCAATCTTCTTCGTTGTTGAGAAATACGTGATCAGATGAAGGTCGTCTATAACTTTAGCCTTCTCAATGAAGTTTTGTACTTCTTCATCATAGATTCTGTTGGTTCTTTCACAAAAATACTTGAGCCCTGCATCTTGAATTAACTCAGCCATCTCCTTCACTTCGTCGGATTCATTTCTCATGGTCTAGAAATCAAGCACCACTCCTGTTTGCAACTCGGTTTTCTTTGTTGGGCTTCGTTGCTCATCAGATTTGACACTCTTTTGGGGAGTGCTAGACTGAGTGTTGGCCATATTTCAAAAAGGTCGAAGGAATTTTTGAGTTGTGAGATTGAATTTCAGAGAATTTTGTGAACTTAGGGTTTCGCAGTTTCGTACAGTAGAGCGCGAGAATGAGAGAATTAGAGAGAGAATAAGAGAATAAAAGTGTTTTTCAAATTGGAAAAATCTCAGATTTTATACCTTTTGAAAAATATAACCGTTGCCAGTTTATAACTAATCGTTATGCAGTTTCTGCCATTGATTTGACCGTTATGTAATTTTAAGAAATCAGTTTTAAAACGTTATTTACTTTCCAAAAATAGATTTACAGTATAACAATATTATCTCTAGTATGTGTTCCTCATATGCAGTAGGTAGTAGAGTAAAATAATGCTAGTTTGCATCTCACAAAATAATGCTAGTCTGCATTTTACATATGTAGTAGAGCATTTTGGCCAATTTTATTTTTTTAAATCAAGTATATCCAATTCTCTACGGAATTAAATAAATTTGCTCTCATCGAGAGACTTTGTAAAAATGTCTACAATATCTTTTTCTATTGGAATATATTCCAATTTGATGTGATTTGTTTTGCACAAGATCTCTAATAAAGTGATATCAAACATCAATATGTTTGGTTCTTGTATGAAAAACTGAATTTTCTGAAATCATCATTGCAGACTTGTTGTCACAAAATATTGAGGTTTCAGAGAATATCATATCGTAGTCTGCAAGATATGGCTTCATCCAAAGTATTTATTGAGCACAGTTTCCTGCAGCTATATATTCTGCTTCCGCAGTAGAGGTTGACAAAGTGGTCTGCTTTTTGCCAAACCATGAGATCAGTCTTGCACCAAGGAATTTACATAATCCATTAGTGTTTTTCCTGTCAACTTTACAACCTTCAAAATCTACATCTGAAAAAACTGTTAGTGTAAAATCCGATTCTGTCGGATACCATACACCAAGGTTTGAAGTTTCTTTGAGATATCTCAGTATTCTCTTTACCACAATGTAATGGGATTCCTTGGGATCATACTGATACCTTGCATAGACACAAACTAAGTATTGGATGTATGGTCTGCTACAATAAGGTATAATAATGAGCCTATTACTTCTCTATATATTGTTTGACTTATTCTATTTCCTTTTTCATCTTTATCTATTTTTATTTATGTACTCATAGGGGTTTTCATATGGCTTGTACTTTCTAATTCATATTTTTTTATTGTGTTCAATAGGTACTTAGATTGATTAAAAAAATTCTCACTTTCTAATTATTGTACCTGAAATCTTAGAAAATATTTTAATTCCCGCATTAAGTTCATTTGAAATTTAGATTTCATTAATTCAACAAATCGTTCACAAAGTTTATTATTAGTGCAACCAAATATAACGTCATCAATATAAATTTGCACTAACAATATATGTTCTTTATGCTTTTTAAAAGAATAAAGTGGTATCTACTTTTCCTCTTTGAAATTTATTCTTAGATAGGAAGGTTAGGAGAGTTTCATGCCATGTTGTTGGAGCATGTTTTAGTCAATATAATGCCTTGTGTAACCTGTAGACATGTTCTAGATGTTCAAAGTCTTCAAAACTAGGAGGCTGTTCAACATATACTTCTTCTTGTAACTTTTCGGTTAGAAAGGCACTCTTTACATCAATCTGGTAGACTTTGAATCCTTGATATGTAACATAGGCAAGGAACATCCTTATGGCTTCTAGTCTTGCAGCAGGGGCAAAGGTCTCATCAAAATCGATTCCTTCTAGTCTGCATAGGAGCATCCTTTTCCTAAATGATGTCTTCCTTTGTGTGTGCCTTGATCCATTTTCTCTTGTCTTGTTCATTAGTTGTTTGTTCGTGTTGTTGTTGCTTGGTAGATTGTTCTAACTCTGCTGCATTGTGGTTTTCTTCAATGTGTGCAGAAGACATTTCCTTGTCTACAGTTTCAATACCCTCGTCTGCATCCTGTTCATCCTCTATATATGCACATTCCTCATCAAAGACATTAGCATCTCGTATGGATATTTTTTATTCATCAAAAGATACTTGTACTGACTCCTCAACCATTTTTATTCTTATATTGTATATTGTAAAGGCTTTACTGATTGTGGAGTATCCTAAGAAGGTTCCCTCGATTGTCTTATTATTAAATTTCCCTGGATGATTTTTGTTATTGTTATGTATATAGCATTTACATCCAAAGACATGAAAAGATTTGACACTTGATGTCTTTCCTTTTCATAATTCATTGGAGGTCTTTTTATGTTGTTTATGTATAGTGTATTTGTTTTGAGTGTAGCATGCAGTGTTTACTGCTTCTGCCCAGAAGCTTTTTCGTAAGTTTGCATCAACAAGCATTGTCTTAGTTGCTCCTATAGGTGTCATATTTTCCCTTTCTACTACACCATTTTATTGAGGTGTTTTAGGTGCTTAGAAGTTGCGTTTTATTCCGTGATCATTGTAGTAGATATCCACTCCTATTTGATCAAATTCGGTACCATGCTCACTTTTAATTATGAGTACCTCAATTCCTTTCTCATTTTGAATTTGTCTTAGGAATCTAGTTAGCAGACTTCAGGTTTCGCTCTTTTTATGTAGAAACATTACCCATGTGTATCTTGAGTAATCATCTACAATAATTAGAGTATATTTCTTTTTGTTCTTAATCTCAACTGAACCAAAAAGATCCATATATAATAATTTCATAATTTTATTTGATTCTCATTAATTTAGAGGTTTAAAGCTTTCTCTAGTCTGTTTTTCTTCTTGACAAGGTCTGCATAGTTTATCCTTTTTAAACATTGTATGTCGAAGACCTCTCACTAGGTTTTCTGAGGATAATCTGACTATAGTTTTGAAATTAAGGTGAACTAAACATTTATGCCATAGCGAGTTTGTGTCTTCAGCATCATTTGTGTAAAAACATGTTACTTGTTCTAACTGTAATGAGTCAAAATCTACTACATACATGTTTTCTTTTTTGATTCCTACTCATTTGACTTCTTGTGTGATTTTGACATGAATTTTGAGTGAATGAGATATCATAATTTTTATCACACAACTGACTAATAGATAACATGTTATGTTCTAAGCCTTTGACATAAGCAACATCTCTAAAGATTATGAAACATGTACCAAGGATTCCATTATCTTGAGTTTTATCAGCCTTTCCTCCTCAAAAATGACTAGAGATCCTTGTTTTTTTCTGTAGTCTTTAAGGATGCTTTTGTTTCCTGTCATATGTCCTAAGCATCCACTGTCAAGATACCATATTCCGTCCTGTTTTTTCTACATTTAAAACATAAAGAGGTAGTACATGGTACCCACTCATAATCATCTAGGGAAATTTAATCCTAAGGCAGATGAGGGAACTTTCTTAGGATACTCTACAATCAGTAAAGCCTTTAGAGTGTACAATATGAGAATACAAACGGTTGAGGCGTCAGTACATATATCCTTTGATGAATCAGAAACATCCATGCGTGATGCTAATGCCTTTGATGAGGAATGTGCATGTATAGATGATGAATAGGATGCAGACTAGGATATTGTAACTGTAGATAAGGAAGAGTCGTCTGCACACAATGAAGAAAATAACAATGCAACAAAGACAGAAAAATCAATCTCTCAACAACATCTGAAGCAAACAACTGATGAACAAAACAAGAGAAGTTGAATCAAGACACACACATAGGAAGGAATCATTGGAGACAAAGATACACCTGTGCAGACAAGAAGGGCAACAACCAGAGAATGCATATCTTCTCGCTTCATATCAGAAGTAGAACCAAAGACAACAAGTGAAGCCTTGAGTGATCCAAACTAGGCAGATGTCATGCAAGAAGAACTGAATGAGTTTCAAAGAAATGAAGTGTGGTATCTAACATCAAGACCCAGAAATTATCCAGTTGTTGGATGCAAATGGGTATTCAGAAACAAAACTAATGAAAATGGAATTCAAAAACAAATCTAGGTTAGTTGCAAAAGGATAATCACGAGAAGAAGGAATCAATTTTGATGAGACCTTTGTCCATTGCAAGACTAGAAGCCATAAGAATTTTCCTTGCCTATGCTACATATCAAGAATTCAAAGTCTACCAGATGGATGTAAAGAGTGCCTTTCAAAACGACAAGCTACTAGAAGAAATATATATTGAACAGCCTTCTGGTTTTGAAGACTTTAAACATCCAGAACATGTTTATAGGTTAGACAAGACATTATATGGATTAAAGGAAGCTCCAAGGGCATGGTATAAAACTCTTTCAACCTTCCTATGTGAAAATAAATTTCAAAGAGGAAAAGTAGATACCACTTTATTTCTTAAAAAACATAAAGAACATATATTGTCAGTGCAAATTTATATAGACTACATTATATTTGGTTGCACTAATAATAAACTTTGTGAGAGGTTTGCTGAATTTATGAAATCTAAATTTCAAATGAGTTTAATGGGGGAATTAATATATTTTTAGGACTTCAGGTATAACAATTAGAAGGTGGGATCTTTTTAAATCAATCTAAGTACCTAAAGAACACAATAAAAACGTATGGATTAGAAAATGCAAGGCATATGAAAACCTAGCATTATTTTATGATATGCAGACTAGCAATATTTTACTCTACTACTTACTACACTTAAGGAATGCACACTAGAGAAAATATTGTTGTGCTATACATCTCTATTTTGCAAAGACAGTAACATTTTTAAAGTGATTGTCTAAAATCACACAACGGTCAAACCAATGACAGAAACTACGTAACGGCTAGTTAAATCAAGAGGTGAATAATAGTGACATTGATTTCAGACAAGAATTACTTGTTTTGAAGAACTGCATATAAACTCCCCAACAATGGCCCAACTCCTCTTGAAAAATATTGTTGAGTAGCCATCAACCCTTGGTGCCTTAGTATCATCAATACCCCACCAGAGCTTGCTTGGCATATCTTACATCACACTCTTGAAGCAGGTAAAGATATTGATCTTTAGAAAGTTGAGGTTCCTCCAAAATTACATCCTAGTTAATCAACAAAGAGTAACCCTCAGATGAGCCTAGTTGCTTCTAAAAAAATTGAAGACACTCAACTTCAATAAGCTACTTCTCATGGACTAAAATGCCTGCCTCGGTTTTAACACCTAGTATCTGCTTCTTATTTTTTCTTCTATTAAGAACACCATAAAATTACTTTGTATTCCTGTCCATGGAGGATCTTTCAAGAACTCTCTTAAGTAATTTGATAGGAATGTGCAATCCCTCCATTTGTTAAAAATTGATGCAACAAAACATAGATGTATTAGTTATAATGTAGTTAGTTTGTTTAGGCTAGAAGTCAAGTAGGTAGTTACAGTCTAGGTCAGATGCCAGTAAGCAGACGATTGCAGAAGAATGAAGATCGTGCAAGCCATCAGATACAGACTATTACAAAGGACTTTGGATAAACAGCGAGTGCATTAATAAGCAACAAAAGAACTCAAAGGCTTCAGGATGAAAGACTGAGCTTGCAGACGAGGACCAACATGGCAAGGCATGAACTGAGTCAGATCTGAGTGCAGACAAAGGTTGCAACAAAGACTGGGTGCAGACAAGGGTTGCAGTATGGGATGCAGACTAGGATTGTAAAAGAGACTAAGTGCAGAGTAGAAGTTGTAGCAGACTGGATTGCAGCAAAGGTGATTGCTAGGATGGGGTAAGAGGTTTGAAGTCAGTCAAGCGAGGATTTGAGTTCAAGTAGCAACGACATGGATTATGGGGATAGTGGACTGCCAGCATCAGGAACGAGATGGTGGGGAACACTAGTGGCAAAGTGTCATTCCAGGAACAATGTGTTGTATGCTATAGGTTTGTTCCTTGAGTCTTTAAAAGAGAACCGGTGAAGCTTATTAAGAAGAGCATTTGAAAGTGGATTGAAAAGCAAAGAGTGCAAAGCAATCTAGCAATTCAAAGATTATTCAAGAAAGCTAAGTCGTGAAGATACAGTCGAAAGTGTCGCTAGTCTACAGAAGAATAAAGTCTTGGAGGAGAGTCCAGAGTTTGGATTTGTGGAAAGCATCTATGTTTTTTGTTTTTCATACAAGTTAGATAACTTGTAAAAGGAAAGTCTCTTGTAAGCTCAAACAAGAAGATAGTGATATTCACCTCTTGGCTTGACTACACTGGTCACCAAGGGAAGACTGGACTAAGCTCTCGATCATAATTTAATATCAAGTGTCTGAACCAGTATAAATACTGTGTCTGTCTATTGCTTTCATTACATTGATATTTAGAATTGCTTCTAATAGATTATCATAGCCAAAAAGAGATAAACTCAAAGAGTTACCAATCTCTACTATAGAATACCAATTGTTATCTGCAGATTACCTGAGTAGTCTACATAGAGCAATAGTCTGGGCAAAAGTAGTATTCCACATAAGAAGACCATTAAAGTCTTAAACAACCTATTCAACCCCCCCCCCTCCTTCCCCCTCCTCTAGGTTGAAACTCGAACGTTATAATTGGTATCATAGCCTGACTTTTCAGATTTAATGGTTATTGAAAAGAAAAGGTCACATATTATACTTGCAAAGAAGTTACTAACAGTTTGTTTGTGTGAAGCTTACCAGCAATAATGGCACTACCAAAGTTTCCCAAATGTCCTAATAGTGGAGAACCTCTAACTTGCTCCTTCGACAAGTTCAACCACTTGAAGTTGAGAATGCTTGCACATCTCAATTTTATTGATGAGAGGATGCAAGACATTGTTCTAGATGGACCAAATGTTCCAATGATGTCAGATTCAAAAGACTCAACAAGAGAAGTATAACTACCAAAATCCCTCTGGACAAGAGAAGACTGGGATCTAGAGATGGTTGGGAGAAAAGCTCTAAATCAAATATTCAAATCCCTAGATGACAACGTGTTTGAAATTATGGTTCATACCAAGACAGCAAATGAAGCATCGGAGGCTTTAATGCTAAGAAACAAAGGAACTAATGAGATCAGAGAGAACAAGAAGGATGTATTGATACAAAAATACGAGCTAGTCTCAATGAGGTCCGATAACCTTCTTTGAAAGATTCAATATTCTCATCAACAATCTCAAAACCTTGAGAAAGACTTTCGAAAATAAGGAAGTCAATCTTAAGTTTGTGAGATCTCTTGGTGAAATCTGGAACACAAAGACAACTGCTATAAGAGAATCCAGAGATCTAACAAAGATGTCCCTGGCTACTCTTTATGGTGTTCTGCATACTTACAATCTTGAAGTTGAGTAGAAGAAGTAGATTGATAATGCAAGAAAGAAAACCTTGGCTTTTAAAGCTCAAGAGAGAGTTTTGAAATCCATGGCAGAAGAAGAGAACAATGACACCTAGTCTACAAGTGAAGAAGATCTATCAGAAGAACTGGCACTGATGGAGAAGAAGTTCAAGAAGGTGTTCAAAAAGAACTTTCCCTCAAAAAACAAAGATGGAGACAAGGAAGTTTGCTACAACTATGACAAACTAGGACACTTTGCTGCTTAATGCAGATGACCAACCCAAGACTCGACAACACCAAAGTTCAAAAAGGACCACAACAAAGTCACCCGTGAGAAGGAAAGAGGCAAGGCATATGCAGCAAAGACATGGAGCGACACAGACTCTGATGATAAAGATATCATGTCAAATGCTGAGCTATGTATCATGGCAAAAGAAGAAGAACAAAAACAGGTATTTAATTTCTCTGACTCAGAAGCCACAACATAGGAATTGAAGGAAGCACTTCAAGAAACCTCTGAAAGCTTTATTTCTCTTTTAAAAGAAAATAAAGAAAATCTTAAGCAAATTATAACTCTTAAAGAGAAATGCAATTTAAATGAAGAGACTAATAATAGGCTAATCAATGCTCAAGATAATCTCAAGGAAACAAATGAAAAAGTAAAGCTTCTCAATGCAGTAGTGGAAACACTAACTATGAGAAACATTAAGCTTCAAAAGCATGTAAATGCTTGGAATGGCAAGACCTTAGATCTGCAAAAAATGATCAACACATGTCAATCTTCTATGATAAAACTCGGTTAGGATACAATGATTGGTTGAACAATAATAAGGACAGAAAGGTCATTACCAAGAAAGATGAGCAGACCACTGCAAAAGTCCTGTAGAAAAAAAAATATCTCTATTGTAGTAGGGGTACAGATGTAGAAAACCTATACTGCATGATATGTGCATAAGAGCCAATGCTCTACTGCACAAACCGTGCAGAATAGCAATAGCTCAACTGCACCAACAATACTGAGAAAGAACAATATTCTCAAGAGATCTGTACTGCAGAGTAAGATCTCTACTGCTCAGCCTCAAAGGAATTGGGGCAGACTACTTGTATATGCGTATGATAAATATAATGAGAAAAAGAGAGCAAGAAACTCTAAAAGGGAATTTAGAAAAAGGTCCTATAAAGCTTAACATACACCTAACTACTCAGTATGGAATAACTCCCCGAAATCAACATGGAGAAAACCATATTCGAGACACACATGCTCATGTCAAGAGCAGCAAACCAAGTAGAGCACACCACTGAGAAGCATAAGACCAAAGGTCTACTACTTTACTTGTGACAAACTTGGCCACAAATCATTTGACTACTGGAGCTCACACAAGAAGATAATTCAAGTGTGGATTCCAAAAGCTAATTCAAGAATGGGTACCATGTACAAGCTCTTCATGTTTTCATTATAGGAAAAGCAAAAGGGGATATGGTACTTGGACAGTGGATGCTCAGGACATATGACAGGAGACAAATCCAACCTTGAAGATTTCAGAAAAGAACAAGGACCTATTGTCATATTTGGAGGAGGAAAGACAGGTACAACTAAAGATTATAGAACCCTTGGTACAAGTTCTTTAATCTTTAGAGATGTTGCTTATGTCAAGGGCTTAGAACATAACCTGCTATCCATTAGTCAGTTGCGTGATAAGAACTATGATGTGTCATTTACTCATGATACATGTCAAGTAATAGATAAGATCACACTAGAAGTCAAATTACTAGGAATTAGAAAAGCAAACATATATTCACAAGCTTTATAAGAAATGAATTGTGGAAAGGAAAAACACTAAGTGTTAAATACTTTCATGCCTTTGGATGCGTATGTTATATACACAACAATGATAAAAACTATTTACATAAATTTGATCCTAAGGCAGATGAGATAACCTTCTTAGGATACTCAACAAACAGCAAGGTTTGTTGAGAAAACTATTTACATTATAGAGTGTATAATAAGAGAACAAAGACTGTTGAGAAGTCAGTTCATGTATCATTTGATGAAAAAGAAACATTCTTAAGAGATGTAAATGTATTTGTTCAGGAATGTACATGCAATGAACACGCTGCAGAAGAGGTTATTAATACTGTAGACAAGTAAGAGTTGTCTGAACATAATGACACTGTAGGAGAGGAAGAAGAACAATCTCAACAACAAGTAGAATCAAATGAACAAGATAAAGGAATATGGATTAAGGCACATACACAGGATGATATTATAGGAGATAAGAATGCATCTGTGCAGACTAGGAGAGCAGCAAATACAGAATGCTTGTCTAGCTGTTTCATATCTAAAATAAAACCTAAGGTAATAAAAGAAGCTCTAAATGATCCAAACTGGGTGGATACAATGCAAGAAGAACTAAATGAGTTTGAAAGAAATGAGGTTTGGTATCTCACACCGAGACCCAAAAACTATCCAGTTATAGGATGCAAATGGGTGTTTAGAAATAAATTTGATGAAAATGGAACAGTCATCAGAAACAAGGCTAGATTAGTTGTTAAGGGATACTCACAAGAAGAAGGAATTGATTTTGATGAAACCTTTGCACCTGTAGCAAGATTAGAAGCCATAAGAATGTCCCTTGCCTATGCAGCATACCAAGGATTTAAAGCCTATCAAATGGATGTAAAAAGTGCATTCCTGAATGAAAAGCTGCAAGAGGAAATTTATGTTGAACAACCTCCTGGCTTTTGAGGATTATGAACATCCAGATCATGTATATAGGTTAGATAAGGAATTATATGGGCTAAAACAAGCACCTAGGGCATGGTATGAAACTCTTTCAACTTTTCTCTGTGAGAATAAATTTGAAAGAGGTAAGGGTGATACCACTCTGTTCTTCAAGAAGCATAAAGAACACATATTGTTAGTGCAAATCTATGTAGATGATATTATAATTGGTTGCACTAATGATAAGCTTTGTGAAAGATTTACAGAACTAATGAAATCTAAATTTCAAATGAGCTTAATGGGAGAACTAAAATATTTCCTAACACTGCAAGTACAACAACTAAAAAGTTGAATTTTCTTAAATCAATCCAAGTACTTAAAGAACACAATTAAAAAGTATGGATTGGATAATGCTAGTCATATGAAAACCCCAATTAGCACATCAATAAAAATTGAAAAGGATGAACTTGGAAAGAAAATAAATCAAACAATGTATAGAGGAATAATAGTATCATTATTATACCTTACTGCAAGCAGACCAGACATTCAATATGCAGCTTGTGTCTGTGCAAGATATCAATCTGATCCCAAGGAATCTCACTACATTGTAGTAAAGAGAATTCTAAGATATCTCAAAGGAACTCTAAATCTTGGTGTATGGTACCATAGGGAATCAAATTTTACACTCATAGGCTATTCAGATGCAGATTTTGCAGGATATACAGTTGACAGGAAGAGCACAAATGGATCATGTCAATTTATTGGAGCAAGGTTAATATCATGGTTCAGCAAGAAGCAGACTACCGTGTTTACTTTTACTGCAGAAGCCGAATATATTGCTGGTGGAAGCTGTACTGCACAAATATTATGGATGAGGTCCCAACTTACAGACTATGGTATAATATTCTCTGAAACCTCTATATTTTGTGACAATACGTCTGCAATGGCTATTTCAGAAAATCCAATTTTTCATTCAAGAACCAAGCACATTGATGTAAGATATCATTTTATCAGGGATCATATGCAGAAAGGTCATATTAAATTGAAATACATTCCAACAGAAAAACAAGTTGCAGACATTTTTACAAAACCTCTTGATGAAAACAAGTTCATTCAATTTTCAGGAGAATTGGGTATACTTGATTTAAAACAATAAAACTCGCCAAAAATACTTTACTACTCTACTGCATGTGTAGAATGCAGACTAGCATCATTCATGAAAAATACAGACTAATTCTACTGCACTACTCCTTAGTCAATAAGTTAAGTGCAGACTAAAATCAATAGTGATTTACTGCATCTATTTTAGGAAACAAAATCAGTTTTAAAATGTTAATTAACTATTTTTCTAAAATAACGCATAACGATCAATTGGTGACTGTTACTCCATAACGGGTCGAAAAAACACTGACAACGGTCATATTTCCCAACGAATATAAAAATTATAAATTTTCAATTAGAAAGTCACTTGACTCTCTAATCTCTCTCTCTCTCTAACAAATGCTCAAACTCTCTCTCTTTCTCTCTAAACTCTTGAGCGCTCTACTGCACGAAATCGAAACCCTAAGTTCTTGAAAAATACTTCAATTCGATTTCCAAAACACCGCAATTCTTTCAAATTACTTTAAAAATGCCCAACACACCATCCCGTTCATCAAAGAAAAGCCAGAAATCCTCTGAATCTCAGAGGAGTCCTTCAAAAAGAATTGAACTTGAAATAGGCATCGTGTTTGACTTCAATTCAATTTGGGACGAGCAAGAAGAAGTCAGAGACATAGTTGAATTGATCGAAGAGGCTGGACTCAAGTATCTATGTGAACGAACAAGCACAATATATGATGATGAAGTTGTGGATTTCATCAAGAAGGGACAAGTTGTAGACAGTCTGTAGCAAATTACTTGCACCTCTATTGCAAGAGGAATAACCATCCAGATGAACTCTGACGACCTTGCACAATACTTCAATCTTCCAAATAAAGATACAAGAATCATTCCACCGGAAGTTGTCAAGCTGGGAAGGCAAGCAATGCTCAGCCAAGACAAATAGAATGAGGGGATAAGAACAATGAAGAAATTCTTATCGAAAGAACACAAATTACTTGCTCATATCGTGAAGAAAGCCATTCTCTCCAGAGAATTCAGCAAGGATCAAATAAACTCCGATCAACAGGAGATTATGTATGCAATCCTTACAAAAACAAGAGTAAACTGGGCCAGTTTCCTAATGTATCAACTTGCTAGATCGGTGAGGGCCAAACTACCACTATTCGGAAGGATAATTAGTATCCTTCTCAAACAGAAGTTGAAGCTCTCAAATAAAGAAGGAAGGCAATGGAACAAATCCAAGAAAATCAAAATCAAAAAGATAGGAAAAACGCTCTCAGGACTCACAAAGAAGCCTACAAACTAGCCACAGAAGCCTGTGGAAGTGCAGACCAAATGGAAGGCCAAGCAGACCACTATGGTAGTGCAGACTACTACAATACAGACTTGATATGCAAAGAAGTAGACCAAGAAGAAGTCAGCTCAACAGAAGTTAAAGAAACCAAGAGCTACAAGGAGGAAAATCATTGTGCATACCTTCGATAAGGAAACCATATCCGATAAGCCTGCTGCAGATCCAATCAGATTCAATGAAGAAGAAACGTAGTCTACAATAGTGCAGACTGAGGAAGTCATTGATCAGTATGCAATAGTGCAGACTGAGGAAGTCATTGATCAGTTTATAATAGTGCAAATTGGGTTGATAACTGAGCCCTCTTCATCAAGAATTCCACCAAAAGTACCTAAAATTGCCGCCCTTCATAATGCGAATATAGCAATTCAATTCCTGAAGGCAGGAGCAGGTGAAGACTTAAAGAACCTGATCTTGGAAGGCCAAGTAACTTTCAGGAGATAAGAGAGGGCCCTCGAGCTGAGTTTAGACAGAGGCTCGCTGCAGAAGGCTACACCCACGAAGAAATAAAAGAAATCGAGGCCAAGATGTTAGCTTTTCAGATGGAACCAACCTCAGTTACCTCTGTTGCACCAACTCTCACAATTAGACCCCTTGCAGCAGATCCAACAACAACAACAAGAATTGTTCCATTCTTAGGTAGTAGAATGGAAACTTCACCAATGACAGATGACCAGCCGACCACTGGAACTTCCGTACGGACAACAACAATATCCTTAACTCAGGAAAAGCCCTCTCCTGAGAAGATCATTGAATTAGTCATGAAGAAGGTGAAGGCAGTCGAGAGAAAAACCTACTATAGCAGAAAGTCATAGATACCCAACTGCTTGTAGAAAGGAGTAAAGCCAAGATGAAGAAGAAGATTCAAAGCGATAAACTGATTCAGGAGTTCGTGTCACAACATAATCTACCTATCAAGAGGCCAAGAACAACACCAACACCGATGCCAACGCCAACTCCAAAAGCACCAGCAAGGACTACAAGGAGAACTACACAGTCTGCAAGACCAAAGCTAATTCCTCAAGGACCCAAAACACTATACCAAATCAATCCAAACCAATCCCAAACATTGATTAGTGATATAACAAGAATGAAGGAAGGAGAGATTCATCAACTGGTTGAACTCCAAAAGAAGTAAGTAAGTAGGTCAACAAGACCCAAGGAGCCTCACTTCCTGATCAATGGAGTTCTTGAGTTCAAAGACTCCATGCTGAAGACAAAGAGGCTCAGACATGTTCTCCTTAGGCATGTTGAGTTTGTCAACACTCCAGAGACTGTATCAGAACTCAAGAGAATTTTGAAAAAACACATCAAAGCTGCCACCGAGGAGGTCTATGAATACCTCTCTCGACCTGATCTAGGAGAACATCAACCAGCAGGAGATGATGAAGATAATAATGGAGGCGACCGACCTCAACAAGACCCTCATGATGATGAAGATGATATCATCGATCAAGTAGCTGCTAAAGGAGTTCAAATGCAGTCGACTGCAGCTGAGCAACCTGAAGAAACTCCTACAGATGAGGACGTTGCCAATGAGATATTTGCTGCTAAAGGAGATGCTCCTCCAGCTACCACCCAAGCAGAACCAGTAGCACTCTCAACTAAAGAAGAAAGTCATGATGAGTCCTCAATTGACGATTCTATTGTAGAAACATCATTGATCATTGTTCTTGCAGCAGAAGAGCCACTTGATGAGCATGCAGACGAGGGGCAAGCCACTCAACGACAGACAAAAGAATTTCCTGATATTGAAGAAGACTCACCTACAGCTGAGATCACATCCATCGAAGTCCCAACACATATAGACGAGTTCATTGTCCCTGTAGTCGAGACAAATGATACAGAAGACTTCAATTTGGTTGTAGCAAAGGAACAACAAGCAACTCCATCTAGAGGCATTGAACACAAAGTCTTTACTCCACTATCTACATTTGAGTTAGCTCAAATGAAACCACATGTACCCTCTGTAGTCCTGGAGCTAATATACAGTGATACCTCAGCTACCAAAATGACTCCAACAGTAATCAAAGACCTCAAGAAAGCATTTGAAGAACATGAAGTTGAAGTCCTCTCTATCCAACCACATGAGCAAAGGGAAAGAATTCCCTCTTTAACCTCAGAAGACACAACATAGTACTGACTACGTCAGCTTGATCAAGAGATCTATGGAATGCACTCATAGATCATGACTGCCTTTTATGATTTCCTAGAAGCCTTGGAGCCAATTGCAGCAGACCTTGCAGCAGAAAAGGAGCTCAGAAAATCAACCTTTGACAACTTTGGAGAGACACTAAGGAATCTAGCAGCCAGAGTCATTGATTAGATAAAGAAAAATAGATAAGTGAATCTTCACAATTAATGAATCCACACCTTCAACTTCAGAAAATTCAAGGGGCAATAGTCTGCTGCACTACGCAAGCTCAATGAAATGATACAGACCACCAAGCAACTGATTGATGAGCATATGCGCATCAATGACATCAAATTTGGTCTCCTCGAAACCAAATTGCAGGTTGTTCAGAAAAATATCTTCTCTTAAATCAAGGGCGTCCGAACTGTTCTTGAAGCACTGACCTCCACCCTCAATGTTAACAAAAAGGGGAAGAAACAATCTGCAAACGAGGAGCAGCAGACTCAGGGGGAGAAATCTACTTCGGCAAAAAGGAAAAACTCCTTTGAACAAGGGAAGGAGCCCAAGAGGTCTAAGCATCATAGGGAAGAATCTTATGAGGAATGAAGAGGGCGCTTCAGAGGATAGGCATCGGAAGCGCAGCAGAGAAAATGATGAAGAAAGAAGATACATGCGCAACAAAGGCAAAGAGCATCAAAGGTAATACTTTGATTGCTAAATTTATGTTATTCTATTGTTATTAACAATGTAATTAAGTTGAACAGAGTTTCAAAAAAATATACTAAGTTATTAAGAAAAATATGAATACTTGTTGTATTACATAGGAGTTTTTGTTAGCATCAATTTAGGGGGAGATTGATAGGAATGTGCAATCCCTCTATTTATATAGAAATTGATGTAATAAAACTTAGATGTATTAGCTATAATGTAGTTAGTCTGTTTAGGCTAGAAGTCAAGTAGGTAGTTACAATCTAGGTCAGATGCTAGTGAGCAGACGATTACAGATGAATGAAGATCGTGCAAGCCATCAGATGCAGACTACTACAAAGGACTTTGGATAAACAGCCAGTGCATTGATAAGCAACAAAAGAACTCAAAGGCTTCAAGATGAAAGACTGAGCTTACAAACGACGACCAACATGGCAAGGCATGAAATGAGTCAGATTTAAGTGCAGACAAGGGTTGCAACAGAGAGTGGGTGCAGACAAGGGTTGCAGTATGGGATGCACACTAGGATTGTAAGAGAGACTGGGTGTAGAGTAGAAGTTGTAGCAGACTGGATTGCAGCAAAGGTGATTGTCAGGATGGGGTCAGAGGTTTGAAGTCAGTCAAGCGAGGATTTGAGTTCAAGTAGCAACGACATGGATTCTGGGGATAGTGGACTGTCAGCATCGTTTACGAGATGGTGAGGAACACTAGTGGCAAATTGTCATTCCAGGAACAGTGTGTTGTATGCTATAGGTTTGTTCCTTGAGTCTTTAAAAGAGAACCGATGAAGCTTATTGAGAAGAGCATTTGAACGTGGATTGAAAAGCAAAGAGTGCAAAGCAATCTAGCAATTCAAAGATTATTCAAGAAAGCTAAGTCGTGAAGATACAGTCGAAAGTGTCACTAGTCTATAGAAGAACAAAGTCTTGCAAGAGAGTCCAGAGTTTGGATTTGTTCAAAGCATCTAGGTTCTTTGTCTTTCATACAAGTTAGATAACTTGTAAAAGGAGATAGTGATATTCACCTCTTGGCTTGACTACACTGGTCACCAAGGGAAGACTGGACTAAGCTCTCGATCATCATTTGATATCGAGTGTCTGAACCAGTATAAATACTGTGTCTATCTATTGCTTTCATTACATTGATATTTAGAATTGCTTTTAATAGATCATCATAGCCAAAAAGAGATAAACTCAAAGAGTTATCAATCTCTACTATTGACTACCAATTGTTATCTGCAGACTATCTGAGTAATCTGCATAGAGCAATAGTGTGCACAAAAGTAGTATTCCACATAAGAAGACCATTAAAGTCTTAAACAACCTATTCACCCCCCCTCTAGGTTGAAACTCGAACCTTATATAATCCTCCTTCGCTGCTAGAGCTGCTTTGTAAGCATTTGATGCAACGGCTACAAGTTCCCTCTTCTCGTTCATATAGTTAGATCTAAGCTCTTCTTGTCTCACAAAAAGAACCTGTTCAGCTTCCAAAAATCTACCCTCCATATTGAAAATCGGCCCTGATGGATCTTCTTAAAGCCCTTCCTCATACTCTTAAGTTTGAATAAAATCTGGAATATAAGGCTACCATCATACTGTATTTTCTATACCCTTCTAACCACATTGAGAAAATCTAGATATTTACACTAGACGCTAAGAAATCTGAATGGCATTCAAGGGACATATGTCTCTAAGAGTTTAATAATCATAGCGAAATGGTATGAAATACGAGCTTCAAGGAACTTAGCTATAGAACTATATGTATCCCGCCACTGTTGATCACACAAAACCCTATCAAGTTAATTTACATCCATGAGCCTTCATTCTGATTATTGCACTAGGTGTGGATACATCTACTAACTGACCTATCATCAAGGCCATAATGGATCTGTTCAGTCAAACCCATGATGTATAGAAATTAAGTGATAGGCAAACTCTAGCCTTCGATATCCCAGTATGCATCAAAGCTGAGACTTGTTTACTTGGAAAGTAAGCCTGTAGTGGATACAACACATTATATAAATGACAATACAAATCAATTACAATCAACATGTCACCTTTCAACTCTTGCTATTTGAAAGCAAGAGTTCAAAGCATGAATATTACTAGTGTTGGATAAAAGATTGCAAGAGGTTATTTCAAGTCCGGTTAAGGAGAAGAAAAGATATTGTAATTGATTTGTATTGTCATTTATATAGTGTAAGGTGACATGTTGATTGTGAGCCTAAAACAATTACACATAGTATTATCCTCTTGACATATTACACTGATAGTCAAGGAATGACTAAAGTAAGGGATATAGCCATATTTTAGTTATATACTCTAACCAATATAAAAACTTCTTGTGTTCTTACGTTACTGCTTTTATTATCTTTTAAACCTACTATTAATCAACTTTGACCAACAATAAAATAAAATGAACCAACATTATTGCAGTAATGTAAGGTTTCACATTATTGTAGTAACCTCTAAATAACTTTACTGTCAATCAAATTTTGATTAGATTATAAGTTTTCAAAAAAGAGACTATTTACCCCCTCCCCCTCTAAACTCACAACTTGCAAAGTAACTGCCATAAGAAAGTCCAGGAAAATGGATCAAACCACTCTTTCTAACCTTTATGGTGTCCTGTTGACTTATAGCTCTGAGATTGAGTAGAGGAAGACCCATGTTATGGACCAAAATAAGGAGAACATCTCCTTCAAAACTCAAATCAAAAGTTCAAAGGAAAGGGTTGTTGCAAAAGAGTCTTCTGACTCACAATCAAAAGACTCAAGCTAGAAGTTGGTCATGTTGGAAAAAAGATTCAGAAAATACTTCAAAACGATGGAAAGGCCCAACAAAGACACCCCTGTACCCCGACAAAGACCCTTTTCCTCTATTCCTCGACTAAATTCTGTTCATGTGTTGCTCTATGTCGCTACTAACAAAGACTGGCCCATCTTTTAGTTAGATGTCAAAAATGCATTTTGTTGCTCAGGAAGAGACTAGAAAAGTTTTTCGACTACGATAGGCTATTTACGGGCTCAAGCAAAGTTCATGTGCATGGTTTAAAAAATTTAGTCAGGTAGTCATGGGATTTGACTTCAACAAAACACTGTAGATCACTACTTTTTTACCAAGACTATGATACCAAACATCATTATACTGTTGGTGTACATCGATGACATGCTTGTTTCTGGAAGCAACACTGATGGTGTAGATTTCATGAAGGCAAAATTGAAGGGACACTTTGTTACTAAAGATTTGGGACATGCTCGCTACTTTCTTGGACTTGAGTGGCGAGAAGTAAAATTGGAATTTCGTTTTGTCATAGAAAATATACGCATGATATACTGGTTGACACTGGTTTTCTTGGGGCAAAGGTGGTGATACACTAATTCAGATATGGGTTGGCCTATCAATGAAATCCTAATGATATCTTAATGAAGATTATCAAATTCCTTTTCACCAATTCAACATTATGAAATTCAACAAACCTAAATTCTCTTTCCAAGTCAAAGCATTGTATTCTTTTTGGGATGGAGGGAGTAAAAAAGTATGCAAGTCGTAAACTGGACCTGGAACACCACTCTATTCACTTTCTATGCTCCCATTTAGCTATACAACATTATGCATAGAGTAAAAAACAAGGGGGTTTTACATATATCTGAAATCATAGGAATTTAAAATAAATCAATTCAAATCTTTATATTTATGGAAGCACTATCCGAATCATATGCAATTTACATAATACCTGTTGTCGTTACTGAATACATTAATTTCAATTTTTCACATTTTTCTCTTTTTTTCCTTGTTTAAATATTCATTTACTACCCAAGTCATATGAAATTTATATAATTTTATGTTGTTGTTAGTCAATCCATTAATTTTAACAATTTATGGTGAAAAACATTTCGTGGATTTCAAGTGTTTATATATAAAATATCCTAATAAAAAATAAAAAGTAAAATAACAATCATCATGTTTTGAGTAACTAATTACAGAAATTTAACAAGATAGCTAAATAATATAAAAATAATATATTTTCATGTAAATGAATGAAAACGCTATATTGATTAATCGATTAGATAAGAGATGAAAAAAGGAAAAAATAAAAGGATAGTAGAAGTTAACGGTTTTATTAATAATAACAATTATTTTGATAATATCATATGATTTGAGTTTTCTTTTTTAAAAATATCATATGATTAATATTTTCATAAACATGAAAAATTGAGATGATTTTTTTTGTAGATTTATAAGATTTCATCCTTTAAATGCAAATTATATAAAAATATCCAATCAAAATTTCATTTATCTTTTAGTATCATTTGGGTTCATAAAATATAAACAATGATAACTATAATTTTATGTTATGATAAACATCAAAATAAATATCAAAATCTAAACAAAATTATATTGGCCATCAAAAAATAATGCCCTCAGATAAAAAATCCAAAAACCAAAAGTAAAATGAAAAATCGAACTCCTCCATCGTCTTCCTCGGTTCCTCGCATAGCAAGCACCAAAGCGTCCAAAACCCTAGCGAGAAAGCGCAATCACGGAAAATGCCATTCATCAGCAAGATACAACGTCAAACCGACTACAGCCTCTTCTCTCCGAGCTGCCCGATTGTCATCGACAACGGCGCCTCATATTTCCGAATTGGGTACCTCATCTGTTTACTCCTCGAAACCTTTTTTTTTTTTTTTTTTTCATTTTTGTATTTCATTGTAATACGAGGAATTTCGAGTTTGATTTGTGTTTGGTTGGTTGTTTTGGATTTGTGTTTGTGTTCCTTGATTTTGCAGTTGGGCTGGTGAGTCGGATCCTCGGGTAATTTTTCGGAACATTGTGCAGCGGCCGCGGCACAAAGTCACTGGTGATTGTTCTCTCTCTCTTTTTGTTTTTGTGTGTGTGTGTGGTTTGAATATGTGATTTAGTTCCCTGCGTTTGTTTTGGCTTGGGGGAGTGGTGGTTGCTTGGTAGCTTAGGAGCTAATTTAGTTAGTGTGATTTGGATAAGTAGATGCTATTTGGGGAAAGGTTGGATGCTTGGACCAGCATCGTGTTCAATGAGGGATGTATGCTCGGAATTTGGCATTGTGATCAATAAACTATATATACGATACGGTTTTGAGATTGATTGGGCTATCAGCCTGATGAGTGCTCGTGTCTATTTAGATCATGATAGATTGAAGATTGTCGTAAGGTGTGTCGTAGATTCCTTATCTGGCTTCTTTTGGTAGCTGTTTTCTCAACCAACTAATTCACTTTGATTAGCTTAGAGTTCTACTCTTCAACATTGTCAACCTGATCTGAGAGAATGGTCGGGTGTGAAGCGGATATTCTTGTAGAAAAGACATCAATTATATTCTAATTCACCGCATCCGTTGGTCCTTGTCCTAGCAGATTCCCACCATACATTGCCACTTCTGTATCTATTTATCTTGTGCCAAGGCTGTCTTACTTTCCTCAACAGCGTATTACTAGATTCACCAATATACTGCATCTGATCATCTGAAGAATCACTACTGCTGAACGTTCCTAGCCTCTAGTAAAATCTGCCAAGGTAGGATTGATTCCCTTTACTGATTCCTTTTCACAACTTCTACGTAGAATCTCTCTTGATATTACAAGCATGAACACATAGGTTCAGCCACCTATGTCGGAACACGGGAGATAGATTTCAGCAGTGTTATCCAAAGAGTTTAATGGGCACACTTAATCCTTAGGCTGTGCAATGCAGCGAGACAACTGCTTTGGTTTCCATGTAGCACTGTAGAAACTACGGTATCCATCTTACCTAAAGCCCTTGCATAACTCCCTGGTTGGAAAGTAAACAAATTACTACTTTGAACACCTTTTCAGAAATAGAGATTCTTGAACTATAAACCTATGCCTTTGGCAGTTTGGGAAAGATGATAATTCCCACTTCATGAATACACTGTTAGGAGATCAATAATTTGTCATCATCTCTGGCTACTGCACTGCAGGATTGCTGATAACCGTTTATATTGGTGAATCAGTGCAAGAGAAAATCAACACACGGCAAGACTTCCCTTAGTAAATGGGAAATCCTGAGGGAGATTACCGCTAGACTCTCAATTATTGACTTTCAGTTTTACCTTCATCCTCTCTTGTTGAATGGTCGATTCATCCTCTCTTGTTGCAATTGAAAACACCAATGGTCCCAAAAAAAAAAAAAAAAAAAAAAAAAAAAAAAGAAAAAAAGAAAAAGAAGTTAGCCGGACAGAGCACCTAAGCCTTAAGGGGAAATATTAGGGCCTCGATGTTCCCTATTAGTAAATGCAACTATATTGATTTGAAAACCTTGACAAGAAACTGCAATCATCAACTCGTGATTGACTTTGAAACCTTGAGAAGGCTTCTAATCCATGAACTAATATGTTATACATTATCTGAAGCCAAGACATGGATCTTAAACCATGATACAAAAGCTCCTAGAATTCTCATAATTAGTTTTCTAATATTTTTAGTCAAGTTCTCCTCAGTTCCTTTTTGAGATTAAGGTATTCTCGGCAGATCTGGAATCCATGGGCAAAAACCTGACCATGGACACTTTTATACTACTTACCTCTTAGTATGGCACCTGAGTTCTTCGAATCTGGGGTTTTCACTCCGTCTGCTCGTAAGATTGGATGTTTTCCGTCATGATGCTAGGATTAGGTCCTCCAAATGTGGGGTTAGGCTCAAGCAGTCCAGCCTCTTAACAAAACTTTCATTTTTTCATATTTTACTTATCTATTATTTTTTTGCTAAATTTTCTCCTATCTCCTGTATAGTACACACCAACCACAAACCAAAATGAAGGATTCCTAGTGCTGGTGTGATTGAACTTGAGAGATTTGATTTTAGGATATAAGTGACTATATTAGCTCTTGTAAGTGACTGTATGTTACGAAACCATCTATTATAAATAATAAAGGTACATTAGGTTTTTTTGATACCAAAGTTTGGTTTCTTTGGTACCAAGTTTAGTTGGCCATGCCTTTAATGTTTTATACATTTATGATCACAAATTAAATTTATTTAATATATATTGACTCTTCATTGTCCCTATAATGCAATATCATCCAAATTTCTAGTATAAATAAATAAAGTTAGCTTAGGGTTTCTTGGTGCCAATGTGATTGAAGTAGACATGTAATCATCAATAGAATTTTATAGGTACAGAATGTGAACTGCAAAAATAATGTGTTAAAATCGCGTTAAGGACTTGTGCATACATACACATTTGTGCATTTGTGCTGTCAATTGTATCATTTGATACTTTTGAAGGTTGGATGGCTGCAAACTGTTAGCATGCTTGAAGATCTGCAAATCTTTATTTCGTTTATGTGAAGTACAAATCTTATGCCCTAGGAAGCTAGCTGTTCACTGAAAGAACATTTATATTAGTTACACAAAAATAGTAGTAATACACAGAAGTCTTGGAGTACCATGGATCACACCTGTTTACTTAGTATGTACCAATGAGCACCGTGCAGCATGGTGCCAGTGAAACTCTTTAATATTTTTCTTTACTGCCTGTGAAGTCTGCGATTTACTACTATAAAGGATCAGATTCTAACATTTGGCTACTAATGCAGGTGAAACTGTTACTGTTGTTGGAGACCATGACCCCGCATTGCTGAAGTACTTTGATTGCACGCGCTCAACACCACGTTCAGCTTTTGATTTCAACGTTGTCTTTCAATTCGAGACTATGGAATCTGTAACGCAAACTACACTGTTCTCAATATATTATTGCATGGTGTATATTATCTTGTGGCTTATTCGGCCTCTGCTTTATTGGTTGACATGAGAGGACGGCATGCACTTACTTTAAGTGCACTGTTGCTACAACATTATAATGTATTCCTGTATATAACTTATAATGATCAGTTTAGTTTGTAGGTCCTTTCGTTTCGGTCAAGTTCGTACTTGGATATTAATTTTTCAATCCGTACCGGTTTTGAAAATCTTACATGGTCAATTGGTATGCAGTATGCTAAGTGTTCAGTAATGGTATTTACATATTTGACATAAGCATAGGAGAGAGTTGTAGGATATTCATGAAGGTGTGCCTTTGCTGTGTAATTGTTGAATAAATCTCACAGTACCAGGGAAAGCTAGATTGATGTCTCTGTGGCATTTGTGTCTTGATTGTCATTGATTTCCTTTACATCATAATCTAATAGTCTGGCCTTGCAGCATTATTTCTTGTCATGGCTGCTGCTTATGAGACTGATGCCGATGTTGTTTCCAACTTGTAGATTCTTGACTTTGGGTTTGACCGATTGGGTGTAAATGGATCCAAGGTACGTTTTGTCATGTTCTTTCAGTTGTCTGGCAAATATTGCTGTTGGGGTGTATCCATAGCAATCTGTTTTCTTCCTTATGATGCAAGAGATGAGGGTCACTTTTCCTGCACGTACCTGGTGCTTAGTTGTGCTATAGAGTATAAAGCATTGCTTTGTTGTTTGTGAGCTGTTGATGTAGTATTTAACTAAATTGTTCGTTATTATGACTCATTCTATTTCTTGAATAGTATTACATGGTCATAAGAAAGGCATACCAGCCAGTGCTTAAGAGACCATCTGTTATAATGCTTTTGTTCTATACTGGTCGCTATCTAGACAATGTATAGTCAGGTGAATTGTTACATTTTTACATTAATTTTATATTTTTAAAATTATTTTTATTTTTGACAGTTAGTTGAATTGTTACAATTACTTAATTTTCTGTGTAAACATACTATATTCACACTTAGTGTATTTGCCTTTACCCTTGAAGCTATTTATACAGTTCCTGCTAAAGGCACTTTCACATATTTTAGCACTCCTCCTCAAGTTGGAGCATAAACATCAAACATGTCCAACTTACTAGATATAGTATCAATGTGAGCTTTTCGGAATGGCTTGGTTAGGATGTCGACGAGTTGAAAATTCGTCCGAACGTGAATCAGTTGAATGCAAGATGATATCCCTATGATAAGGTCTCTAATCATATGACAATCTACCTCAATATGTTTGGTCCACTCATGAAAAACCTGATACTTGACGATGTGATTTGCTGCTTGATTGTCACAATGTAGTCTCATTTGACTATTTTGGCGAACACCTAGCTCGTCAAGTAGATGTTTTATCCAAACTAGCTCACAGGAGATGTTTGCCATTGTTCGATATTCTGACTCCGTACTAGATCGAGACACAATAGTCTGCTTTTTACTCTTTCAGAAAACAAGGTTACCACCAAAGAAGACAATATCTAGTGATGGATCTTCGACTAGTAGGGCCGCCTGCTCAATCGGCATCAGTGAAGGCTGTTATCCTATTGTATCCCTGATCAGAGTATACTAGTCCTTTTCTAGAGATCCCTTGGGGTGTCTAAAGATCCATATCGTTGTATCCCAATGGGTAATGCGAGGGCAGACATGAACTGATTCACCACACTCACTGGATAGGCAATATCAGGTCAAGTAACTGTCAGATAATTCATCTTTCAAACCAGTCTCCTATATCTCTCAGGATCTTGGAGAGTTTTCTATCCTCTGGCAACAGTTTGATCTCGGGAACCATCGGTGAGTCAACAGGCTTGCATCCAAGCAATACGTATTTTGAAAACACATCAAGGACATACTTTCTCTGACAGATAAGGATTTTATCAGGAGATTGTAGTACCTCAATACCAAGGAAATACTTGAGCTTGTCCAGATCAGTAATCTGAAATTGCTCGCTCAAGAACTTCTTTAGTACGAAGATCCCCTCGGCATCATCGTCGGTAGTGATCAAATCATCCACATATGCAATTAGGATGATAGTTTTCTCCTGTAAATGTTTGTAGAAGACTGTATATTCACTAGCACTTTTAGTCATCCCAAACTGACTGAGTGCTTGATAGGCGTCCAAACCATGCTCGAGAAGATTGCTTAAGACCGTATAAAGATCTCTTTAGGTGACAAAACTTGGAGGCCTCCTCCTGAACAACAAACCTAGGTGACTGAGTCATATATATACCTCCTTCTCATTAATGCCATTAAGAAATGCATTCTTGACATCAAGCTGGTGGAGTTGCCACTGGTGCATGGCAGCAAGAGAAATGGAGATGCGGATAAACACCATCTTGGCAACAGGAGAGGTCTCCTCGTAGTCCACACCATAGGATTGAGAGTAGTCTTTGGAAACCAGCCGAGCTTTGAGTCGGTTGAGCGATCCATCAAAATGAACCTTCACAGTAAATACCCATTTACAGCTGATAGCCCGTTTGTTAGGCGGGAGAGGACAGAGATCCTAGGTCTCATTTTCCCCAGAGTTGACATTTCCTCCTACGTAGCACTAAACCACCCTGGATGTTGTAGCGCCTTAGACACATTATTAAGAACAGAGTAATTATCAAAACGGGTGATAAAGGCATGTTGGCCAATAGATAAGGCCGAGTAACGACAGAATTGGTTGACTGGATATCTAGTACTGGGATAGTGACGTTGGCCTTTTCGGATAGCAATGGGAAGGTCAAGGTCGAAGGGGGGGAGGTGGTTGAGGCGGTGACACAGGGTCAGGATTTGGTGGAAGAATAACGGGTGGTTCAGGTTCAGAATTTTATAGGGGCGCATGTGCAAGAGAAGCACAAGATTCATGATCTTGCATAGTCTGAATAGATTTAGTGTCAGAATAAAGATTCTTACCCCTTCGAGTGTATACCTTAGTAAACGTTGGCCCAGGAGGTATCGGTAGCCCATCACTCTCAGAAGATGAAGAAGAAATGTTCAAAGTTTCAGAGTATTCCAGAATACACAGGTGAAGTAGGAGTGGAGGAGTTACCAACATTGTTAGAATCTAGGTAGTATGGGATAGACTCCATAAAGGTAGCATCAGGTGATATAAAATACCGTTTTAGCATATGATTATAGCATCGATAATCCTTTTGAGTACTAGAGTAGCCCACAAGGGCATCTTAATGACTTGGGGTCAAGTTTTGTACGATCATGTCGAGTATCATGGATATAACAGACACAACCAAAAACTCTGGGTGTGAAAAAAGAAAGGTGCAGACGGATACATGATATTATACGGTATTTTATCATAAAGTATAGATGATGACATGCGATTGATCAAATAACAGGCAATGAGAACCGCATCTGTCCATAAGCGATGAGGTACATGTCCATAAATTATCATAGTATGAGTCATCTCAAAGATGTGTCTGTTCTTGCGTTCAACGATCCCATTTTGTTGGGGTGTGTAAGCACAAGATAATTCATAGATAATACCATGATGATTCGTGTATTGCACAAATTCACTCGAAAAATATTCTTTCGCATTATCAGGACAAAGAGTTTTATCAGTACATAAAATCATGAATTTTGAAAGAATTTCCTATCGAGATTTAATAATAAAAATTCAAATGGTACGAGAGAAATCATTCACAAAATAATAAAATAACGAAAACCTGATATTGACTCAACTGGACAATGACCCAAAACATCTGAATGTACTAAAGCAAAAAGATTATTAGACTGCCTAGTAAACTTGGGTGGGTGGGGAGCACGAACATGTTTCCCTTGGATATAGGACTCACAAACTAATTCTGAAATAAATTGAAACTCTGGACTGATCTTCTTCAACACCGGGAGAGAAGGATGTCCTAACTGACAATGAATCTCTTTAGCACTGACGATACTAAGGTAAGTCATCCTTTGGGGTAAGCCTTCGTACGATACAGACCTTTGTCATTATATGCAGTGCCAATCAATTTGTTCGTCCCCAATTTCTGAAAGATACATTTGGATAGGTGATTGTAATTGAGCAATATAACTGTTCGGCTATTTTTCTCATAGATATAAGGTTCTCACGAAAGGAAAAGACAGAGGACAGATGATAGTAATATGTTTTGTGCTATTTGGATAGATTCAACCCCTTCTATACTGCAGGTTGAGCTATTAGCAATCTGAACAGGGGATTGTTTGGATGTGGTACAGTTAGACAATATACTCTTATTACCACTCATGTGATCAGTGGCACAAGAATCATTAACCCAATATCGTTTAGATGTTATAAAACAATTAGAAGTCATACCTGAGTGGGCTAAAGTAGCACTCGGAGTCTGTGATCGAGACGGTGTACTGGCATGTGATGTTTGTAGTTATTTCAACTCTTGCATGATAAATGCAAGTTTCTCGAATCAGTACGTTCATTTGAAACATTCACATTCTGAGACTAATCAGTGGTAACCACTTGAGCGCGAGAAGGAAGAGGTGAACCCTTAGGACGCTTTGGGCAATCCCATTTTATGTGTCCTCATTCCTTATCGTAGTGGCGCTGCATGTTCTTGTAAGTAGAGTTAGGAGGACTGTAAGATCCTTTTCCTCCTTTTTTCCTAGATGGTTGTCTTGTACCTTTGCCCTTGTAGGTCATGTCAATTAATGATGAGTTTTCGGTCATGGGTGGTGCAGTGCTCTTCTCAGACGAAAACATCTCCTACGATATGTGGCCTTTGGTGATGGCATCGTAGACTGACCAAGGAGAATCGGTAGAGCGAAAGCATACTTGGTTGACATGCTCCCAATAAATGTAAGGGTACTCAGTTGTTCTATGAGTTTTTCATAGACGGCGGGATCTGGACTGTAAGGAAACAGTTCCTTCATCTCATCATCAATTTTCTTGAACATAAGGAGTCTAGCATCACCCTGTTTACAACGTGTATGTGCTTGGCATGTGTCATATTTTTCTTTCCTGAATAGGTTGTCTCAAGATGATTCCATAGTTTCTTGATTGTCTTAAAGGTGTGAACAATGGAAAAAATATCAGGCTCCATGGCATTCCACAGAATCATGAGAATCGAATTGTCCTCAGTCGACAGTTCTTGGTGATTGGATTTGACGATTCATCTGTCATGTATTTCCCTTTTCGAAGGGATTTCAATCCAATTTCAACAAATCCCGACCGCTGTTCCCAATTAAAACTAGAGAGATTAACAGGAATCTTCAAATGATGTGAAGATACGGATACCTGATGTGGTACTATAGACACCACTTGATTCTGGATGGTTGTCATTTGGAAAATGGGCAGGCTGATTTGGAAAATAGCCTTATTACGACAACCTGATGCTTTGTTTTGTCCCTTGAAGCTTCCTCTCAGGACAGGATCATTGTTCTCCTCTTTCTCAAATCAGAAAACGATCAGCAACTCAGCAAGCAACAACACTGCAACCAGCAACCAGCCACACTAGGATTCACACAAACCAGATCCGAATCAGATTTGTGTCAAAATCAAACCCGATTGTTGACCTAAATCCAAGCAACGGTGGTGGTTAAACAGCTATGGGAATAACTCCGAATGCCTCGAGCCACATAACAAAAACCTCATTTCAATCGTGACAGGAAATGGCAAACAGCCATGAACCAAAAATCAAACAAGTGAGCAGTACATCTTCTTTAGGGAGAATACCCAGCACCAAATCAAACAGGGAATGAATACTCAATTCTCCAATTTCAGAACGCCAAAGAGGAAGGCGATTGAGAGCTTTGGCGATGGTCTCGGCTTCGATGACTGGACTTGGTGGTGACGCAGAAGAACCCCAACAACAACAACCACCACCCAAACTCCTCACTCGTTCCTTGTCTCTGATGATCAGCGAGCGACAACGTGAGTCAAGGAGACGACGTTGGGTTCGGTTGGGGTGACGATCAGTAGCGACGAGGCCAACAAGACGGGGGGTGACTTTGGGTGGCTTCGGTCGTGGCTGTAGCTGGATTGGGGCGAGTCCAGTGGTCGGGGTGGTGGATCTGGTGATGGTGGTTGTTGATGACGGTGGCGACCACGGCCTCAAGAGTGGCAACACGACTCGATCTCTGGGGCGACGGATTCCTATAGATCTGAGATCGAGGTGGTGCGGATCTGAGTTTGATGTGGCGTCGTGGCTGTCGCTGTGCAGATCTCGTGGTGTCGGGGTGATAGGGCTCTAGACTGCAACCAGCAGCGGCGGATCTGAGAAGAGCGGCGACAGCGGCTAGGATTTCACACTTAGTGTATTTGTCTTTACCCTTTGAAGCTATGTATACAATTCCTTCTAAAGGCACTTTCACCTATTTTAACATTCTATAAAGGTCTAGGCAGGCCTGGATGTTCCAGCACCTAGGTAGTTAGGTCAGCCTTAGGAGGATGCTTATCTAGTTGCCAAGATGCGTGCGTAAGTGGTCGTTGAAGGAAATGTATGACAAAAGTTACCATGTATCTAACATCGTGTTTAAGACATAAATATAAGAAACTATGAAAAACACCGGAAAATTATTAATCATTCATGACCTAACTTTTTTATATGAAAAAAATGGAGGTGATATTTTTAGGCTTTTTTGGGTACCTCCTAGGGTTTTTGGTACATTCCAGCACCTAAGCGCCAGATGCCCTTTTTTAAAATATGCTTGGATGATCATGAATCAGTACACATGCAGATATTGGTTACAAATTGATTCTTTGATTCTTCGTTTTTTCTTTCTTTTTATTCATTTTTAATGCTCTTTTCACGCTGTACTAGAGCCATGTATGGAAGATTAGAGAACCAACCTATTATGTAAGATTAGCTCTCTATTGATTTTATGTAATAGAAATTCCAGGATCCACCAATAGAAGGTATGATCAAGGAGTTGAGTTTAATGTGGTAAGAGCAAGTGAAAAGGATATCTGCTAATACAATTAAGATGATGTGAAATGATGGAAGCGATGTCACCTAGAAGAAGATCAAGGAGTTTGAAGGAAACCTTAAACTACAACTTGACTTGTAATGAACTTCAGAGTGACATGAAACTCATGAAACAGGATAGAAAAGAATGACTTAATCATTATTGATATAGCCGATGGCAAGGATCTAGAGAGCTGATGGCGGGCTACGGATTGCACATCGCGGAGTATAGCGTATTGCGATTTATATAGCGGGGATATTCACGAATTTTTGATTTTCATAAGTATTGAGTGTACACATTTATCCACTACGAAAAAACAATAGATTAAGTTATTTGAAAAAGTAGTTGGTGTAAAACATAAAAATTGCAATATAACTTGAACATGACTTTCTCAAAGTTCAATTAACAAATTCATAACAAGCTCCCGAATAAGTCCATGAGAGAGAGAAAAGATGCAAAAAATTGCAATTTGCAAGTCTTTTGGTGGATTAATTAGAAGTTTGTGAGAAAAAAAACTCTAATTCTTAATCTTTTTTAGATACAATGATACAACAAATTATATGGAGTAAGCATCGCGATCCAATTATAAAATTTTTAAAATTTCTAGATACACAATATTGAAATAAAACATATAGAAAAGGTCGGAATAAATAAAATCATTGGACATTTGAAAAAAAAAAAGAGTATCCTTTGAAATAGAGCATAGATTGAATGTTAATATAGAAGCATTGAAATTGTGAAAACATAATACTTCAAGTGAACATTAAAATGAAGCATGTTATGATTTACTAAATAAGAAAGATCGAGCAATAAATTCATCTATTGAAATAAATTTTGGTATGTTAGAAGACAAAATTAAGATTACGACAACAATATTATCATGTGTTTTCATTTTTTTTTAAAGAAAACAAAAGTTGTGATAGTTAAACACATCGGATTGCAACTTGCTGTAGCAGGGATTTTGACCCTTTTTTCCATAGCAAAAATTTTGTCCATGGTGTAGGGGGAAGGGGTCAGAAAAGGCTATAGCGGATTGTTGCTTGTTCACATTGATGAGATTTCGTTTCCTCGAACGCACCTGTTAGCTTTGTATACCTGCCTCTTGGGAGAAAAGCGGATGTAGCTCCGTCAACTTCTGAATGTACAAGATTGCTGCCAAAATTTTGCACAACCTCCTGACGACGGACTAGTGATGTATATTTGGCCTTCTTTTTTAATATGAATAAGAATTGGCCAGTTATGTCACTATTTGTGGACAAAGTGAAGATTACATATAGGTTTTAAGCTTTTTCTAGTGATGCAAATATTTTCATGACACCATTGAAATGTTTTTTCTGCCTGTGTTCATCTCAGTGTCCTTGTGGTCATTCTTTCTTATGCCATGCACTTCATAAATGCTTGACAATGCTTTTCTGATGGCAGAACAGGTAGATCATCCTGTCTTGATTACTGAATGCCCATGCAACCCCCTCCACTCACGTTTCAAAATGGCAGAACTTCTCTTTGAGTCATATGGAGTTCCTTCTGTAGGTATGGACTGCTGATAATTATAGCAGCAATATCATTGGTTGCACGATAAATAATTATTGATGGTTCTTGTTATGTTATCCTTGGCCGATCAGCATTTGGTGTTGATGCTGCATTCAGTTATACATATAATCAGCGGCTTGGGGTATGTAACATTGAAGGGCTTGCTGTCAGCTCAGGATTTAATACAAGCCATGTGGTCCCTGTAAGTATCTTTCTGCAAACTTGAAGCTCTTTGTTTGCTCTGTCATTGTTTTGAGTCGTTTGTGATGCTTGCCAACGTTATTCGTGTGGGGGCTGTCTTGTTTAGCTTTAATTCTTGTGGGTTTTTTAACAAGACTTGTAGCAACATCTGCATAGCGCCAAAAGCCAAAAAAGTGCAAGATATATTGTAGACGTTATTACTTATTGATGTTTTTTTCTGCAAGGGTTTTGCCCTCCTTGAAAAGAGTCCATCGGTAAAGATCATAGCAGTATATGTGAAAAAGGGCCAAATAACGAGAAAGCCTAAACCTCCAGCATACTTTTTTTTTCCCGAGTTCATTCTGGATTTTGTCAAACATTCAGCTCTTTTTAAATTGTTCTTTGAAAAAACAGCTGATTCTACCTGATTGTTTTTATCATTATTTTGTCCTTATCATATTGTCAAAGGTGCATAGCTCACTAGTTTTTTTGTCTGATATATCACCTATTGTGCACATTTGAAGTTAGTTCGTAACCCACCCAGGCCCATGTTGGTTTGAGTCCAGCCACATGCTTCAATGCCCACTATTTTTTCACATTCCTGGGTTATCCTACCAAATGCAGCATTATGTTTCAGCTTCGTCGTATTGTGGGTCAGATGGATTTCTGTCATGTTTATATTTGACAAAGTGAATTTATCTGCTGTTGTATCTCTACCAGTTTGTCAATGGAGAACCTGTTTATGACTCTTGTTGCCGGACTAATGTTGGTGGATTTCATGTAACTGACTACTTGAAGCAGCTTCTCTCACTCAAGTATACGCACGCAATGTGAGTAAAATCAAAGCCCACTTTATCAAAGCTGGAGTCTTCATGGAGATTGATTTCTAAGTGTTGTGATTTTGTAGGAGTACGTTTACATGGGAAAAAGTTGAGGACTTAAAGATGGAGCATTGTTATATTGCTCCTGATTACTTCGCAGAAGTTCGTCTCTTTCAGGTTATCTGTGCTTCTCTGTTCTCTGATATTTTTCTGAAGGTCTGTTTCCTCGCTAACTGGGTGTCACCATGGTACGGGCCTTGACAGAATGGTACAAAGGAATCGGAAGAAAAGACAAGGTACTGGCAAATTCCTTACACACCCCCACCTGTTGAAGAGCAACTACCTTCAAGAGAACTTCTCGAAAGGCTGCTTTGAAGGAGAAACAAGGTCAACGATTGCGAGAGATGGCAGAATCAAGGAGGGTGTTGCGGATTACGGAACTGGAAAATGATTTGCGTGGTTTGGAATTTCTTCTCAGGCAGCTAGACAAGGTGGACGAGATGGACGTTCCTACTTTTCTGTCGGATACTGGATACATTTCTAAGCTGGAAATTGAATCTTCTGTTGCAAAAGTGACACAATCTTTGCGGAAGGCAAAGCGTGAACAAGTTGAAAGTGAGGAAAGGGAAGATGCAGCTTCATATGAAAAGTATCCCCTGATTGACGTTCCTGATAATATGTTGACTCCTGAACAGGTATAATTTGGAGAGAAGTATCCCTAGTGCTTGCATTTCTTCTTGCGGCAGGAATGAGTTTTTACGGTTGGTTTTCTCTAGTGTAGGGCTTTCGAGATCGTCAAGCGGTTTATGATTGTTGTCGTATGAGTTACTTTAGGAATTGCCCGGCCTTGAAAATCAGAAAGACACCATCTTGCAGGGGAATGAGAGAGTCTTGACTGATGAGCCATGGTAGAAGGTTGTTTAGACAGGCTGTATCAGTTGATAGGCTAAGTTGATCGATAGGCTAAATAAGTTGATACGCTATGGCGGTTGACAGCCTGTTATTATTTTACACTGCTCGTGCCATTCTTCTGCTTTCTTGTTTATAATTCCTTTTAAACTGCTTTCTGGCGATAGCTCAAGGATAAGAAAAGGCAGCAATTCCTCAAGACTACAGCTGAAGGTAGGCAGCGAGCCAGACACAAGCGCTTCGAGGAGGAAGCACTGAGAGACAGAGAAAACCAACTAGAGGAAGAAATGCGCTTGTATGCCACCGAATCTTTTCAGGTTCTTTTGGATTTTTGATGCAGATATGTTACTTTCTGGCGTTTTATTGGTTGGCCCCATTATCAGCAGAGGATTAGACTGGCCTTCTCTTTTTACATAAATTTGCTATCATAATCTAGTGGGAAGGCCTTGGCCAAAAGAATTTCCTATGACTTTGCGAAGACCAATTTTTCTTTCTAACCATCTCCCATGCACGTCCACTTTTTTAAACTATAGGATCCAAATGAAGTTTGTTTGCAAACAAAAAGAAATTAGGGCTGCTATTTTACTGTGGAATTAAATTTAGGTTTGTTCCACTCTCTTTTGGTTTTGTTTTGGATCATGTTCAATATGTTAAAATTGGCCCATTGGTATCTCTGAAAATGTAACCGTTTCTCAGAATTTAAACATGCTAATCTCAATCAATATTGTCATCTGTTTTCGCTTGAACTTTTTAGAATGTAATCTTTTTCAACATAATTTTATGTTTTCAGATCAGTTTGCTCCGTAATGAATTCGTGATTAAGAAACTTGTGAAACTTAAGTATCTTGCTTTTCTTCTGGAACCTATATATGTGATGTTCCGCTCTGCTGTTTTATTTATGCCCAAACTACAGCAAACCAAGCCTTATTTGTTCTTCTATGTTTAACCTAGGGAAAATCCAGAGCTTTATTTGGAGCAGCTGCATGCTAGACATAAGGAGCTGATTGAAAAAGTAGAGCAGCGGAAACGACTTAAGACAAATGGGAACGGATACAGTTCAAATGGGAACGGATACAGTTCTAATGGGAATTCAGGTGGTGTCGGTCGTGGTGAAAGATTGAATGCTGCTCAGAAGGAAAGAATGCGTTTGTTAACTACAGCAGCCTTTGACCGAGGCAAGGGTGAGGACACATTTGGTGCCAAGGACGATGATTGGGAACTCTACAAATTGATGAGTAAAGATCACGACGACGAGGACGAGGGACAAGATGAGGATGAGCTGGAGCTTTCCCGCTTGTCCTCTAAACTTCAGGTTTGCTCCATCTTTAATGTGTGTGTAAGTTGCAATTGATATTTTTCCAGTTTTGAGATGAAGTAAGGTCGACCCTTCTATAGCACGAAGTGAAGTCACTGGAGCAAAAGTGATACTTTCATTATGTTTCCTCAACATCACATTAGTGCTTGGCTGCTGCAAGTTTTCTTTAACTCTTTATCTATGTGATGCAGGTATTGGATCCGTCCTTTGTTCTGAAACTAGAGTTTGCAGAATCTCAACCCTTTGATGTTCCGAAGCCTCGCCTCCTAACTGAGGAGGATTTCAAAATCTCACTTGGTGTGGAGAGATTCCGGTGTCCAGAGATCTTGTTCAGACCAAATCTAGTCGGGATCGACCAGGTGGGTTTGGACGAGATGGTTGGAGTCTCTGTGAGGAGGTTTACTCTGAAAGGACAAGGTTTTGAAGAAAAATTAACCAGTTCTATACTCTTGACCGGAGGGAGTTGCCTTTATCCTGGGATGGCCGAACGGTTGGAAGCCGGTGTTCGTATGATTTTGCCTTGTGGGACGCCCATAAGGATTGTTCGGGCATTGGATCCAGTTATGGATGCATGGCGTGGTGCCTCCACATTTGCTGCTTCGCTGTGTTTCCCTTCGCAGACGTTTAGCAAAATGGATTATGATGAGCGTGGTGAGGTTGGACTGCATGGTTACAAGTTTAGATACACAATATAACAATTGGCATATATCATGGAAGATTAGAGACGGCTTTCTTCATGCTTTGGACGGGTGGAAAAACAGGCCTTCGGAGCTTTTCAAACTCGAAATGTATTGACAAGCGGCATGATCAATTTATTATTTCCTTCCATGTTTATGGTAGGAATTATTCCCATGACTTCTAATTGTTACTTCCTTCATCCTACAAAATAGAACATTTTTAAAGTCATTGTTTAACTTGAATTTTGTTGAATTTAGTTCTTATATCTGAGTATGTTAAATCGTTCGCAACTTATAAGAGTATCACTACAACTCATGTATCGTGACAAATCTCCGTAGAATAAAATTTGTGTCAAAACTCTAAGTCAAACTTTTGTATTCTTTATAAAACTGAGGAACAATAAATAATAATTTAGAAAATAAAAACTGCAAAAGTTGCCAATTAGCTAGTACTGATCTTTTTCATAAAGTAATCTCATTGATTTTGAATTTCAATTTTTTTTTCTCAAACTTTAAATTTAAAAAAAAAAATGACTTCAAATGTGTGGTGGTTTTTTTATTTTTTCTATTTGTTGTTGATGCTAATTAGCTCCATTTGTTGCTGCTTCAAAAAAACGTTAATAAATAGAGAAGATAGCAGCATACTAGTCTACACCTGTGCAATAATACACGAGATAAAAAAGGGAAAAAAAACATATTGATTAATGTACGATGAAAGAGACGAATGATATAAGTGTTGCAATTGATACTACGCACTAAAAGAGCATTTTGCTTCAAATTTTTTTCTCATTGGCATAGATTACTTCTCAAAGTTCACAAGACTTCATCAAGCACTTCATTAGCAGTTGAGGGATGAAAATTACTTTAAACCATCCTTATCAACTATTCCTAAAGCCAAGTAAGAAAGTTTCCGATTAGTTAAAAGATTTAACCTTGTTGCAACAAAGGTGAAGAAAATAAGTGAATAACAGAAAGGCGAGGGACTCACACTATAAAAAAAATAGATTTTTAATGGCTGTTTTTAAATTTCGATCGCGAAATAATTTTGCGATCAAATTTATAAATGCCTAATTTGAGTTTTTTTTGTCTATTTTTTATCGACTAATTTGTTCTGTAAAATAAACTCCTCAACTTAAGCTGAGACGCTGAAGAGGATGCCTGATGAGTCAAAGATGTTCGAGCACACGCACAAGAAGAAAGATGTTGTGCCGACATCACGCGAGGAGATTGAGCTCTATGATGACATAACTAAGAGAGTGTCGATAAGTGGAATTTTTTTTTATTTCATTTAAGCTTTTTTATATACTTTTTTTAATGACAAAAGAAATTGTGATTTTTGTTAATTTTTTCCTATATATATGTGCAGAGTATAGAGCTTGTTGGGCTATGGTGGTGAATGAGATTTCGACGACACAAGAGCCGGGGACTTAGCTCACCCCGAAGCAGGAGCGTATCTTTACCAGCCAGGCATAACTCGACCCAACCGGATGCAAAAGGGTACGTCTATGGTCTCAGATCCGCCTCCTCGGTGTATTATCCCAAGGAGGATTGATGTGTGTGTAAACACACGTAATTTATTGATGTAAACCTATTGTTTTGTTGTGTTCGAGTTCTTTATATTGCGTTTTTAGTTTAGTTCGTGTCATCGGACTTGGATACTACTGTTTCTTTGTTTTTGTGGTAGATTTGATCATGAATGAATAGTTGAGTTGATTGTGGGAGGTCATTACAAATGATGATGTGAAGATGAAGCTTTGAGCGAGATCTTGAATGCTGTTTTTGTTGATCCAAGACGATGATTTAATGCGTTGATCATTTGTGGATGCGTTCGTGGTCGTTTGGTGATGTTTTGATGTTAAATGGATGCGTTTTAGAGCTATAACGGCCAAGCCTGATCCACGTAGTGATCATTATTGCCTTTGGAGATCATTCGTGGAGCACTAGCCTGTGTAACGACCATTACACTTAAATGTAATAGCCGTTACGACCATAAATCGTGTTTTCCAGAATTTCAAAACTATGTAACGACCGTTACATGAGGCCTACAATTACAGAGGTAAATTTACCAGATTTTTTTTTATTTTTGTTTGAAATTCGAACTCGTTTTGGGTTTTCTATAAATACCCATATATTTTTGGGAGAAAGAGGAGGTTTTTAGGTCATCGTTTCCAGAGCTTTTGTTCTTCTTTCCACAAAAATCCTATGTTAGATTCCTTTGATTTCTATACTTTTGGAGGTCGGATCAAGGTATAGGGCTTTGGATATCATCATTTTGTCATCGGATCTTCATTAGGAAGCGTTGTATTGTTCCTATATCTCTGTAAATCTTATTTTATAGCGATGATCATACATGTTAATATGATATATGTTATGATGATCATGAGTGAGTAATCATTTTGTAGGGATATATTAATGAAATACTAGCTATATTGGATCATGAGAGGAAGTAGATCACCTAAACCAGTTTCATATTTGTTGATTGATTCATGAAAGAACCTTAATCAATGATATTATTAGGAATGTGCAATCCCTCATGTGTATAGAAATTGATGAATAAAACTTTAGAATAGGACATGCTTATAGTTAGTTGTTTAGGTTGAGAACTGGGATAATGAGTTGCAATCTAGGAAAACATACAACAAAGCAGCAGATCACAGTTGGAAAGCCAATGTGAGTCACTTGGATACAGACTACTACAGAAGGTTCTGGATAAACAATTGGGACAAACATGGGAAGTAAAATACCATAAATGATTCAGGATTTATGATCAAAATCTCAGGATCATGTCAAATAAAAATGCAGCAAACTGGGTGCAGCAGTGCTGTCTTGCAGCAGAGGCAAAAGTGCAGCATATTGGAAGTGCAACATATTGGTTGGTGAATGGACTGGGATATGAGTAACGATCATATCAAAGATTTGAGGTTTGAAAATCTACGAGGTTGATAGTTGTGAGAAAATCTATCAACATCAATGAGGATTTGCACAAGGGTCAAACAGTGAGCTGTCAATATCAGAATAGTATAGTCACGGGTTAATTCCTTGAGTCTATAAAATGGGATTGATCAAGCTCAGAGAAGGTTGACGATGATTATGGATTTCATTTGCAAACAACTTAAATTTCCCAAGTGTTATGTAGTTATTCTCGAGAGCCGTGAAGAAAATCAAAGGAAAGAATCTACACCAAGAACAACATCTACAGCAGAGTGTAAGGTCCAAGATATAACCTAGCGAGGGGGTGAATAGGTTAATTCAAGTTTTAACAATTTTATGCAGCGGATTATATTTTTGAAGACCACTATTCTATGCAGACCACTATTCTATACACTATCTACTACAGTGTATGTCAGTCCAAATGAGGAAGGTGGCATGAAATAGATGTTCATAATATTATGAGCATCATCGTGAGAAGGAGTGACTCCTGTTGTAATTTGAGCATCAGTCATCTGCATTATTGTTATCTCTTCTACTCCTTTGGATAGAGTTGTCTCACCTACAGTGTTAGTTGCCTCTACTACAGATGGGTCATCTTCAAGTGCATCTTCAAAGGCTTCTCGTTGTTCAACATCAGTTAGTTAAGTTGATTGAACCTCAGCTGCTTGTTCTTCAACTACAAGAGTGATGACTCCTTGGGCTTCTTTTATAGATTCTTCTATTGTATATCCCTCAGCTGCAGCTTCATCAGTGGATGGTGCCATTCCTATGTCAGATGTATGTCCTTCAGTAGATGACTTGACTCCTTTGTCCTTTGGAGGTTCTTCTGTTACAGGTCCCTTAGCTGTTTTTTATGTTACAGGGTCTACTGTAGGAGACTCTGCTGCATTGACCTTTGTTAAGGAAGTCTGCTCTTGTACTCCTTCCTCAACAATCTGATCAAAGATTGTATCATCATCGTTCTGAGTGTCTGATTGTGGTTGATCATCACCATCATTTCCATCATCTCATGATGGTTGATGTTCTCCTAAGTCTAGTCTCCGAAGTAGCTTGTACATGCTTTGTTAAGAGCTTCTTGAGCTTAGCTTCGAATACAGGAGTGTTTACAAACTTGATTGACTTGAGTATTTCATGCTTGAGCCTGACTGTCTTCAAGGTAGAGTCCTTGAATTCGAGTATGCCATTGAGAAGAATGTGTGCCTTTTTTGGTCTTGTTGACCTGCTGGCTGTCTTCTTCTGTAGTTGAGCCAGTTGTATGGCCTCTGCTTCTGTCATCTTGTCGGATTCTCCAATCAAAGTATGAGATCCATTTGGATTGACTCCTTAAATAGTCTTAGGTCTTGAGAGGATTAGTTTTGGTCTCGAAGATCTTGTTTGCCTTCCAGTCCTTGCTGGCCTTCTAATTGGAAGTTCGTGTGGTGCCACAAACTCCTGAATCATGCCTTCCCTTTCTTCTTTATGGTGCTGCTCAGCTTGTGTTCTTTGGCTCAGTAGAGGAGAGGTTCTAGTCCTGAGCAAACTTTTTGTTCTATAGCTCGCACCGTCTGCAGAAATGTGTCTATGACCTTTTCTGGGGAAGGTCTTACCTCTGTTGTTGTTGTGGTTGTCCAGAATTCTGTTGTAGTAGTTGGTTGATCTTCTATAATAGAAAAGGTATGCATTCCACTACTCATGAATGGAATAATTGCTGTTGTTGTTGGCTCTACTGCAGTAGTTCTTATTGCAAGAGAAGGTGCGATAGAGGTAGCTTGAGCTGGTCCAGCCTGTAGGGCTATGAGATTGGCTTCTATTTCCCTTATCTCATTCTCTGTGTATCCTTCAGTAACGAGCCTTTGTCTGAACTGAGCTCGAGGTCCTTCATTAGTCTGCTCCAGCATTAAACTCTTTTTGAGTTTCCAGGATTAGGCTTTAAAGGTTCTCGTCTGCTCCTTCTTTCAAGAACTTTAATGCCACATTGGCATCATGGAGTGTAGCTAACTCCAATGCCTTAGGAGCTATTCTCGAGGATGAGGGCTCAGCCATGTACCCAGTCTGCACTTCTGCAGATTGTATTTCCATTTCCATGAGAGTTGACTCTGCAGCCGGGTGATCAAAGATGGTTTCTTTATCTGAGACTTGCATGATTAGCTTTCTTCTTGTCACTCTCTGCTGCGTTTTCTTGGGTGGTTGAGTTTTTCTTACTGGTACTTTCTTGATGTGCATTGTTGTTGATCTTGTCGTACTTTAGTAGTTGTCTGCATAGTCTTTCTTCTCGTCTGTACTTCGGCAGACTTTGGTGGGTGGTATGTAGGTTTGACAATGGTTGGCAGTGCTTCAGTCAGCTTTATCAATCCAATAGGCTGCTTGGCCACCATCTTCAATCTACTTGACCACTGTCCATGGCCTTCCTTCTTTGTGAGATAATTGCAATTTTGTTTTAGAAGGATGTTGATTATCCTTCCTAACAACGGTGGCAACTTGACTGTACAGCCTTGGCAACTTGATACATAAGCAATTGAGCCTAGTTGACTTTGTATACAGTGAGGATAGCACACATGATCTCTTGTTGATTAGTTATGATTTAATCCTTGCTGAATTCCCTTGAGAATATTACCTTCTTTACTATGTCTGCGAGCAGCTTGTGCTCCTTTGATAGGAATTTCTTTATTGTTCCTATCCCCTCATTCCACTTGTCTTTGGTTAGCATCGCGTGCCTTCCTGTTGTTATAATGTTTGGTGGAATGATCCTTGAACCTTCATTCGTCAGATTGAAGACTTGTGAGAAATCATCTGCTTCAATGGAGACCATAATCTTCTTTGCACTAGAGGTATGTGCGATTAGTTGCAGGTTGTCTGCAACTTTCGCCTTTCCGATGAAGTCCAGTACTTCATCATCATATATCCGGCTAGTTCTTACACACAAGTACTTGAGTCCAGCCTCTTCGATCAGGTCAGCAGACGACTCTTCCTTGTCTGTAGCTTTAATAACCTCTTCTGCAGCCTGTTCATTAGATGCACATTCCTTATCAAATACATTTGCACTTCTTATGAATGTTTCTGATTCATCAAATGATACATGAACTGCCTCCTCAACTGTTTGTGTTTTTTTATTATACACTCTAAAGGCTTTGCTGTTTATAGAATACCCTAAGAAAGTTCCCTCATCTCTCTTAGGATCAAATTTCTGTTCATAGCTTTTATCATTATTATGAATATAGCATATGCATCCAAAAGCATGAAAGTATTTGACACTGGGTGTCTTTTCTTTCCACAATTCGTAAGGGTTGTGCATCTATTTTGAGTATAGCAAGCTGTATTGACTCCTTCTGCCCAGAAGATTTTAGATAAGTTTGCATCAGAAAGCATTGTCCTAATTGTCTCTATGAGTGTTCTATTTTTCCTCTCAGCCACATCATTTTGTTGAGGTGTTCTAGGTGCTAAGAAATTTGTTTTTAATTCCATGATCATTGCAATAGACATCTATTCTTGTTTGATCAAATTCAGTGCCATGATCACTTTTAATTATGATTACTTCTATTCCTTTTTCATTTTGAATTTGTCTAAGAAACATTATCAGCAGACTACAAGTTTCACTCTTTTTATGTAAAAATATTACCCAAGTATATCTGAAATAATCATCTATTATAACTAGAGTGTACTTCTTTCTATTTAAGCTTTCTACCTCAATTGAACCAAAGAGATCCATATGTAATAGTTCCAGAATTCTAATTGATTCTAAAGAGTTTAAGGGTTTAAAGCTTGATCTAGTCTACTTTTCTTCCTGACATGGTTTGCATAGTTTATCTTTTTTGAACTTTTTTTGAGGAAGTTCTCTTACTAGGTTTTCTGAAAATAATCTGGCTATTGTTTTGAAATTAAGATGAGCTAATCTTTTGTGCCATAGCCAATTTGTATCTTCAGCTTCTTTAGTATAGAAACATGTTATTTGTTATGACTGTGATAAATCAAAGTCTACTGCATAAATGTTTCTTTTCCTCACTCCTAGTAATTTGGCTTCTTGTGTGATTTTATCCTTTACTTGGCATGTATCATAAGTGAATGACACATCATAATTTTTATCACACAATTAACAAAAGCAACATCTCTAAAGATTAAGGAACCTATACCAAGGGTTCCATAACTTTTAGTTGTACCTGCCTTTCCTCCTCCAAATATGACAAGAGGTCCTTGTTCATTTCTGTAATCTTCGAGGATGGATTTATTCCATGTCATGTGTCCTCAGCATCCACTGTCCAGATACCATATGCCTCTTTATTTTTCCTGCATTGAAAACATAGAAGTGGTCTGTTATTGGTTAGCTTTTGGAACCCACATTTGAATTATCTTCTTATGAGGATTCCAGCATTCAAAGGACTAGTGACCAGGTTTGCCACAGGTAAAGCAGTAGACCTTTGGTCTTGAGTTTATTAGTGGTCTGTTTCATTGTGTCTGCTGCATTTGACATGAGAAGACGTGACTCGAGTATGGTTTTCTCCAAGTTTTTATGGAGAAGTTATTCCACGCTGAGTAGTTGGGTGCATATTGAGCTTCATGAGGCCTTTTATTAAATCTGTTTTTGATATTTTTGGCCTTCTGCATCTTATGATATTTTTCATCAGCTCGTACTGGTGTTTCGCTCCAGCCCTTTTGGGTTTGAGTAATAGAGATCTATCTTTGTAGTAGAGATCTCTTCTGTAAACTGTTTTTTTGCACAATGTGCAACAGAGCTTTAACTCTTGTGCACACCTACTGTAGTAGAGGTATTTTTCTTCTGCAACCAGTCATTATATCATAACCCTGTTTTGTCATTGGAGGATTGACCTGTGTCGAGCAACTTTTGCAAACATAAGGTCTTACCATTCCAAGCATCTACTTCTTGACCATTCCAGTCATTATATGCTTCTGAAGCATAGTGTTTCTCAAGGTAAGTATTTCCACTACTGTATTGAGAAGTTTCACCTTATCATTAGATTCTTTTAGTTCATCTTGAGCATTGATTAGACTATTATTAGTCTCTTCATTTGTTAAATTGCACTTCTCTTTGAGATTTGCAATCTCCTTAAGATGTTCTTTAGTTTAAAAGGGAAATAAAGTTCTCAGAGCCTTCTTGAAGTACTTCCTTCAATTCCTTTAGAGTAGCATCTGGATCAGAAAGATCAAATACCTGCTATTGTTCATCTTTTTTGGCCATGAGACATAACTGAGCATTTGATATAATATCTTCATCATGAGAGTCTGTGTCGCTTTATGTCTTTGTAGCATAGGCTTTGCCTCTTTCTTTTCTTCCTTTTCTCCTTTCTTTATTTTTGAAGGGAAGTTCTTTTTGAGGTTCCTCTTCTTGAACTTCTTTCCCATGGCAGCTTTTCAGATAGACCTTGTTCACTTGCAGACGAGGTATCACTTTTATCCTCTTCTGCCATGGATTTTAGAATTCTTTCTTGAGCTTTGAAAGCCAAGGTCTTCTTTCTGGCATCATCAATTTGCTTCTTTTGCTCAACTTCAAGATTGTATGTATGAAGTACACCATACAGTTGAGCCAAGGACAACTTCGTTAGATCTCTGGATTCCCTTATTGCTATGGTTTTTATGCTCCAAATTTCACCAAGAGATCTCACAAACTTTAGGTTGACTTCCTTGTTTTCGAAAGTCTTTCCCATGGTTTTGAGATTATTGATGAGAATATTGAATCTTTCATAGAAGGTAGTCAGATTCTCATCAGATCTCATTGAGACCAATTCATATTATTGCATTAGGACGTCCTTCTTGTTCTCCCTTATCTCGTTGGTTCCTTCATTCCTTTGCCGTAGAGCTTCCCATGCCTCATTTGCAGTGGTTGTATGAACCACTATTTCAAACATGTTGTCATCAAGAGATTTGAATATTTGATTTATAGCTATTCTATCAACTAACTCTAGATTTCAATCTTCTCTGGACCAAAGAGACTTCGGTATGTATACTTCTTTCATTGGATCTGTTTGATCTGGAATTGTTAGAATATGAGGTTCAACAAAGATGATGTCTTGCATTCTTTCGTCTATTGAATTCAGATGAGAAAAATACTTAGTTTCCAATCGTTGAACTTGTCAAATGAGCATAATGTAGGTTCTCCACTATTAGGATACTTGGGAAACTTTGGTGGTGCCATTGTTTTTCACAAAAACAAACTGTTAGTAACTTCTTTGCAAATAAGATAATGACTTTTTCTTTTCACAAACTGTTAAGTCTGGAAAGTCAGGCTCTGATACCAATTATAAGATCTAAGATATAACCTAGAGGAGGGGAATGAATAGGTTAATTCGAGCATTCACAATTTTATGCAGCTAACAATTCAAGGTCTGCTGCAGAGACTTCAATTCTTGGAATTTGCCTCTGTTTGATTGTGAAGGTTGATTTCTAACAGTTCTAAACACTAGACAATGAAAGCAAGTAAGAAACACAGTATTTATACTGGTTCAGACACTTGTTATCAATTGATAAAAAAGAGCTTAGTCCAGTCTTCCCTTGGAGACCAGTTTGGTCAAGCCAAGAGGTGAGTATCACTAGCTTCTTGTTTGTAGCTTACAAGACAACTTATTTTTACAAGCTAAACAACTTGTACAAAAGATAAAGACCCACGATCTTTGCACAAATTCAGTAATCTGAACTCTGTTGCAAATGGTGTTTTTCTGCAGACTAGTGAACTCTCTTCACTGTATATTTCACGATTCAGCTTTCTTGAGTAATCTTTGAATGTTGATTGCATTGTACTCTTGCCTATCAATCCTTGTTCAACAACCTTACTTCAATGTGCTTCGCTGGTTTCCTTTTATGGACTGAGGAAACGAACCCATGCAACAAGGTACTGTTCTGACATGACACTTTGCCACTCGTGTCCCCCACCATCTTGTTTCTGATGCTAGTAGTCCACTAACTCCAGAAATTGTGTCGTTGCTGCTTTAACTCAAATCTTCATTTGACTGACTCTAGACCTTTGACCCCACCATCAGCAACTAATCCCTTAAAGGTCGTTAAGAGTTGAACAAAACTAGAATTTAGATTAAAAGCTACATTAACAGCAAAAAAACACAATGCAAAAAGGTTCTCCCTCCACAGTAGGAAGAGTTCATCTTAATAACATTGTGATATATCAATCTAGGTTAGGTATCAAAGGAATTCAATACATTAACCTAAATCAGATTTGTTTTTTATTAATCATATAGAGTTATGATCAAATGCTTAATAGAAACCATAAACTAAGATAGGTGATCAATCTACTCAATTCACAGCTTCAATAATTCATACAATATCACATCAAGCACTATCTAAATCAAGCATTAAGCTCATATAATATCTCCTACTCAATATAATTATTTGTGCTTGTATTTTATGATTGATAATCAACTAGGAAAAAGTGCTTGACTCGGGGGAAGAGTTCTCCCGATTTGAGGGGGGGAGGGGGGAAGAAACAAAATTCTTCAAAAGTTTTCTTATGGCATAAAGCCAATTCGGGAAGGGGAGTTCTCCCCCAATTATTAGGAAGAAGTCAGGGTTCGAGTTCCAATGCTGACTTGACCTGTTAGTGAGACAACTATAGGGGCAACTAATGAGCCAAGAAATTAGGCCCAATCAAAAGATAATGGATTACAAATCAAGCTACATCAGATCGAAACTCAAAGTCGAATGAAACTAGGGTTATTTGGGAAATTGATAAATACTTATTTCGTTGCATAATCTTTGCAATAACTAGACTTTCACACATGGTAATGTCCACTTTAACTTGTATTGCAGGACAATCAAACATCAGTTTCTTGTGTCGTTAGAACGAATAATAAAACATATCAAATATGTGTTAAATAGTAAAAAAAATGAAATGATGCAAGAATTATGGGATGAAAGTAGCAATTAATTACAACATTTGTCTTGGGAAGCAAAAACTATATAATTGGCTAATACAAATTCAAGATTATAATCTCTAACCTCTAAAACTACAGTGTTCAACTCTTCCAGACGCTATTACAACTCTCCACAATTCTTACTGACTTAAGCATCAGAAAGGACGTCTGAAGAAACCTTCTTGGGCTCTCCTCTGACGCATTTGTTATTTGTGGTGTGGTTGGCCCAGTAAAGTGACCAACCGCATACCAGCTCCAAAAAAGTTTCAGAATCTTTGAGAAATTTATTTGTTGCACCATATACCTTATACTATATCTTATCATAAAATTGTATCAATTGAAAAATGCAACTTGTAGGGCTGCTTGGATTTGCAAAATCAGGAATGAACTAACAACCACACCAAGAAGTTCTTCGAAAGAAATCACACTATACTTCAACGTAGCCACGCACACTTGACAAATCAAACCATCACCAGATCTCAAATCTCCATACCCCATAAAAGACCCATCAGACCAGGTCATTTCCAGCCAGTGACAAAATCATTGCCCTTTGTAACCTGTGCCCAAAACTAATAAAACAGCCCAAAAGCACTCGTCATCATCAGACATATATAATACAGTATCTCAAATGGCACCTGACCTGATCAACACAAGAAATAATGCCAAAAAGCATAACTGTAATCAATGAGCACTAATTCACTAGGAATCTTAATCATACTGTATGTCCACAGTTGTCTACGATGGAGACATATCACGAACCAGAAAGCCTTCAAAATGGCTACCAAAAGTCATGAACTCAGGGATCCGTCTATGTCTCAGGTGTACCGTTGTACAAAAGATTATTTTTCACAGAAGGTAAGATCCCATAATGTCTCAGGTGTTATTTTAGCATTTTAAGGCAGTAGATGAAGGAGAAATTTTGAAAATTAATCGTGCGTATGAAGAGTCAAATTAAGCAGTGCTTTGTTTTTACCTGGTGCAGGTTGGGAATAGTGAACTGTTCCCGAAGCCCTAGATTAAGAAAATGAAATACCAAGATTAATACAAGTAAATAAATTTACTGTTTACGCATATACTTTTTCATCTGTCTCATAATACATCAAATATTTTTTTGGACATTCCAATTTACTTGCAACTTTTACTCTTTTAGTAATTTTATATTCTAAAAAACTATCAAATCGTTCTCCTATAATACAATCATTATTTTCTCTCACAATCGATACAGTACACCTCACTATTTTTTAAAAAAATATCTTTATTCATAAAATTTCATTAAAATTTAACATACACATAAACTACATGCCGGGTTATTTGGTTGCATGTAACATGGGACGGAGGGAGTATCACTTAAAAAAAATTCTTCGGTACACACAACTGAACAAAAATCATCCAGCATCAACATGAAGAATAAATGTTGTGCTTGTCAATAATCATACCCCAAGAAGAGTGAGTGTACATACATTTTACGTTGATATCGCCCAAGAACTTCGCCTTTGACTGTACTCGAAAGAACATGATAATATGTGCACAAAAAGTAGAAGCAGTAGTGAGATGAAGCCATTTATTGCTGCTGCAGCATCATCAGGATTCTCATATCCGTGGCCATTGCCAAACAAGGGTAGAAAAGAAGAAGTTTTCATGGCCTATTGGAGAAAAGTATGTGAATCTTGATGATGCTCCATCTGCAAACAATGGCTGTATGTCTTCGATCAATCTCTCAGAACCTGTAGGTCTCTCATTTCGTTGAACAAGATGATTGAAGAAAGATCCTTAATTTACCCTAATCCTAAAAGTAATCGCCTTCAAGTTAAAAGGAATGAAATATCGTCAAATGAGCAGGACTAAGATGGTAAAACGGCAAAAAACTCGATACCAGGATCATGAATTTACTACTTAAAACAAACGAAACCTAGATCCAAAGATGAATGATTTTGAAACACAGGAGAAATCTGCAACGTTAGCGAAACCCAGTAGAGAAAAATTCACAATAAACCAAACCCAGATTTAAGTAAAAACAGAAAACAAAAAAAAGGGAAAAAGAGAAGAGCAGACAGAGATGAGAAGCAGGCTAAGAAACAAATGCTAAACAAAATGGTTGGCAAAGGTGAAACGGAGAATAAAATTGGCTTAAACAAACGTGGTTGAACTTCTGTGAAGAAAAACTGTGAAATTTTATAGGCAGAAAGCAAGTGAGACCTGGAGAAAGTAATCAATGAGAGATCCCTGGGTTGGCAAAACCGAAAAAGAGAGAGAAGAAAAAGAAGGGTCATCTCAATTTACATCAACAGTTACACATCACGATCCTAGGCACCCGATATTCACCCAATGGCCAGTCGGGTTCTGATGAGGATGGGATTAATTGCAGAACTATATTGGGAAACCTAACCAGGATTAATTGGATCTCAGTTTAGTTAGGTTAATTTTCTTGATGGATGGATTGGATATTTCATTGATGAAGACGCAAATATATAGAAAGAGAGGAGAGTCAGTGAGCGAGGGGGCGGAAATGACATGATGGAACATAAAGGGAAAGGGAGAGGTGAGAGGCAGCAGCAGCCAGCTAGGGGTTTGCAGGTAGCTAGGGTTTTTATTTCTTGTAGAAGAGACTTGCAGTTGCTGTTGCTTGTTCGGATCCCTAAATAACCATTTTGAGCTCTCTTCTCAGAGGTCCTACTGTGCCTCATGCCACCTCCTCCTTCGGTTCAGTCTCACTTTTTGGAATTCTCAGTTTTCTTCTTTCAGTTGGTTTCCTATCTAGACCAAGTAGTAGTTTTTCCTCGTATCAAATTGGTTTCCTATCGGCATAGAGGAGTTTTCTTCGTCATTTCTTTTCGGAAACTCTAGCTCCTTCGCTCCTTAACGTGATAACCAACTCTAAGACTCGTAATTCGCTGGAATAATTTCAAATTCCAACAACCATATATATAGCCAGAAAACATCCGAATTAAAAATGTAAAAGTGATTGTAATTAGCATCCCTTGTATTCGCAATCATAAAACCGAGGATGAATTGATTATGCTAGCTTGTTTAAAGACCGGCTTGTTACTCCTATTATAAATATATAAAGCTAAAATTTGGTTTTCTTTAGTTTGAAATTTGATTGGTCATGTATTTAATGACTTACATATTTATGATAAAAAAAAATTAAATTTATTTAATATATATTGACACTTAATTTTTCTTTATAATGCAATATGATCCAAATATATATTATAAATGTATAAAGTTAGCGTACGAATTCTTGTTACCAATGTGATTGAAGTACTCCCTTCATCCCAAAATTATCGCAATATTTTTACTTGACGTGCGTGTAACGACGATCAAATATAGTGTTTTGTAAATTTATCGTAAAACATCAATGATTATGTAAGTTAAGTGCAAAGTGGTATAATTCAAAAGGGTTCAACGAAGTTATTCCTGATATGGACCTTGGTACTTCAACCTAATATATGTTGCAGAACGATCAATTGTGATTTGTTATGAAAATAAAACTTGTATTTATGTGTATAAAATAATATAAAATAAGTATATGTTATAATTATTATGGGGTGCAAGGAATAGATGTTTATAGTCGTCAACAAAGTTTTTTACATACATAATATAAACTATAAAAATAGTGTATTAAATTGGATTAAAAACTTATTCTTTCAAAGCTAGAAAAAGAAAGATTCTGCTAGAAAGTAATTGATAGTAAATAATCACAAAGAGCACCGTTACCCATCATATGGGTTCGCTCTATATTTATTTTTATTTTTAATTGCGTAATTAACCACTTCAAAAGATGGAATGAGATCATACCAAGCTATTTATCATTGTCATTAGTGAGAATCATTGGATTACAAAGAGAAACTGTGTCTACAAAGTATCTCAACCAAAAATCAAAAGATAGTATAAGATTTCCTTCTGATGTGGAAATTCATACTATCTTCAGATATATGGGAGTATGTAATCTATAACAAACTATATACCTGTGCAAAATTCTAATGGAGTTTGCTCACAACGTACATGTGCATATCATTTTCCTCAATCCTTAATTCTCATAAGATGGTCATATAAATAACGATCATAATCATTATCCAATAATTAAGTATGGTCTACACAAAAAAATGAGAAATATAAAAATAATGAGATTTAGGGGAATAATCATGAAATAATTATATTTATAAAAAGACATCCGTATTCTTCCATACATATGACATTTCCTAAATTATCTTCTTAGTTATAACCAACTAAAAATATAGCTTGACAGTCAAACAAATAAACTCTCTAAATATAGAAGGTCTCAAACAAGAAATGATCATCTTATTCTCCACATTCATCCCTATCGCTCTTGGTCTTGATGATCGTTTGACGGCCCCATCATTATCACCACCACATTATCATCATCATCAAGATAAGCGATCCTCGATCGTGAGGCCCTTTGAATCAATAAATGGAAAAAGAGACCTGGAAGTCAAGTCAACAACAAATCGTGAAGAAAAATCATCACAGTACGTACAGAATGCATGGTGGCCTAGGACACAAGAACCAGGTAGGGAAATAGGAAACAACACCAAACAAACCTTTCCTAGCCTTGTTTGAGCAAAAAGGAAATGTAGAAAATGATAGAAGAGTTAATCGATAAGAAGATCAAGTTGAAGAAAGAGAAGACAAAAGGGAGAAGAGTCTTTTCTTTTACTAACAAGATACTCCATGGGATTCCTTTGGATCAGTTTAAGATGCCACAATTAGAGTCTTATGATGAAACCATTGATCCGAGTATCTATATCCAGAATTACTAGTCTATCACGTATGCAATGAATGTGTGGCATTCTTGATGCCATACAAATTATATTCATAGCGTATTCAAAATACAGAATACAGAATACTAGTTAATATAGAATAGAGAGTACAATGTATATCCTATTACCCTCCTTTACTTTGTGCAAGGAGAGCAACACTCAAATTGGACCGAAGAAACTCAAACCGGTCCGAGGATAGGGCGTTTGTAAAGATGTCGGCTAGTTGAAGGTGAGCAGGAACGTAGCGAACGACCAAGTCTCAATGAGACACTCGCTCCCGAACGAAATGATAATCAACGGCCATATGTTTACTACGTGCATGAAGAACCGGGTTTAGGACGAGATACAAAGCCGAAATATTATCACAGAACAACTGGACGGGCTTGACAATAGGAAAACCGAGCTCGATCAACAAAGAACGGATCCAAAGTGTATCCGCAACCATATATGCAACCGCCCTATATTTGGCTTCAGTCGAGGATTTAGATATGGTAGGCTGTTTCTTGCCTTGCAAAAAGATCAAATTAGAATCCAAGTAAATCACAAAACCTGTGGTGGAACGTGCACTATCCTAACAACCGGTCCAATCCGAGTCTGAATAAGCCACCAAAAAGGAGATACCCGTGGGCTGAAGGGAGATACCAAAAGATGAAGTATCCTGCAAATACTTGTAAATGCGCTGAACAGCAAGAAAATGAGGACTACGAGGTGTCTGCATAAACTAAAAGACCAAATATACGGCATATGCTATATCTAGCCGAGTCATAGATAAATAATGTAACGCCCCCACTAGGCTACAAAACTCGGTTGGATCAGAGAGTAAAACACCGTCGGTGGAGGAAAGGGAAGTTCACATAGCCTGTGTGAAGCCACTCCGGACAAAAAAGCTACTAAACCGATGAAACCAAACACGAGGAGTCTGTCGAATACCATACAATGCCTTATGCAGGCGACACACATGAGAAGAGAGGGTGGGATATATGAAACCGAAATGTTATCGTGTGTAAACCTCCTCAGTTAAGTGACCATGGAGGAATGCATTTTTGACATCTAACTGACGAATGACCCACTAAATTTTTGACATCCAAAGAAAGAACAAAACGGACAGTAGTAGATTTAACGACAAGACAGAACATCTCCTGAAAGTCCAAACCTTCTCGCTGATGGTTACCTAAGGCGATGAAACGAGCTTTGTAGCGTTCCACAGAACCCTCATAGTTGTACTTTATTTTATAAATCCTCCGACAACTGATCACATTCTTGATGACAGGATGGGGAACCAAGGTCCAAGTATGGTTATCCATTAGAGCATTAAAATCTTCTATCATGGCTTTTCGCCAACCTGGATGTTTGGATGCTTTTGAGTAGGAAGAGAGCTCTAGGACGGGGATGGTGGTTTTAAGGGACAAAATGGATGGACTAATTAAGAAATACCAGATTTCAACCTCGTTTGTATTGGATGGACCGATAGCACAGAAGGAATAGGTGGAGCCAGGGTAGCATAAACATGGGAGATGAGCGGACTGGGAGATGGAGGAAGGCCAACGACCAGGGGAGAACCGGAAGTGGACAATGGGGAAGACATAGAAGTCGAGGGAGGACCGAAAGTGGACAGAATTATAGGGGCAACCGTATGACCGAAAGAATCGACCGGCGACGACAAGGTGGGTATGGAAGGGTTGTGGCAAGGGGCTGATCAGGAGACAAAAACGAGTCAGTAGTGATCTCGAGGAGAGGGAAGGGGAAGGAAAGAGATCCATGTAAGGGAACGCGTCTTCATGAAAACGGACATGCCGACTAATGTAAACCCGACCGGTTTTAGGGTCGAGAGAACGATAACCTTTATAACTGGGGGCATAGCCAATGAAGACTCATTCGATCGAACGGAGGGATAACTTGTTGGAGGAAGAAGCGAATAAATTTGAAAAATAATGAGACCCAAACACACGCAAAAAAGTGTAATCAGGACGATGATAAAAAATCTTTTCATACGGGGAAGCGTTTTTCAAAAGAGGAGTTGGGAGGTGATTGATGGAAGCCGAGCTTGAATGAAAAGTGTAGGCCACGTCCACCCAAAAATGGGATGAAAACCGAGCTTGAATGAACAGAACACGGGCCATTTCAATGATATGACGATGTTTACGCTGAGCCACACCATTTTGCTCTAGGATGCCCAGACAAGATCTTTGAAATAAAATACCATGCTCCAAAAAATATTGTTTAGCCGGAGTGTTATAAAATTCACCATCACCATCACTTTGAAATATTTTAATTTTGTAGTCAGAAAAATTTTCGGCAATCTTTTTAAAGTTTATGAAGTGGGAATAAAATTCCGATTTTAGCTTCATTGGATAAATCCACAAAAATCTAGTAAAATCATCCACAAATGAAACATAGTATCAAAAACCAAGATTAGATAGAACAGGAGACTGCCAAGTATAAGAATGAATCAAGAAACAAAGGAGAGGTTGCCATATGTTAGACAGGTTCAAACGGTAAACGTTGAGACTTACCCAAATTATAAGAGATACAATTATGCATAAATGTATCAGAAAAGACATGTTTATGACTCCTAAATCTACGAAGAGTGGATGAGCCACAGTGACCCCGTCGGCCATGTCACGTCGGACACAGCAAGAGCAACAGACGGAGATATATGTGAAACAGGCGAAGGGGAGGCAATGGCAATGGAGAGGGGGTATACGCAACCTTTACTGGGACCCTGAAGGAGTGTTCGATCCGTTGAAATATCCTACATAGAAACAGCATCTTTAGTGAATATGACAGTATAATCATTATCTTTACAAAGACGCTAAATAGACAATAAATTAGATTATAGTGTAGGCACACGTAAAACATTGGAAAAGGTAAGTGGTTAAGACAAGGTAGACAAACGAGAGTGTCCAACATGATAAATACGAATCTTGGACCCATTTGCAACCAAAACATAAGACCAACCAGTATAAGTAGATTTAGAAAGCAAATTACCATTAGTGTTGGTCATGTGGGATGATGCACCCGAATCCGGGTACTATACAGTCTCCTTTCATTGACCTGTAAGACTAGTCGAAAAAACCTGGACAGACTGAGGAGTATAGCGAGCAGGACAACTAGAGACGGGATGACCAGTGTGGTAACAGATTTGACAGAGAATATTATTATGCAACAAACCGACGGAGGGTACTACACGTGAAGCAACTGGATTAGTAGGAAAAAAAAGGGAAAGCAACAGTAAACATCGAAGAAACAGGAGAAGAGCAAGATGTAATATCTGAACGGTCCAAGACCGACGTTGGACGATACCTGAGGATCCCTTTGGACTGTTCCTGACCCGGAATAGTGTGCTGTTAAACTCGTTCTTCTATAGCTTTAATCGTCTACAGAACTGCTTCAATGGCCTTTTCTGGATAAGGTCTTGTAGATCTTACTTCAGTAGTTGTAGTGGACCATACCTCAGTTGTAGTAGATGGATGGTCTTCTGTAATTATGAACAAATCCATTGCAATAGAGATGGCCTAGGGTGGTCCTATCTTCTGCAATTAAATGAGTTATGCTTCTATTTGTTTTATCGCATCCCAAGAGTACCCTTTTTCAATAAGTTCTTTTCTTAATTGAGTTCTAGGTAACTCCTTTGGGCTTCCAGGATTAGATTTTGAAGGTTCTCATCTGCTCTAGCCTTCAAAAACTTCAATGCCACATTGGCATCATGAAGTGTAGCTAATTCAGGTGCCTTTGGTGGTAAAGTCTTTGACGATGAGGGTTCAACAATAGGTCTCGTCTGTTTTACTGCAGATTGTGTTTCTACCTCCATGTCAATTGACTCTACAGCTGGATGATCTGAGATTGTTTCCTCGTCTGAGATTGTCTTTTTTGTAAGTCCAATAAGCTGTTTGCCTATTTTCTTGACATCTATTTGTTTGGCCACAGTCCATGGCCTCCCTTCCTTATCAGAAACCTTCAATTTTTGTTTGAGAAAATGCTGATAATCCTTTCAAACAGTGGTTGCTTTGATTGCACAGCTTTTGCAAGATTATGTATGAGCAATTTTGCCCAATTTACTTCATATTTTGTGAGGATCGCACATATGATTTGTTGCTGATCTATGGTAATCTGATCTTTGCTGAATTCTCTAGAGAGAAGGACCTTCTTGACAATATCTGTAAGCATCTTGTGTTGTTTGGATAAGAACTTTTTCATGGTCCTTATACCTTCATTCCACCTCTTTTCGGCTAGCATGGCGTGCCTTCCTGCTGTCAATATTGTAGGAGGAATGATCCTTGACCCTTTATTTGGTAAGTTGAAAAACTAAGGAAAGTCATCTGCCTTGATGTGGATTGCAACTTTCTTTGGAGTAGAGTTATAAGAAATCAGTTGTAGGTTATCTGTGACTTTTGCCTTTTCAATGAAATCAAGTACTTCATCGTCAAAGAGTCTGCTTGTATGTTCGTAGAAATACTTGAGTTCGGCTTCTTGGATAAGATCGGCAACTTCCTTTACCTCATCGGATTCTTCTCGCAAAGTATTGAAATCGAACACAACTCTAGTTTGGAGTTCGACTTTTCTTGATGGGCTTGATTGCTCATCAGGTTTGGTGTTCTTCTTTGAGATGTTTGAAAGAGTGTTGGCCATTTTCGAAGAGTTATTTAATGAAAATTTGGAGTTTTGAATGTGAATTTGAAAGAATAGAAAGTTAGGGTTTTGCCTTTCTCTGTGGAGTAAAGGGTTTTGAATGATTAAAGAGAGAATAAGAACGTTTTAGATAGAGAGTTTGAGAGAGTAAAGTGATTTTCATTTAGAAAAATTTCTCTATTTATAGTCTCCAGAAATATTACCGTTATTAGAAGTTTTAGCCGTTATGCAATATCAGTTAATTATTTTGACCGTTGCGTGATTTAAGGAAAATCATTTTGTAAAGTTAATATTCTTTCCATAAATAAATACAGTAAAGCAATATTGCTTCTAGTCTGCTTCCACGTGTGCAGCAAGTAGTAAAGCAATAATGCTAGTCTATATTCTACATATGCAGTACAACAGTAAAGCATTTTGGTCAGTTTCACTATTTCAAATCAAGAATATCCAATTCTCCTCAAAATTGAATAAATTTACTCTCATCGAGAGATTTTGTAAAAATATCTGCAATTTATTTTTCTGTTGGAATATATTCCAATTTAATGTGACATTTTTGCATATGATCTCTGATAAAGTGATATCCGACATCAATATACTTGGTTCTTGAATGAAAAACTAGATTTTCTGAAATAGCCATTGCAGACGTGTTGTCGCAAAATATTGAGGTTTCAGAGAATATCATGCCATAGTCTGCAAGCTGTGATCTCATCCATAATATTTATGCAGCACAGCTTCTTGCAGCTATGTATTCTGCTTCTGCAGTAGAGGTTGACACGGTAATCTGCTTCATGTTGAACAAGGAGATCAATCTTGCACCAATAAATTGACATGATCCACTTGGGTTTTTCATGTCAACTGTACAACCTACAAAGTCTGCATCTGAAAAATGTATCAGTGTAAAATATGATTCCTTAGGATACCATACACCAAGGTTTGGAGTTCCCTTGAGAAATCTCAGGATTCTCTTTACTGCAGTATAGTGGGATTCCTTGGGATCAGGTTGATACCTTGCACAAACGCAGACTGAGTATTGAATATCTGGTATGCTTGTTGTAAGCTATAACAATGACCCTATTATTCCTCTATGCGTGCTTTGACTTATCTTCTTTCCATGTTCATCTTTATCTATTTTGATTGATGTGATCATCGGGGTTTTCATATTTCTAGCACTTTCTAAGCTATACTTTTTATTTGTGTTCTTTAAGTAATTAGATTGATTTAGAAAGATTCCACTTTCTAATTGTTGTACTTGAAGTCCTAGGAAATATTTTAATTCCCCTATTAAACTCATTTGAAACTTAGATTTCATTAATTCTACAAAACGTTCACTCAGATTATTATTAGTGCATCCAAATATAATTTCATCAACATAGATTTGCACAAATAATATGTGTTCCTTATGTTTCTTAAGGAATAGAGTGGTATTCACCTTATCTCTTTCAAATTTATTTTCACATAGAAATGTTGATAGAGTTTCATACCATGCCCTAGGTGCTTGTTTTAATCCAGATAAAGCTTTGTCTGACCTATATACATATTTTGGATATCCATACTCTTCAAAGCCAGGAAGTTGTTCAACATAAATTTCCTCTTGAAGCTTTCAATTTAAAAAAGCACTTTTTATATCCATTTGATAGACTCTAAATCCTTGATATGCAACATAGGCAAGAAACATTCTTATGGATTCTAATCTTGCTATAGGGGAAAATGTTTCATCAAAGTCAATTCCTTCTTCTTGTGAGTATCCCTTAGCAACTAACTTAGCTTTGTTTCTGAAGACTATTCCATTTTCATCAGTTTTGTTCCTAAATACCCACTTGCAGCCTACAACTGGATAGTTCCTGGGTCTTGGTGTTAGATATCATACCTCATTTCTTTGGAACTCATTTAGTTCTTCTTGCATAACATCTACCCAGTTTGGATCATTTACGGCATCACTTATTACCTTAGGTTCTATTTTTGATAAAAAGCAAGTAGACAGGCAATCTCCATTTGTTGCCCTTCTAGTCTACACAGGTGCATCCTTAGCTCTAATGATGTCATCCTATGTGTGTGTCTTGATCCATCTTCTTTTATCTTGTTCATTAGTTTCCAGTTGTTGTTAAGTTTGTTCTTCAGTCTATGCTGTATTTTCATTTTGTGCAGACGACTCTTCCTTGTCTACAGTTTCAATGACTTTTTTGTAGTTTGTTCATTACATGCACATTCCTCATCAAAAACATCAGCATCTCGTATGAATGTTTCTGATTCATTAAATAATAAGTAAACTGACTCCTCAATGGTTTGTGTTCTTTTATTGTACACTCTAAAGGCCTTGCTATTTGTAGAATACCTTAAGAAAGTTCCCCTACTATCTTAGGATCAAAAATCTATAGGTAGCTTGTGTCATTGTTGTGTATATAACATTTGCATCCAAAAGCATGAAAGTATTTGAGACTTGGTGTCTTTCCTTTCCACAATTCATAGGGAGTCTTTTTATATATCTTGTGAATTATGCATCTATTCTGAGTATAGCAAGCTGTATTTACTCCTTCTGTCGAGAAGATTTTAGGTAAATTTGTATCAGCAAACATTGTTCTCGTTGCTTCTAGGAGTATTCTATTTTTCTTCTTATCCACACCATCTTGTTAGGGTGTTCTGGCTGCTGAGAAGTTATGTTTGATTCTATGATCATTACAGTAGACATCTACTCCTGTTTGATGGAATTCACTACCATGATCACTTTTAATTGTGATTACTTTTATGCCTTTTTAATTTTGAATTTGTCTAAGAAAACTAGTCAGCAAACCACAAGTTTCGCTTTTTTTATGTAAAAATATTACCCATGTAGAGAGTTGACAGGAAAACCACAAGTGCATCATATAATTTTTTTGGTTCAAGACTGATTTCAAGGTGTAGCAGGGACTGGTGCAGACGAGGTCTCATAGTACAGCATGCAGACTAAGGTGCAGCGGACTGGGTGCAACACAGGTGGTTACTGATGATGGGGTCAGAGGTCTAGAGTCACACAAACAAAGATTTGAGTTAAAGCAGCAACGAAACAAATTCTGGAGCTAGTGGACTGCCAGCATCAGAAACAAGATGGTGGGAAACACGAGTGGCAAGGTGTCAACATCAGAAACAATGTCAAGCTACAATAAGTTCGTTTCCTCAGCCTATGCGAAGCTCTTTGAGTAAGATTGTTGAATAAGGATTGGACAAGTGTGCAAAGTAATCAACATTCAAAGATTACTCAAGAGAGCTTAATCGTGAAACACAGTAAAGAAGGTTTCACTAGTCTGCAGAAGAACACCCTTTACAGCAAAGTTCAGATTGCTGAATCTGTGTGAAGATCGTGGGTCTTTACCTTTTTTTGCAAGTTGTTAAGCTTGTAAAAAGAAGTTGTCTTGTAAGCTACAAACAAGAAGATAGTGATACTCACCTTTTGGCTTGACTACACTAGTCACCAAGATAAGACTGAACTAAGCTCTTATTTATCGATTGATAATAAGTGTCTGAACCAGTATAAATACTGTGTCTTGTTACTTGCATTCATTGTTTAATATTTAGAACTGTTAGAAATCAACCTTCACAACCAAATAAAGACAAATTACAAGAATTGAAATCTCTACAGTAGACCTTTAACTGTTAGCTGTAAAATTATAATTCCCGGCATAAAATTGTTAAAACTCGAATTAACCTATTCATCCTCCCCCCCTCCTCTAGGTTATATCTTGGACCTTATAATTGGTATCAGAGTCTGACTTTCCAGACTTAACAGTTAGTGGAAAGAAAAGGTCATTATCATATTTGCAAAGAAGTTACTAACAGTTTGTTTTTCGTGAAGAACAATGGCACTACCAAAGTTTCCCAAATGTCCTAACAGTGGAAAACCTCTAACATGCTCCTTCGACAAGTTCAAACATTGAAAACTAAGGATGCTTGCACATATCAACTCAATAGACGAAAGGATGCAAGACATTATCTTAGATGGGCCTTATATTCCAATGATGTCAGATCCAAAAGACTCAACAAAAGAAGTACAAAGACCAAAATCCCTCTGGTCCAGAGAGGATTAGGATCTGGATATGGTTAACAGAAAAGCTATAAATTAAATATTCAAATTTCTTGATGACAATATGTTTGAGATATTGATTCATACAACCATAGAAAAGGAAGAATGAGAGGCTATACTACTAAGGAATGAGGGAACCAATGAGATCAGGGAGAACAAGAAGGATATCCTAATGCAACAATATGAATTGGTCTCAATGAGATCTGATCAGAACTGACAACCTTCTATGAAAGGTTTAATGTTCTCATGAACAATCTCAAAACTTTGGGAAAGACTTTCGAAACCAAGAAAGTTAATCTAAAGTTTATGAGATCCCTTGGAGAAATCTGGAGCACAAAGACCACATTCATAAGGGAATCCAGAGATGTGACGAAGATGTCTTTGGCTCAACTATATGGTGTACTGCATACATATAATCTTGAGGTTGAGCAAAAGAAGCAGATTGATGATGCAAGAAAAAAGACCTTGGCCTTCAAAGCTCAAGAGAGAGTTCTAAAATCCATGGGAGAAGAGGAGACCAGTGACACCTCGTCTGCAAGTGAACAAGGTCTATCTGAAGAAATAGCATTGATAGGAAAGAAGTTCAAGAAGCTATTCAAGAAAAGGAATTTCAAAAAGAACTTCCCCTCTAAAACAAAGGAGGCAGAAAAGGAAGCCTGCTACAACTGTGGCAGACCAGGGCACTTTACGACAGAATCCAGACGACCAACACAAGACTCGTCTGCACCTAAATTCAAAAAGGACAACAATAAAGGTACCTCTAGAAGAAAAGAAAGAGGCAAAGCTTATGCGGCAAAGACATGGAGTGACACAGACTCTGATGATGAAGATATCATATCAAACGCTCACCTATTTGATCTCTCTGACTCAGATGCCACCATAGAGGAATTAAAGGAAGCCATTCAAGAAATCTCTGAGAACTTTATTTCTCTTTTAAAGGAAAATAAAGAGAATCTTAAGCAGATTGCAATTCTCAAAGAGAAATACAATTCAATAGATGAAAAGACTAACAATAGTCTAATCTATGCTCAAGATAAACATAAAAAAACAAATAAAAAGTTGAAACTTCTCAATGCAGTAGTGGAAACACTTACTTTGAGAAATGGTGAGCTTCAAAAGTAAGTAGATGCTTAGAATGGCAAGACTTTGTGTCTGCAAAAATTGCTCAACACAGGCCAATCCTCCCATGATAAAACTGAGTTAGGATATAATGATTGGTTGTACATCAATGTAGACAAGAAAGTCTTTACCAAGGAAACAAAGCAAACCATTGCAAAAACTGTGTAGTAGAGGAAGAATTCTGGAATCAACTAGGGCAAGCTTTAAATCCTTCTCAGCACCTAGTTTAAATCTTTAGAATTAACTAGAATTCTTAAATTATTACATATGGTTCTCTTTGGTCCCATTCAGGTAGAAAGCTTAAACAGAAAGAAGTACACTCTAGTTATAATAGATGATTATTTCAGATATACCTGCAATGATCATGAAATTAAACATAATTTCTCAGCACCTAGAACACCGTAAGAAAATGGTGTGGCTGAGAGGAAAAATAGACCACTCATAAAGGCAACTAGGACAATACTTTTTGATGCAAACCTATCTAAAAACTTCTGGGCAGAAGCAGTCAATACAGGTTGTTATACTCAGAATAGATGCACAATTCACAAGCTTTATAAGAAAACCCCTTACGAATTGTAGAAAGGAAGGACACCAAGTGTCAAATACTTTCATGCTTTTGGATGCATATGCTATATACACAACTTATAGAAATTTGATTCTAAAACAGATGAGTGAACATTCTTAGGGTACTCCACAAACAGCAAAGCTTTTAGAGTGTACAATCTAAGAACACAGACTGTTGAGGAGTCATTTCATGTATCATTTCATGAATCAAAAACATTGATGAGAAGTACAAATATATTTGATGAGGAATGTGCATGTAATTAACAGGCTACAGAAGAGGTCATTAAAGATGCAGACAAGGAAGAGTCATCTGTACACATTGATACTGCAACAGAGACTAAAGAACAACCTCAACAACAATTGGAAACTAATGAACAAGACAAAGGAAGATGGATTAAGGCACATACACATGATGTCATAATAGGAGATAAAAATACATCTGTGTGGACTAGAAGGGCAACAAATGCAGAATGCCTATCTGCTTGCTTCATATCTGAAGCTCTAAATTATCCAAACTGGGTAGATGCTATGCAAGAAGAACTAAATGAGTTCCAAAAAAATGAGGTATGATATCTCACACCAAAATCTAAAAACTATCCAGTTGTAGGCTATAAATGGGTATTTAGAAATAAATCTGATGAAAATGGAATTGTCATCAGAAACAAGGCTAGATTAGTTGCTAAGGGCTACTCACAAGAAGAAGGGATTGATTTTGATGAAATCTTTGTCCCTGTAGCAAGATTAGAAGCCATAAGAATGTTCTTGCCCTATGTTGTACATCAAGGTTTTAAAGTCTATCAAATGGATGTAAAAAGTGCATTTCTTAATGGAAAGCTGCAAGAGGAAGTTTATGTTGAACAGCCTCCTGGCTTTGAAGACTCTGAATATCCAAGAAATGTGTATAGGTTAGACAAAGCTCTATACGGATTAAAGCAAGCACCAAGAACATGGTATGAAACCCTCTCAATATTTCTATGTGAAAACAAATTATCTAGGACTTCAAGTACAACAGTTAGAAAGTGAAATCTTTATAAATCAATCTAAGTGCTTAAGGAACATAATTAAAAAGTATCACTTAGACAATGCTAGTCATATGAAGACTTCCATGAGCACATAAATAAAAAAAAGATAATGATGAACATGGAAAGAAAATAAATCAAACCATGTACAGAGGTGTAATAAGGTGATTACTATACCTTACTGCAACCAGACGAGACATTCAATATGCAGTCTGTGTCTCTACAAGGTATCAATCTATACCTTATCTTCAATGGTAAAAAAAAAATCTGATCCCAAGGAATCCAACTACACTACAGTAAAGAGAATCATGAGATATCTCAAAGGAACTCCAAACCTAGATGTGTGATATCCAAGGGAATCAGATTTTACACTAATAGGTTTTCAGATGCAGACTTTGCAGGGTATAAGGTTGACAGGAAAAGCACAAGTGGAGCATGTCAATTTATTGGTACAAGATTAATTTCCTGGTTCAGGGAGAAAGAGACAATAGTGTCAACCTCTACTACAGAAACAAAGTATATAGCTACAAAAAGTTGTACAACATAAATACTATGGATGAGATCACAGCTTGCAGACTATGGTATGACACTCTCTGAAACCTCTATATTTTGTGGCTACACGTCTCCAATGGAATTTCAAAAAATCCAGTTTTTCATTCAAGAACCAAGCATATTGATGTCAGATATCACTTTATCAAAGATCATGTGCAAAAAAATCACATTAAATTGGAATATATTCTAACAAAAAAAGAAATTGTAGGCATTTTTACAAAACCTCTTGATGAGAGCAGGTTTATTCAATTTAGAGGAAAATTAGGTATACTTGATTTAAAACAGTGAGACTAGCCAAAATGCTTTACTTCTCTACGATATATGTAGAATGCAGACTAGAATTATTCTATACAAACTACCATTATTGCTCTACTGTATGTTGCTTACGTGGATGCAGAGTAGAAGGAATATTTCTTTACTGTATTTATTTTTGGGAATAATATTAACTTTACAAAAACAGTTTTCCACAAATCACGCAACGGTCAAAACAATTGGCTGACAATGTGTAACGGTTAGAAACTTCTAGCAGCGGTAATATTTTTAGAGACTATAAAAGGAGAAATTTTTCTAAATGAAAATTACTTTACACTTACATACTCTCTCTCTAAAGCGTTCCAACTCTCTCTCTCTCTAATCTTGAAACCCTCTATTGCAACCAAGAACTGAAAACCCTAGCTTTTTGATTTTCTCAAAGTCATCTTTAAAACTCAAGATCTTTAACAAACACCTTTCGAAATGGTCAACACACCCTCAAACACATCCCAAAAGAGCCTCAATCATCTGAAGAATAGAAGAGTCCCACAAAGAAGATCGAACTTTAAACTAGAGTCGTGTTCGATTTCAGCTGTGTTCTGAAAGAATCAAATGAGGTGAAGGATGTAGCTGAACTAATCCAAGAAGCGGGACTCAAGAACCTGTGTGAACAAACTAGCAAGATCTATGAAAATGAAGTTCTGGACTTCATTGAAAAGGCGAAAGTAGTAGAAGACCTATAACTGATCACCTACACCTTTACTGCAAAGAAAGAGGGGATCATTATAAAACAAGAAGATATAGCACAGCTCTTCAATCTAAAAAATGAAGGCTCAAGAATTATTCCACCAACCATCATCACTACAGGAAGGCATGCGATGCTCACTCAAGAAAGATGGAATGAGGGGATTCAAACAATGAAGAAGTATCTGTCAAAGGAGAACAAATTACTTGCTAACATAGTCAAGAAAGTCATCCTTTCTAGAGAATTCAGCAAAGATCATATAACAACTGATCAACAAGAGATTATATGTGCGATTCTCACAGGACATGAAGTCAACTCGGAAAAATTTCTAATGTATAAGATTGCAAAGGATGTATAGTCAAAACAGCCATTGTTTAGAAGGGTGATCAACATCATCCTCAAACAGAAATTACAATTATCTCACAAGGAGGGGAGGCCATGGAAGGTGGCCAAGCAAATTGACGTCAAGAAGATAGGCAAACAGCCTATCAAATTAACAAAGCAGACTGGAAGCGCCAACCACTGTCAAGCCTGCAGATCAGCCATCCAAGTCTATAGAAGTGCGGACGAGAAGAAAGGCTATGAAGACGACCGTTGCAATGCAGACAAGATCAGCGACCAGCCAAATCATGAAAGCACCAGCAAGAAAAGGATAACCACCTAAGAATCAGCAGAGGGTGACAACAAGGAAGCTAATCATGACAAGAAGGAACCACAGCAGCAGAGCCAAGAACCACAACAATTATTCTATTCACAAGCAGCGGAATGGATACCTCTGTGATTGCAAAAGAGCAACCGTCTACTGCAACAGAAGTCTACACAACAACCACAACAACAGAGGTAAGACCTTTTCCAGAAAAGGTCATAGATATAGTCATGCAGGAAGTGCGAAATATGGAAAAACAAGCTCGACTTCTCAGGACCAGAACAACAACAACAACCTCTTCACTACTTAGCGAGAAGAAGCAAGCTGAGCAACAGCTGAAAAAAGAAAGAGAAGGCATGATTCATGAGTTTATGGCTCAACAAAAACTTCCAATCAAGAGGCCAACAAGGACTGAAAGGCAAACAAGATCTTCTAGACCAATATTAGTCCATTCAGGACCTAAGACTCTCTACAGAATCAATCCAAACGGGTCTCATACCTTAATTGGAGTATTCGACAGGATGACAGAAACAGAGGTTATATAACTAGCTCAACTGCAGATGAAGACAGCCAGCAGGTCAACAAGGAATAAGTAGGCACACATTCTTCTCAATGACACACTCGAATTCAAGGACTCTACCTTGAAGACAACTAGGCTCAAACATGCAATACTCAGGAAAATTGAGTATGTAAATACACCTGCCATCGAGGCTGAGCTTAAGAAGCTCTTAACCAAGCATGCTCTAGCTACAGTCGAGGAGATATACGAATATTTCTCAAGACCTGACTTGGGTGAACACCAACCATCAGGAGATGATGGAAATGATAGTGGTAATCAGCGACCTCTAGACACTCAGGACGATGATGACGAGATCATTGATAAGATTGCTAAGGAAGGCATTCAAGAATAAACTACCTTAACCAAGGTGGATATAGCAGAGTCCCCTGCAGCAGACCCTGTAGCAGGACAAGCAGCTGTGGAATCTGCAGCAGAGGAAATTGCAAAGGATGAAGGAATCAAGACATCTACTGAAGGCTATTCAGCTGACATAGGAATGGAACCATCCACTGATGAAGCTACAGTTGAGGGATATGACACAAAAGAATCTATAGCAGAAACCCAGGTAATCATTGACCTTGCAGCTGAAGAACAAGCAATAGAGGGCCAAACAGAGGTTCAATCTATAGAACCAAATAAAGTTGAACAATCAGCTATCGAAGAACAACCAGCAGCATCTGTGGAAGCACTTGAAGCAGATCCATCTGTAGCACAGGCAACTAACTCTGCAGCTGAGGCAACTCCATCAAAAGGAGCAAACGAGCTAACAATAATGCAGACGACTGATGCTCAAATTACAACAAGAGTCACTCCTTCTCATACTGATGATCATAATCTTATGAACATTCAGTTCACGCCACCTTCCTCTTTTGGATTAACAGCCGCTACAGTAGATCTACCATTTGAAGCACTAGTACCTCTGGATACGGAGATCTCTGCAACTCTAAGGACAATTGATCAATTGACACCAATAGCAATAAGGAATCTCAAGGAAGCCTTTGAAGACGATGTTCAGATAGTCTCAGTACAACCAAGGCCAACAGCTGAACGGGTACCATCACACCATCAACTACCACCACTGGCCACAAGTTTAGAAAACTGGATCAAGACATCTATGAAATGCACTCATGGACTAGAGATGCATTTCATGATCTTCTTGAGACTCTACAGCCAATTGCAAAAGATCTAGAAGCAGAAAGGCACGTCTGACATAAAACCTTTGAAGACTTTCGCTCAACTCTCAACACCTTGGCAGGTGGAATCATTGATCAACTGAAACAAGTCAAATCAATGAATCTTCAACATCAGCGGATCAACAGATTAGATCCTCAAACTTCAACAAATTCAGAGGCCAAACCAAAGCTGAGCTCAAAAGGATTAGAACTGATGTGCAGATTACCCAACATCAACTTAATGAGCACATCCAAACCAATGACATAAGGATGGGACTTCTTGAAACATAGTTCCAAGTAGTGCAGAAGAAGGCATTCACTGAACTCCAAAGCATTAGGACTGTCACTGAAGCTCTTCCCTCTACCCTCAATGCAAACAAAAAGGGGGAGAAATAATCTGCAGCAGAGCAAAAGACTCAAGGGGACAGGTCTGCAGTAAAACGAAGATTAGCAGAAGAAGAAGCAGAAAGGTCTGCCAAAAGGTCTAGACATCACAAGGAGGATCAGACCTCAGGGCACAGGATTCAGGGGGAGTACTCTTATGAAGTACGACGAAGACATCAACATCATAGAGATTCAGAACAAAGGACTCCCAAGCATAGCATACGATCAGAAAAAGAACATAAGAGTCTGCGTAGCAAAGGAAATGAGCATCAAAGGTAAGTTTAAAATCTCTACTCCTCTTTTTTTTTTTTTAAATGTTTTTGGTTAGTAAAACGTAAAACACTGTAATGTTTTAGCACAAGAAAAGTTGTAATTTTGTTGTTTTACATAGGAGTTTTTGTTAGGATCAATTTTGGAGGAGATTGATAGGAATGCGCAATCTCTCCAATTGTATAGAAATTGATGTAACAAATCTGAGATGTATTAATCATAATGTATTTAGGTTGTTTAGGCTAGAACTCAAGTAGGTAGTTATAGCCTAGGTTGGATGCATGAGAGCAGATGACTGCAGATGATGAAGATCAGATGAGCCACCAGATGTAGACTACTACAAAGGGCTTTGGATAAACAACTAAGACATTGATGGGCAACAAAAGAACGTCAAAGCCTTCAGGATCTAGGACTGAGCTTACAGACGAGAACCAACACAGAATGCATCAATGTGCAATAGATATGTGTGCAAATGAGGTTTGTAGCAGGGACTGGTGCAAGCGAGGTCTCACAATACAACATGTATACTAAGGTACAACAGACTGGGTACAGCAGAGGTGGTTACTGATGGTGGGGTCAGAATTTTGGAGTCAGACAAACGAAGATTTGAGTTAAAGCAGCAACGATACAACCTCTGAAGTTAGTGGACTGCCAGCATCAGAAACAAGATGGTGGGCAACGCGAGCGGCAAGGTGTCAGTATCAGAAACAGTGTCAATCTGCAACAGGTTCGTTTTCTCAACCTATAAAAGGAAACCGACGAAGCTCTTTGAGTAAGATTGTTTAATATGGATTGACAGGCAAGTGTGCAAAATAATCAACATTCAAAGATTACTCGAGAGAGCAGAATCATGAAGTAAAGAAGGGTTTACTAGTTTACAGAAGAACACCCTTTGCAGCAGAGTTCAGATTGTCGAATCTGTGTGAAGATCGTGGATCTTTATCTTTTTTACAAGTTGTTAAGCTTGTAAAAAAAAAGTTGTCTTGTAAGCTAAAAACAAGAAGATAGTGATGCTCACCTCTTGGCTTGACTACATTGGTCACCAAGGGAAGATTAGACTAAGCTCTTGTTTATTGATTGATATCAAGTGTCTCAACCATTATAAATATTGTGTGTTATTACTTATTTTTATTGTTTAATATTTAGAACTGTTAGAAATTAACCTTAATAACCAAACAGAGATAAATTCCAAGAATTAGAATCTCTACAGTAGAACTTGAACTGTTAGCTGCAGACTACCCAAGTAGTCTGCATAGAATAATGATCTGTAAAATTATAATCCGCTGCATAAAATTGTTTAAACTCGAATTAACCTATTCACACCCTCTAGGTTATATGTTGGATCTTACAGTATTAATGACTTGACTCATAAAATGGTCAAAATGCTCTACTACTTTACTGTATATATGGAATGCAGACTAGCATTATTCTTACTCTACTATATTTCTATTTTCTGAAAGAAATAACGTTTTTAAAACTGATTACCTAAAATTCTTCAACAGTCAAATGAGTAACTGAATCTACGGAACGGTTAGTTGTTAATTGGAAACGACAACTTTTTCAAAGACTATCAATTTGAAAAAAATTTCAACAAAAAATACTTTTACTCTCTCACTCTAAGTATTATAATACTCTTTCTTTCTTGTGCTCAACTACAAACCCTAGTTTGTGAATTCTGATAATTAAGTTTCATAAACTTGAAAATTCTTTTTGATTTCACTCAAAAAATAGCCAACATCCGATCTAACACTCCTCTTAAGAGCGACAAATCTAAAGAGCAATGAAGCCCAACAATTCGGTCTACAATTCGGTTTTTCTTGTTGGGCTTCATTGCTCTTTAGATTTGTTTATTATAAACACTAATGATCACCCAACTTAAGATTATGGTCAATGGCAAGTCAAGTCAAATGCTTCTTTCATTGGTAAGAAGAAAGAATCAACATAAAGGAAATGAGCCTTCAACACAAGGGGAATGGGCATTGAAGGGTAAGGGAAAAGCTTACCCAATTAGGATTTTCTTCCGTATAAATACCATACACCATACCCAAGGTATCTTCTCTCATTCATTATTTTCTCCACATTCAATAGTCTTCTCCTTATACTCTCTCGCCCAAATCGAGCACATACTGAGTTAAGCATCAGAGCGACGCCCGAGGTGCGCATCTCGGTCCTCCGGCTAACATTGTTTTCTTGGTTTCTGGTGTGCAGATCAATCGACACATCCTTAGATCATTCCCACATTATCAAATCATTCTGACGTACGACTGAACTGATAAAGATATAGAAAAGAGTCAACATAAAGGAAAGTGAGCCTTCAACAAAAGGGGAATGAGGTGTGAAGGGTAAGGGAAAAGTTTACCAAACTAGGGTTTCCTTCCTTATAAATACCCTTCATCATTCCTAAGGTATCTTCTCTCATTCATTATCTTCTCCACATTCAATCGTCTTCTTCTTATTCTCTCTCACCCAATTCGACCACATACTGATTTGAGCTTCAAAGCGGGCGTCCGAGGTGCACACCTCGGTCCCCTGGCTAACATCGTTTTCTTGGTTTCTGGTGTGCAGATCAATCAACGCATCCGTAGATTATTCCCAAATCATCAAATCAGTCTGATGATACGGTCTGACCTAATCACATGAGATTCGACTAGCTATGACAAACATATTCTGGTTTCAAAAATTTATCCAAACAATTTTTTATTTTTGTTTTTTGTAATTTATTTTTATTTCAGTTACTATTTTCTATAACTTATTTTTTTGTTTCAGTTACTGTTTCAGTTGTTAATTCATCCAGATTTTATATCCATGTCAAACATCCCCTTATTTTTCTTATAAATTTCATGAAAATTAGGGACAAAACCAATACTTTCTCCGTTTCATATTATTTATAACAGTTTGATCCGTCACGAGATTTTATGTATACACGAACTTTCATTGATTTGATTATGGAAACAATTTTTTTTTGTGATAATGGTTTGCTATAACAATTTGATATTTTCTATCTTAAAAATTTGTAATTATAGATATATTATATTTATTTTTGATGTCAATTTTTAAAATAGGTTTGCGAATAATATAAGTGGATAGTTGCCTCCGTCCCAAACTAAAACCAACACTTGTCTATTTATATGGTTCTAAAGTATAAACATGTAATATACCTTCACTACACTTAAAATTATTTTTTCTATATCAAATTCTACAAAGAAATCAAACCGTTATCTTTACTATAGGATGAGATTCTCGTTGTTTAAAATTATGAAAATAAAAACCAGCAACAAGTGAAAATCGAAAAACACTTCATCAAATAAAAATATATTTTAAAAGAAAATATTGAATATTATATTAAAATAAAAATAAAAATCATTTTTTTGATTTTTAATTTCTATTTCAATTTAAACCATAAAAATCAATATAAATAATTTTATTTTATCAATTACACAGTCTTTTGACCACGGACCTCGATCCTCGAAAAATATCATGATATCATGAATACGAAACCGCATATTCCACAACCAAACTCTCAGATATTCTCCTTTACAAAAAAAAAAAAAAAAAAACACTCAGATATTCTCAACTCAACTTGAGCACGACGTCGCTCCCCCCAAACCCTAGTCACAAACCACCCCACCTTTCTTCCCCGTCAAGCAAAACAACATACTCCCCCCAATTCCCAAAAAATTCAAGTAGGGTTCACCTTCAATTTTAATAAAAAAAATCCCCAATATTCTCTCCTTCACAAAAAAATCCTAAACTGAATTTTCAGACATTACTTATTCTCGTCGCTTTGATTTCACCGTCCCTTTGAATCCCTCGAATTAGAGATTCGGCAGCAGTGGTGTGTGATGCAGACGGAGGCGAGAGTGGGTGTGGCGGTGGATGGAACTCAGAAAGAGGGAAATTGCGCACGCAAGTATGTTCAACAGACGGTGCAGCAGCGGTGGCAGGCGCAGCAGCTCGGCGTCGTCCCTGAGTTTTTTGCCGGAGGCGTTGCCGGTGCCATGAGTAAAACCTGTACTGCTCCTCTTGCGCGACTGACTATACTTTTTCAGGTTTGTGTCTCTCTGTTTCTCTTTGCTACTGAACCCGACATGGGCAAAATGGTGATGTTGTTTATGTTTTCCAATATGCACGTGGTATTCTGAAAGGTTTTGGATGCCTTCTAACCATATAGATGTTAGATATTGTCAAATGTTTTCGAGGAGGGGGTCTCGAGGGCTGAGTAAATGTTTCATTGGAGAAGTGTATGAGAGATTTGGTTTCATTTCAATAGCTAACGTATTGCTACTTTGGGACATAAAAAGGACTGATGGAAATGAGTAAGATTTTTTTTTTTAAAGACGAACTGATATGAAGCTATCTATTGTAAACATATAATGCTAAAGAATGAGTTTTTTTTGCTGGTAAATTTGGACGGCCATGAGTCATAAATGATCCAATGTATTTTCTTCTTTTTTTGTTGCATTTAGGCCTAATGGTTTATTATGGATTAAAGTTTATGTTTTATGGAGATTTTTAGAAGTTAAATATATCTCCTTCAGTTTAGTAATATAACATCCCAATATAGATGAAACACTTTGATTCTACGCATTATTCCACACGTAGTTTGAGAAAATTTGTTTTACGTTTTAACCATAGGAAAAAATTATGTCATTAGCTTAGGATTGAAACACACTTTAATCATTACTGATTCAAGATAATTTTGCGAAAATTGATGATTGATCGTTCCATAGAGTGAGTCAAAACTCATATCGACATATATGCACCATAAAAATGTTGCACCTATATTTGGACGAAGGGAGTGTATTGAGAGTTTGCCTACCAAGATGGTTACTACTTTGGTTACATATTCGTGCTCTCAATGCAATTTTGGGACATATTGCTCCATTATATATTTTGTAGAAGGTAAAGATTTCATTGCATACGAGAAAAAATTACACCAAAAAAAAAAAAAAAACTCCTAAAATCATTTAGTTGCCTACATATACTCCATTGAAACTAGCTAAGCTATAAAATCAGAAAATAAATAAGACCCTAAGGCTGCGAGGTCAAAACCCAATGCAGGAAACAAGAGTCCCATGCTCTTCCAACCAAGCTTGTAGTCAATAGGAGTTTGCACTTTGCTAATACAAAGCAACTAAAATGATCATCCTTTAGCAAGAAAACATAGAAATTACAGAAGACCTAATAATACAGTACAACTTTCACACTTCTTGGTTTCCCATTCTTATCTGCACCATCCTCCAAGCAATCTCAGCTACTTCATGTGGCACAAATCTCTCTTGCTTGAAAACAACAGCATTTCTAGCAAGCGAAACAATAGCAGCTTTACGCATCTTAGGAATTGCCTCTTGTTATTCTCCACAACCAAGAGAGTAAAGCTCTCCAAGACACCCTTCGACAACTAACGTTAAGATGTTGTAGCATCACCTCCAGCACCTGCCATGTATAATCACATTCAAACAAAGAGTGATCCATAGTCTCCACATCATGCTTGCATAAGGGACAAGTATCATTATTTATTATTCCCCAGCGACAAAAGCCTTTCAAAGATTCTAAGCTTGCCAAGAAAGGCCAACTATCCAACAAAGGAATGCTTTGGAAGAGCATGTTTGCTCCAAATAAGAGCTGATCAGCTGCTTCATAAGCGAAGGGCAAAGAGAATAATAAGCAGACGTAGTAGAATGTCCATCAACTGGTCTGGGAATCCATCTAAGAGTCTTATTAGAAATGTCAGCATAAGGACGGATAGCATCCATAGTCTCCACATCATGCTTCATAGCCAAGACAAAAAGCTATGGAGACATAGGGTCACCCTGCCTAATGCCCCTTTTCCCTTGAAAGTAACCATGAATGCTATAATTAATACATAGAGAACAAGAATGGGATGAGATACACATCATTATTCTATGAATGAAGGTTGAGGGAACTGCAAACTAGACAAAACACTCCCTAAGAAACTCCGAGGAAGACTACCATATGCCTTCTGTATGCCGATCTTGAGCATGCACCTAGGACTGATGTTTTTTCGAGCATACCCTCTTACCAATTCATGACAGAGCATGATGTTTTCAAATATGCTCCTATCAAAAATAAAAGCAGGTTGTGCTTGATCAATCAAGCAATGCATATGCTTCTTCATTCGCTCAGTGAGGATCTTAGTCATTATTTTATAAATGACATTGTAGCATGTAATTGGACGAAAATCAACAGTCAAGATGCATTAGGCTTCTTAGAAATCAAGTGAAGTGTAGCATTTACTTGAGTAAGGATTTTCCCTCTCTTAAGAGATTCCTCAACAGTAAGGGTAATATCCTTCCCAAAATGTGCCAGGTCTTCTTATAAAAGAAACCATTGAACCCATCAGGCCCAAGAGATTTATCATCAGGTATAGACCATAAAACAACTTTGACTTCCTCCACAGAAATAGGTCTAAGCAGCTCCTCTGCTTGCTGGCTGTTAATGAGATCAACCTGCTGAAAGACCTCAGGGTCTAGAGGTGTAGTTAACTTTTCAGTCCCCAAAATTCTCTGGAAGAAATTGATAAATTCATCGGCAATAAGAGACTGGAAGACTATCTTTTCACCTCTGTCAGTATATATACTAGTTATACAAGTAGCAGATCTCCTTGTAGCACAAATAGCATGAAAGTATTTAGCATTTGCATTCCCCTCATTGAGCTATCTGATTTTAGACTTTGCCTCAAATGTCTGGATTCAAGTCGATGGACCTCTTCCAGAAACCTAACTTGATGTTTCTCCACCTCAATCGACCCTTGAGACATTACCCCTTGCAACTTTTTCTGGGTTTCCATCAACACAACTGTAGCCTTATTGGCTTGATCATGAATATTCCCAAAATATGACTTATGCAAAGTCATAAGTCTGGATTTAAGGAACTTTAGATTAGAAAGCACTTTGAACAAATTACAGCCCAAAACCTCAGTCTTCCACACATCCCTAAGTATCACTTCGAAATCCTGGTGTTTCTGCCACATGTTAGCAAAATGAAAAGGAATATTTCCTTTTGTCACATCATCAAAGATGGTTACTAATCCAGGAGAATGATCCGATACACTTGCATCAAGTAAATCCACTTCAGGCATAGTGTACCTGCTAAACCATGCAGGATTCCCCATGGTCCTATCAAGCTTACACTGGATTCATGACCTAAGGTCTTGTTTGTTATACCTTTGCCCGTCAGTTCAGCAAGCCCCAGTTGATCACAACATTCCTTCATATTAGCACAGGGGTATGATTGGATTCCTGCATAGCCTCTCTTCTCATATTAGTATAAGAAAGCATTAAAATCTCCTATGACAAGCCAAGGCCAATCAAGGTTCATGACAAACTTGAGAAGTTCAGACCATAAGACTAGTCTCTGAGCTTCAGTGTTCTTTGCATATACAAAGGATACGAAGCATTCAAAATCTCCCTTAACAGATCTAACCCGGACATGCATAATCCGATCCATCCCATTGATGTAAGAAACCAACAGTGATGTAGGATTCCACAAAATCCAAATACGTCCTAATGAAGCATAATAGTAATTATTAATGACTGCACCCTGTAGCACAAGAGTGAACAATCTTTATTGAATTTAGACGTTGAAACTCGAGTCTCCAAAATACCCAATAGCTGCACCTTATTCCTATCAATAAAATCCTTTATTTCCCAGCAATATTCCATGTCGCTATTTTCATTAATGTTAGGCTCAGGGGGAATGTCTTTATTCACACTTTGGCCCTCAACAAAGGGAGCAAAGATAGACCTCCTTCTAACAGCTGATAATTCAGTGGAGGCTTTACTTCTTCTGGAACCAACATGAATTTCTCGCCACTCACCCTCTCCTTGCTTCTAAGGAGTCTGAACAGCAGGAGGCTTAAGAGCCGGCTGAGTTGGCTTCTTAGGAGTCTGGCCATCGACGACTTGGTCATGCACCTTTATCTGTCCTTCGTATCATGATTCCTAGTTTTTCGTTCTGTGAGCTTAGCTGTGAAGCATGTATATTGGGAAAGCACTACAGATCTAGCTTTTCAGTTGTCCATGCTTGCAGTGATATTCCCTTTGCTATAGTCCACTCAGATATGTGGGGTCCCTATAAGTTGGAAAGTCTCTTTAACTTTTAGTATTTTGTCACCTTTCTTCTCTATAGACCTACAACTACCTCCTCTCTCACAGCATATACTAATGCTGATTATGCTGGATCTCCTGATGACAGACGTTCCACCAGTGGTTACTGTACATACTTTGGTGGAAATCTAATTATATGACGAGACAATAAATAAACGGTTGTAGCTCGTTTCTCAGTTGAAGCAGAATATAAAGTTATAGCTTTAGCTACTTCTGAGTTGACTTGCCTTGAACGTCTCCTATTTAAACTCGGTGTTCAGTTACCTAATCCTCTAGCTCTTTACTGTGATAATAATATTGTCGTCCACATTATTAGGAATCCAGTCTTTTATGAAAGAATCAAGTAGTTTTCCATGAGAAAATCAAACACATAGAGATTGACTGTCACTTTATACGTGAAAAGGTTCAACAGAGGACAATGTAGCTGCAACATATAACAGCTGGTGAGCAAATTGCAGTTATCTTCATAAAAGCCTTATCTCGATCTCTTCATTATCATTTCACCTCCAAACTGGCTTATTAGATATATATGCTCCAGTTTGCGAGGGAATGGAGAGAATACTATTGTATAAATACCCCCTTTGTGTGAATGAGAACTTGACTTTTCTAGCAAAGTTAACCGTAGCTGATTTGATATTTTTGCTGTGAAAAGATTTCCATGAAAGGAAAGATTGTATTTATTGTGAGGTGACCTAAAAATACAAGTGTTGTATTTTTATGGGACGGAGAGAGTATAAGATAGTCCAACAGAGATTGAGAGCTAGGGTTTTTGTCGTGCTGAGCTGGCAAAACCTAGTAGACATAAGAAGATTATAGTTAGCTGCGGTACTCAAATTTCGGATGAGGAAAGGATGATTGAGAGGAGAGATGTGAAGATTCTAACTGAGGATAAATGGGTTCCTAAGATACGAAATGGGAATGGGGTTTTGTTGAGGGGGAGTTCGAAGATTAGTTGTGTCGATATTGTTGAAGAACATGGAGTTGATGGATCTGGATTTGGTTTAAGTGAGAAGGGCTGTCAAGGAGAATGTTTCGAATCGTTAGTATGGACAATGAATTGAACATGGAGTATGCGAATGAGGGAGAGGATAACTAGTGATATCGTCGGATGGTGTGGTTGATGAGAGACGACATTAGGCGAATCTTTTGATTGGATACGTAGTTGGAGACAAGATTCCTCATGTTGTGATGAAGAGTTTTCTTGAGATGCGTTGAAAACGTTTAATTGAATCTGAGATTTTGCTTCATGAAACTAGGTGTTATATATTTCGCTTTGCAAATGATGATGATCTGAGATTGGTCAGAGTGAATAAATGGTTTTTCCATTGTTGACCTTTGTTCTACGCAGTTGGGAGGCAAATTTCAAATTTGATGACGTGCTAAAGAGGGTGCTGACATGGATTCAATTCCCATGACTTGATCTTAGTTTTGGGACAAAGCCACATGAGAAGATTGCAAGTAGGGTAGGCATTCCCATTTGTACAGACCAGGAAACAACAAGCAAGGGGAGGGTGTCATATCCGAGGGTGTCGATTGAAGTCAATACGAGGAAGGAGTTGGTTAATGAGATCAGCTTGATTGGGCCAGAAGGGGTAGGGCTGTAAATGAGCCGAGCTACTCGTGAGCTATTCGGGCTCGGCTCGACCAATACTCGAGTTCGACTCGGTTTTTTCGAGCCGAGCCCGAGCTCGAGCCGGCTCGAGTACCTAATCGAGCCGAGCTGGAGCACATTAATACTCGGCTCGAACGGCTCGCGAGCCTAAATGAGACTCCTATATAAATTATATATTTTTTTTTACATTTTTCATATTATATATTAATATATATATTTAAATATTTTTTAAGAAAAATATGAAATGGACCCGGAATCGAGCCTATCGAGTCGAGTTTGAGCCCGGCTCGAAATGTAATCGAGCCGAGCTCGAGCTTACAAAATAGGGCTCGACCGAGCCTGGGCCCGAGCCTTCGATTTTCGAGTCGAGCCGAGCCCGAGCCAGACACTGTGTCGGTTCGGCTCGGCTTGTTTACACCCCTAAGAAGGGGAGAGAATTAAGCATGAAGTTTTGTCTGAAGGGAAGTGTTGTAGATAAGTGTTGTAGATGGGACATCATGACACTGAATGCAGAACTAAACCTCTAGTTCAGTAAGTGTGAATTCCTAAGAATAAGATACCTAGTGCTAACCATGAGAATTGGTGCTGGATGCCACATCATTTCCTCCCATTGTGGGGATTAATCCTTCATGATAGCAGCATGGATCATTAAAGGTAAGAATGAGTCTGATAAGCACTTAGCTTTCAGAGGCTTAGTTAGAAAAATGAAAATAAAAGTGATAGGAGTTTTGGACACAAGGGTAAAGGCAGAGCATTTTCATAGAACTTTTTCATCTTTTTCAACTACAATTTTTTAAGGAATGATAGGATATGGGTTTGCTGGAATAAACTGTAGTTTGATCTGAAGTTTTTATCTGGTTCTGATCATATTATACAATGTGAGCTCAGGTCTGCTGATGGCCTAGTACATTTAATGGTGTCCTTTGTTTATATCTGGAATACTAGATTGCAAAGATGTAATCTAGTGAACTACATGTTCACTAGATTTCAATTCATATATTCGAGAAGAAGAGGAGGGGTATACAGGACTTACTGTTGAACCAAGTGATGAGATGCTGCATTGATTGAATCTGTGTGGTTTGATGGATCTTTCATTGATTGGATGTTTCCACACTTGGTGTAATAATCAAAATACAGATTCGTGGATGAGGATTAAGTTGGATAGGGTGATGAAGGCTGGTTTGATAGATATGATGCAAATGCCCATGCCCTATTCCTTGAATCAGGCTCCCGTGATAATTCAGTTTAAAGAGAGCAGTCAAAGGAAGCCTTCATTGAGGTTTCTAAATGCTTGGTGTAAGTACCCTACCTTCTTGCAAGTTGTAATGAAAATGTGGCAGAAGCCAATCAAGGGATGCCCTTAATTGTGAGGAAATTAAAGGTTATGAAGGGAGAAATGAGGGAGCTTTGAAGAAGGGGTTCTTTGAGCTTTGAAGAAGGGTGCATGAGGCTGAGGAGAAGTGGACACATGCACAGCAGGTCCTGAGAGGCTGTTGTTCTGATGAGAATAAAGAGGCTATGCAGCAGGAAGTGGAGATATTATAGAGAAATGCTTGAAAGGGAAAGTATGTATCTGAAACAGCTGGCCAAGGATCAGTGGTTTGCTTCTATGGATAGGAATAGTCATTATTTCTATAGTATAATCAAAGGCAAGATGGTTAAAAAAAGAATCACCAGCATAAAGAATGAAGAAGGGGAATGGATTATGATTGAAGGAGAAATAATTCTGGAGTTTGTGAAATATTTTATTAACCTTCTGGGATCAGGTGGTATAATTATAAGTTGCAGATTGATGAGAAGATTGCACTTACGGTAATGTCCTGTCCAGTGCGCAATCGAGTATGGTTATGCAGGCATTTGATGCTGAGGATATTGAAAGAGCATTATAAGACATTGATGATGACAAAGCCCCTGGTGTTGATGGTTTCATTGTATCATTCTTTAGAAGGAGCTGGTCAATCGTTGGTACTAATATCTCAAAAGCAATATTGAGTTTCTTTTTGTAAGCGCGGACTTAGACAGGGGATCTGTTGTCTCCCTATTTGTTTGTCATGATCATGGAGTACCTTGATAGATGATTCAAGAGAATGAGCAGGAATAAGGCCTTCAGGTTTCATCCCAGTTACGGAAAACTGAATATAATTGAGCTATGCTTCGTCTATGATTTGATGACTTTTGCAGGGTTGAAGGTAAAACCATTATGCTGGTGCAGGATAAAATGGAGGTATTGCTAGGGAGAGTGGTCTACAAGTCAACCTTATATATTTAGTGGGTGTGTGTGAGGAAAAATAGGAAGAATTACTGAAGGCAATGGGAGTCTAGTGGGGGCAATTACCTGTAAGGTACCTTGTTGTACCATCAGCTGCTAATGTTGAAGCCTATAGAGGCTTGATTGATAGAATAACAGCTCAAATAATAAGTTGGAACACTCGTCACTTGACCTATGCGGGGAAACTTCAGTTGATAAAGAGCGTTTTTTGCAATCAACCTTTGCCTATTGGGCTCAAATCTTTGTGATGCCTGCTGGTGTGATTGAAGAAATTGAGAAAAGATGCACAATGTTCTTGTGGACAGGAAACACTATGAACTCCCATAGAGCTCTGGTTGCCTGGTGGTTGTATGTAGATCTAGAAGGTGGGCTAGACATCAAATAGTTGCATCGGTGGAACATTGCCTTTGTGTTTAAAGTAATCTGGGCAGTGCAGATGAAATGCGATAGACTTTGGATAAAATGGATAAATGAATATTATCTGAAGGAGGTGGATGTGTGGAATGTAGTAAGAAGAGCTGGAGGTGGAGGGTTATGGGTGTCTCTTCTTAAGTCCAGAGATGAGATGATGATATATTCTCAGCAACAGTTGGAGAAATGGAGAACAAGGGGATATTCATCATAAAAAGGCTAACAGCAATTGGTTGTCTAGTAACCTGTGGTGGCTTGGCGAAAGCTGGTATAGGACAGGAATGTGCATCCACTATTTGCTTTCATTGCTTGGTTAGTTTTAAGGGTAGAATCAGAACAAAGAATGACTATTATATGATCATGGCATGATTGAAGATGATTCCTGCACATTTTGTAGAGTTCTGTTCTTTGAATGCTTATTTCACTGCTTATTTGTGAAAGAGGTTTTGGCTGAGGTTATGATGAAGATAAATATAAACTATTATGATGAAGATGGAGATAAACTCAAAAGCAAGATCATTTGATGGCTGGTGGCAATGGATGATACGAGTTAGTGGGGACAAAAAGGACGATGCAATATTAAGGATACAATTGCCAGCTGTGTTCTTAGACCATATATGGAGAGACATCTGAGATTCAACAATGCTTTCTTGATATCAGTGAATGTATATGTTGAGTTTGCTAGAAAAAAGTGAGTCTTATTGATAGCAAAAGGGGGATATTTATACCGTCTACACTCCTCACAAATTTGGAGCATATCTGTCTAATAAGCCCAGTTTGGAGTGAAATGACAATGAAGAGGTCAAGGTAAGGTTTTTGTGAAGATATCTGCAATTTGGTCATCAACTGATATATGTTGCAGTTGGATTGTCCTCTGTTGAACCTTTTCACGTATAAAGTGACAGTCAACCTCTATGTGCTTGATTCTTTCATGGAAGATTGGATTCTCAGCAATATGGACGATAGTCTTATTATCACATTAGAGAGCTGGAGGTAACTGAATAGCGAATTCAGATATGAGACGTTCAAACCAAGTCAACTCAGAAGTAGCTAGATCCATAGCTCTATATTCTGCTTTAACTGAGGAACAAGCTACAACTGTTTGTTTCTTGGCTCGTCATGTAATTAGATTTCCACCAAAGTATTTACAGTAGCCACTGGTGGAACGTCTGTCATCAGGAGACCTAGCATAATCAGCATCTTCAAATATGCATGACCAAGAGACTTCTTCAAATATCTCCAAATCCGTTGAACAACTGTAAGATTAAACTTTCTTTGAGTATGCATGACCTGACTGATTGAGCTCATTGCGAAAGATATATCTGGTCGAGTCATAGTCAAATATATAAGTTTGCCAACAAGTCTCCGATACATGTCTGAATTTGTAATATTAATGTCTTGACTCATCAGTAAAGTTGGAAAGCTTGAGATTTTGTTCCATTGGAGTGTCAACTGGTTTACACCGAAGGAATCCTGACTCTTTTAGTAGATCTAAGCAGTATTTCATCTGATTTAGAAGAAGAGAGACTTTCCCTGCTTAGCAACCTCAATCCCTAGAAAGTGTGAGAGTACCCAGATCTTTGGTATGAAACTGTGTTGACAGATGAGTTTTCACCTTGGCAATTTCAGCTGTATCATCCCCAGTAATGATAATTCCATCAACGTAAACAAGTAGTATCATAGTTCCTTGAGAATGTCGATGAACAAATAGTGAAGAATCTACAGAGCTCCTGTAGAATCCAATGGCCGGTACAACCTTGTTGAATTTATCAAATCATACTCTTGGCAGTACCAAGATATACAATCATGCGACAAATCTCATTGCTCATAGAGTTGGTGAAGAGAGAGAAGACCCGACTGTTGTCACGAAGCCATGTTGCATATCAGTCGGTGTCAGTGAAGGGGCGGTTAAGTAGTGGGATGTCGAATGAGAGCTCGAGATGCCGAATGAGGTCACTCCAGGTAATTAGTACACCCGAAAAAAGAGATGGTGTTCAACCAAAGATCATTTTGAAAATCTGAGGTCGAATAATCTATTCTAAAGGTGGAAGAGGAACTCGAGGAAAGAGCCATGGTCATCGAGACTTGGTCATGCACCTTTATTTGTCTTTCGTATCATGATTCCTAATTTTTCGTTCTCTGAGTTTAGCTGTGAAGTATGTGTACTGAAAAAACACCACAGATCTAACTTTTCAGTTATCCATGCTCGCAGTGATACTCCCATTGTTGTAATCAACTCATATATATGGGATCCCTATAAGCTGAAAAGTCTCTCTGACTTTCAGTATTTTCTCACCTTTATAAATGATTTTTCTCGTATTACATGGTTATTTCTTTTGCATGATAGATCTGAGATTGTCTCTGTGTTTTGTACATTCATTTCTTAAATTCATACTCAGTTCTCTATTAATATTAAGGTCATACGTACTGATAATACACGGGAATATACAGATACACACAGTTTTAGGATAGAGTTGGTGAGGAGAGAGAAGACCCGATTGTTGTCACGAAGCCATGTTGCATATCAGTCGGAGTCGATGTCGGTGGAGGGGCGGTTACGTAGTGGGAGGTCACGCCCGACGAGAGCTCGAGATGCCGAATGAGATCACTCCAGGTAATTACTACATCCGAAAAAAGAGATGGTGATCAACCGAAGATCATTCTGAAAATCTGAGATCGAATGATCTGTTCTAAAGGTGGAAGAGGAACTCGAGGAAAGAGCCATGGTCATCGAGATGTCGTCGAAAAATTCGTCGACATCAAAGGATGACTAGAATGAGATTGCAGGTGTCTGGAAAATACACCTTTGTGATGAGCACATGCAAGATCTAATTTATAATGTTATGTGACTTGTACACTAGCCCAATGAGAAATTGCAACCTCGCGAACTGGCTCCTCAACAACAAACAAAGGGTTATTGTTCTCAAAATGAACGATTATTGGTGAAAAAGAATGTGGAGCCCGATCAGTATAGGGTCCATACTTGAGCTCAACAGCTGCATGCTTAGTTGGCTCCACATTTGTATAGGATGTCGGAGACGGTGACGGTGCTTGAGATCTCGTCGGAGGTCATGGCAGCCATCGGCCTTTATAGGAAAGGTCGTCGGAGGCCAAAGAGGCGGGATCTACTGCTGGATCATCGATCTGTCGTACGTCGCGAATGATTCGAAGCAAATCAGAGGTCGTCCTCCCACGTCTGTCTTGTTGAGGATCTGGGTCGTCCTCTAGCTCTCGTAAGGGTCGAGGATCTCGGATTTGGGTCGTCCTCAGATCTGGGTCGTCCTCCCACGTCTGTCTTGTTGGTTGGCGACGAACAAGGTAGGAGGACGGAGAAAGAGACGACTCGATGTGTTGGTGGTGGTGTAAGATTTGTGGAGGCGGCGACTAGGGTTTCGGGGCTCTGATACCATGTTGAGTTTGCTAGAAAAAGTGAGTCTCATTGATAACAAAAAGGGGGTATTTATACAATCTACATATATTCATATAATTAGGGGGTTGTTAGTTTGTGCTGGATATAGTATATTTATAATGTGAGACGATGTAATTTTGCTTTTGGTGAAATGTAAAGCGCTTGATTCTTTCAAAAACAGAAAAAGAAAGAAAAATAAGATAGTCCAGGTATAGATGACTAGAGAGATAAAGTTGGTAGTTAAATATTATGATATGTCGATCAAAATTCTTGATAGCATAACACATGTAAGTTGTAACCTTCCTCCTGAGAATTATTGTGGATTAATGATTGATAAATGTAAGATAATTGGATCGTGGTGGATCATTTGAGAGAAAATAGTCTCATCTTTGTTTTCCTAAGCTTACCCTCATGAATGCATGCCAAGTAGATTTATCAACCGATACAATGTAATTATAGAAGCTTGAATCAAATGATTTCGATTGATATATTATTAAAAGGAAGGCTTTTATATATCCTTGTAAACAATATGATAAGATTGTTTAAATCTTATGATTCCAATTTATGCTAAACTCTTGCATTCAAGACAAGAAGGTTTAAACTCGTAGTAGTTCTGATTAATACTTACTCCCTCTGTCCCATTCAAATTGTAACGTTAGCCTATGTCAGCAATGAAGTTATTAATGCTACGAATTGTCCACGGAACGATCAAATATTATTTTACGTAAAATTATCGTGAAACATTAATGATAGTTTAAGTTATATACTATAATCTTGGTTATTGACATAATTTTCTCACGTCGTTAAGACGAATGTTGAAAATCCTCAAAGTGTGTATTGAATAGTGCAGTGATGATGTAACGTTGCAATTTGAATGGGATGGAGGGAATATCAATCAATAGAATATTTTCTCATGAACCCTAAGTTGGGTGCACCTCAACTGAAGACCATGAAAAGATACTTGAACACGAGCCTAACCTCATGTTCTTTTCATTCTCTAGATTCATTTACATAATTTTGTGTTATAGATGTACTTACTACGCAACGATAATAATCATAGCAAAACAATTCATCATCTAGAGAAAGAGAGATGAAGAGAGTTCACTTGATGATTAATAGGTACGGTGATGAACGATAAAGTAGCAGAGATCAATCCAACGTTAAACTTCGATCTTCGAACAATTGATGAGATCCATTGAAACCATAGTTCAAAAGAGTGTATGGAGAGAGCTAACCCAAAACTAAACTGTTAAAGAAGCTGATTACATGTCTATAAAATTGAAAATGGAAAAATAGGATAAAATCCTCCTGAATTATTCCACAATGACACATGACACTTTTGAATTTTGAAAACATATGGATGATCCCCTTATCAATCTCTTGTCAAAATAATTCACTTTTTTTAAAAAAATTTGTGAAGAATATATGAATGATTCATTTATGAACTTCTTTAATATGGTTTCGGGTCTATATTAAACGATTTTATTTGACAATATAGAGGTTAAGCGTATATTTTTTAACTTCAAGGGGGTCATGTGTCAAAGCTCAATACTTTATGGGGTTATATGCTATTTTTCCAATCGAGAACATAACATATTATTTGACAAAGGAGAAGCTAGAAATCAAGATGTTTGTATTTTGAAAATAGTGTGTTTCAGTCATCACGAGCATCAAGATGGAAATCATGATCATGACCTGATTTTCTTATTCTTAACGATTATTATCACAGTAATGTACTTAAAATTATGACCTTGTATCGAATCTTGAACTTTTTGTACTTGCAGGAGTTAAGTCAAAGTTGTGACTTTAAATGGAAACATCCATCAAAGACATGAACATAAAAAGATTTCATTTCTTTAGTTTTTCATCATTTTGACCTCCTGGCTTGATCCAACTTCTATCCCAATGCATGATTCACTTTTAATCCATGGTTCGACAAACCATTTTGAATCACTTGAACCATTATGTTTTTGGATGAAATCGATTCCGATTCGAGGTCTGAATCGACAATTCACCTTTATCGTCCAGGAGGCGATTGACTCGAACGATTTAGTAACTGAATCAAGCTACTCCCAACCCCCCAACCCCTCGAATCGTTCCGGTTTAGTGCTGAATCGATTGCATTGGAATCGATTTAGGGTTAGAATACTCGTCTGACTTTTTGTTTTGGTCGAAATTCATTTCGATCTGTGATCGATTTAAGGTCTTGGGAAAGAGGAGAGATTGAATTTGAGGGCGAGATTGAAGATTGGGGTGGATTTAGGGGAGAACGGAAGGTTGGGGGTTAGGGAAATTAGGGTTTTAAGGGTTGAAAACGGGGTTGTGATTTGTGGTTGGCGTCAGAGGTTGAAGAAGAACAGAAGAGTTTTATGATTTGCAATAGATGAGTTCCCTTCGTCAATCTCGAAAGGAATACTCTCTGTGTTCAAAATGAGTAATTGCAATGTGCACATTGGTGACAATATTAAAAAAAACTACACATAATGTTCTACGAATATTTATACAGGGTGGGCATAAAAACATATTACTCTGTCCGTCCCAAAAAGATTGCTCTATTTTGACTGAGCACACATGATAATAGAATGCTTGATCGGTGTTACGAGACGATCATACGTTTTTTTGAGAAAATATCGTGAAACATTGATGATCCTAAACGTTACATATTATAAGTGTGGGATAATAGAAAATTTAAATCGTGTCGTTTAGATGAACAACGAAGTTTCTTAAATTACGTATTAAATAGTGTATGAAGAGAGAAATGTTGCAATAATTATGGAATGGAGGTAGTACTACTTGATTGGTAAGAAAAACTACTAGTGATGCAATTGTGTTACATCGATGGAGTTTCGCATTGTTAATTAGATTTTCCACCACTCAATGATGAATCCGTATGCGTGACAGTGCACGAGGAAAAAACAATATATACATGTAATGATCAATATCAAAGTATTTAATTTTATATTTGTGAATGTTTTATACATGCAATCCGTATAAACATTTAATGTGAATTTAAGGCATAAATCTACGATTGAAGTGAATTGCGCTCAATTGCTTTCATTTTCAACCCAAAAGACTAATTGTGCTTAAGGCAAGGGTAATGGATTGTTTACTCATAAATATTACTCTTATTTTCCTCCATGATCGACAACTACTCATAGAGTCCCTCAAAGCATTCTAAATTGACCGAATAAAGTTGCTTGTCATTCTTTTTTTTATATTTTTATGTATGTACTATGCAACAAAATATATTATTATTTTTTCAAGTTATCTATCTTGTCTATTAGGATTCGATTTATTGCAAAAAATATTTAAAAATAAAATAAAATAATTGAACCAAATCGACTCGGACGGAACCAGACCGATTCGCTACTGTATCGGAGTGAATTGGTGAACTGACTAGCTTTTTAGAAAACGGTTTCGAGTCGATTCACGATTCAACAAACCTTGTTTTAATCATCGTCCAACACCAGGGCTTGATGCAAAATAAGTATTTAACACTCAAAAACTTACTAAAATCAACCAACAGTATAAGAAACTAAGAGAAAAGATGCATTGTTTTTACACTCATCAATCATGCCAAGATGGGAGCCTTGTTCAATACTTGATGAAGAAATCTATACGGTTCAGTTAAAGCTAGAGAAGCTTGTGATAGAAGGTGTTGGCAGACTAAGATATAAGAGAAGTAGTACTAGACGTTAACAAAAACTATAGGGACAGTTGAAGCAAACTACTTCAAATATTTTGTTTAGGTCGCAAAAAGCATCTTAATCAAACTAGCTAATCTTACATATTGGGGAAACTGCTTGCTTTTGATTGATCTGTTTCTGGTGTCTTTTGGCCGCTAGCGGATAACTCAATACAACATATCTTATCAAAACTTGAATTTCATCTCTTCTTTTTCAACCAGTGTGCTAGTGTAAATGCATTTATATGGATTTTGGGCCTCGGTGCGACTATTTTTCTATTTTTCTATTTTTCTTAATCATGTTGGATATGTTCATGTAGAGCATTAGAAAGCCAAAGTTTGATATTGTCTTGATATATCTTTTCTTTAGGTTCAAGGTATGCATGCTGACCTTGCAACAATGAGAAAGACAAACCTCTGGCGGGAAGCTAGACGTGTTTTGAATGAAGAAGGGGCAAGAGCATTTTGGAAAGGGAATTTGGTGACTGTTGCTCATCGTATTCCTTATTCCTCTGTCAGCTTCTACTCTTTTGAGCGGTACAAACATGTTAGTACCAAGGCTCCTTGAGCATAAATCTGATACAGTTTGGATCTTGTTATATGCACTTATATGTAATGTTTGGATCTCTTATTGACTAGTTTCATTTGCTACAGCTCCTACAATCTTTTGCTGGAGTAGATAGTAGCAGTGAAACTTCACAATTTGTTCTGCGGCTGGCAGGAGGCCTTTTGGCAGGAGTTACAGCATCAACTGCCACATACCCATTAGATCTAGTCAGGACACGACTTGCTGCTCAGGTGAAGTGCAACCATTTTGTTTGTAGGCGCAAGTTTTTTTTTTTTTTTTCTAGGGTTGTGCCTTCCTATTTCTATTTTACATATTTATTCATAACATCTTGTCTTTTTGTTTAATCTTGAAGTGCATTGCCTTCATAAAGTTTTTTTGATGCCTTTAGTGTCGACTTTGCTTGCTGGGATAAATGCAATATGGGGCATAAAATCGCAGAGTTAGATTAATATTCCATAGCTCAATAGTCGTGACCCTTGAGACTCCATTTGGAGGAGTAATGGTCATCTTGCTGTTGTTATAGAATACTTGCTCCTGCTATGTATTCCATTTGTATTTTTTTCCTAATCGTAAAAAATTAGGCTAAATAGTAGGCGTATTTTTGGGAAAATTCTCGGGTTTTACCATGTTTTTATTCCAAAAAACCAAAAAGGTGCCATCAAAGGAAGAATACCATCAGCGAAGCAAATATCACATTTACTTTATACATAACTAACAAATTACAACCCTAGCATTCTCATTTTTCCCTCCCACACCAAAACATTAAAAAACTAACAAGGGAATTGTCACAGAATTTAAAATAAAAAAGACTAACAAGGTAGGAATAAAAAAACTTATGTGGTACCTTCTTGGAAATCAATCTTTCAAGTGGCAGCACAAAGGAATTGTCACCATATTTTCATAAAGCATGCTGCTTAACCAAGAGCATGGCTCACTAGGCAACTATTCAACTTGAAGCAAATTGAAATCAGGTTAACAAAGATGAAGTACGTCTGAAGGATAAAGAAATCAACAACTGCAAAATACTTTTTTTATCCCACGTCGCAATCCATATTTGAAAAACTGTCTTGGAAAGACACTTATTCTACACCACTTTGTACCAATCTATGTCAAGAGGAGTTGGCTTAGTGGTGAGCCGCTTCCTTCCTAACCATGGGATCAGGGGTGCGACACCTGAGGACATTAGGAAATAATCTTTTTATGTAAAAATAGGGGTAAGATTGTTACATCACCTTGTCTTATAGTGGTGTTCCCCACATCCTGCACTTGGCGGAATTATATAGGTACGTTCTTTTCTTTCGTTCCTTTAGTTTGTACCAATCTATATACTGATATTGACTCGATAGATTCTGGTATCCCTTTGCTGATGTGTTTTTGGTTTCTTCTTAAATTTAAACCGAGCATAACATCCTTGATCCTCAAAAGAGAGTTCTGAGGTCCACGAAAATTCCTGAAGCAATTGGAACCTAATTGGGCTAGAAAACGTTCTAGCTCAGGGGTGTTTGAATCCACGAACAAGTTGTTCGAATCCACGAGAGCAATTATTGACGAAGGAACAAGATTTATTATTGTGGTATTCTTCACTGAAGTTGACACAGTAATCACTAGCTTTATTTTCTCTTTTGCTAGAGACTGACAGTTTTCTTTGAGGAGTTGATTGTCATGTTCTAAATTTGGCTTTAATGTTTTGTGGTGGTTGCATGTCCCTTGTTGCTGTTTGCTTTCATTATTTTTTTCTTGGTTAGTTTTTATCAAATGCATTGTGTTATTTGATCCTGCAGACAAATGTGATCTACTACAGAGGTATATGGCATACTCTACGTACTATAACTAGAGAGGAGGGCATCCTTGGGCTTTATAAAGGACTGGGCGCGACACTCATGGTATGTCTTCTCTTCATTAGTAATTTAGTAGGAGTTAAACTGATTTAAGTTTTGATCCTGTGTACCAGCAAGGTACTGACTGGATTTCATTGGCTTTTATAGAGTGTAGGGCCAAATTTAGCCATCAGCTTTGCAGTTTATGAGACCCTGAAAACCCAGTGGCAGATTCATAGGTAGGTCACCTTCCAAATTGACCATTATTAATCTGGAAATCTCTTTATGTTTACTTCTATAAAAACATTTTTACACTTTCCCTTCTGAACTGTTTTCACAGGCCAAATGATTCCACTATGTTAGTCAGTCTCGCTTGTGGTAGCGTCTCAGGCCTAGCATCATCGACAGGTTTGCAACGCTAAACCACTGTACCTCTTTTCCGCAATCCTGAAAATGTCATTCCAAACTTCTACATTGCTTATGCATCTCTACTGATTCGTACAACTGTGAATCCATGCATTCTGAAAAGACTGAACCATTTTACCTGTATGCTCATCCTAAGCATGTACAATGGCATAATATGCATTTTGTCGAGTGGTTATGGATCAATCACATGTATCGTCTTAAACACTGCTCATGGATGGGGATCTATAAATTATTACAATAATTGTTGTACCACAAGCTACAAATTAGCAAGGACTGTAGGAGGCACTTTGTAAATTGAATCCGTGCTTTTAAGGTAAAGGAACATGTTGATGAGGCTAGCTGCTTGTAGAAACATACTGTTCACTGCTCATGGATGGGGATCTATAAACTATTACAATATTTTTTGTACCACAAGCTACAAATTAGCAAGGACTGTAGGAGGCATTTTGTAAATTGAATCCGTGCTTTTAACATAGGGGAACATGTTGATGAGGCTAGCTGCTTGTAGAAACATAGTGTTCTAGGTGTTTTGATTGGATGTCTAGTTTCTTTGATGGGTGAGCTCATACCAAGCCTGTGTGTTCCGTTTTTTGAACCACTTAAGCGATAAATTAGTAATGCATGTAGGAAACACTTGGTAAATTGAATCAGTGTCCTTTAATGTTGAGAACATGTTGATGAGACTAGTTGCTTGCAGAAACGGATTGTTGCTGATGCAAACTCTTCTTTTCTCCTCTGCGGGTTTATGCATATCATTACCCGGAACAGGTTGATGTGCTGGATCTAGAGCAACCATCCAAGACTGACCATAGAACAGTGAGAACTGGAACTTATTTTAACCATAGAATATCAATCATATCATTCACGCTATATATCGATCAATATATCAGTTCAACACCCTGCACGTGCCCATATGCAAGCAATTCTGATGTGGAAAAAGTAACCATGTTTATACAGAAAAGCACGTAATTCTATTAAAAAAATGTAGTATTTGGCACTTTCAGAAAACAGAAGCAAGAAATGAAAACCAATGGATTGTCTTTAAAAAAAATAAAATAGATGCCCTTTTTGGCATAGACCCCTCATGCAATATCTCAATTTAAAAAGACTGAGTTAAGAGAACCCAATAATAACTGATCATCCTTAAGCTCTCCATCCACGTCATTCAAATTTGGGGTTGAGATCTAAAATTTCAAGTGGCCAAATGTTCTAAAACTCCCAAAGTTGTCATTTAATCAGAATATATGGTTTTCCCTGCTGAGAAATGTGTTTGTTCTGCCTTTGTTGTTTCTTTAGCTATGTTACAATCGGGAGTTATATCCATTCAACAGCAACATTAATTTTTCAACATTATTTGAATTTTGCGTCTTTGCAAGGACAGCAGTTTTGTTCATTCTTCTGGAGCTGCTGGTTTTACTGGTGAAATGGACATTTTTCTCCCAGGAGAATGTCAAAATCCTCTTTGAGACTTGCTTCTAGCTTAAGCTTCTTCTGCCCTTTGTAGCTTTGAAACAACCATCCTTGCCTTTTCCTTTGCTTGATGCGATCTGATTTGACCTCAGAATTTTAGTTCTTTGCCGGGGTTCATGCTTTTCCTGTAATTCTTAGTCTTGATGGTGTAGACAGTCGCTCTGATCCTACTACCTTGCACAGTTCTCCTTTGTTTTTTCCGATTCCTATTTGATTTTGTTCGCTGTGCTCATGGGACTGCTACTCTTGTAAACTGCAGTAGTATTTCCTCTTGATTTGATGAGGCGTCGGATGCAATTGGAAGGTGCTGGCGGAAGAGCATGTGTATACACCTGTGGTGTTTTTGGTGCATTTAGAAAAGTGATCCGCACGGAAGGATGGCGTGGGCTGTACAGAGGAATTCTGCCTGAGTACTGCAAGGTAGTGCCAAGCGTCAGCATTGTATTCATGACATATGAAACCATTAAGAGTTTTTTATTAAATTATCCTTCCGACAGCTAGAGTTTATCAATAGTATCCTGTTCATGGTTAGATAGGATATGATTAAGTGTTCATATTTTCCAATTGAGATTAGGATTTGCTGCTGTTTACCGGGATGGGTTTTGGTCAGATGTTGACAAGTTTTGATATCCGTGTTATTTGATATAACATTGTTCAATGAAAGCACAGGTTGAGGAAATTTATTGGTTTATATATATTTAAGTGCTTTGGAAGTCAATGTGTTGAGCATGCCGGTTTCGCGTGATTTACTTCTTCACTGTAGATTAGGCTGGCCTGACCCAGCCTTGGTTTTTTATGGCCGCGGCATGAGATGGTTTTTTCCTCTCATATCACGATCCGGTCCCATCATTGTATTGAAAAAAAGAGACCGTTAAGTTTTTTTACTCAAAATCGTGAATAGTTATTAGAAATCGTTATTGATATTTTCTAAAATCGTCATCGGTTTATAAGAATCCCATAAATTTGATCTCAGGTTTTCATAACCATTAACGGTTTTCTGAAATCAACGGTTTTGTAAAAACTGTGAACGAAAATTTAGAATATGCTAACAGTTTTTAATGGACAAAAAATCTTAATCCTCAATTTCGTTCATGGTTTTTTGAGCTATGGATTTTTGTCCTTTTGAAAACTGTGAGCTATTCTTGAAAAATCGTTAGACAAAAATATTTTGATAACATTTAGTTTTTCAAAAATTGGACGAAAATATCCTCATCGATGATCTTAAAACAGCTATATTTGAAGGTTTTTTGGTGTAATTTATGTTTTGAAAGATTATCTATATAAACAATAATTGAAAAATCATATATTCACAAAATCTCATATTCTACTTGATTTTTTTGCAATCAAACTCTTAAAATTCTCTTGTTACTTCTCATTCTTCATAAATCATAAATCATAATGGCTCACTCATCTCAAAATCAGAATATATACAATGTTAACAATGATGATTTCCTACGCATGATGACGACTTGTAATTAAGATGAAAGGACTCTTCAATTCGAAGAGGGACAATCAAACGTTGTATCCGTCGTTTCTTCATGAGAATGTCATCGAACAAATGGGAAAGTGACCGGAGATAAGTGCAAAATGTGTGTTAAGATCTTTTAAACGGGTAAGGTATTTCTGACACGTCCGTCGTAAGGTGTGCAAATTATGTCCTAACAATGCCACTCAATAGCAAGATATTAAATTAATGTAGTAGCGGTAAGTCAGGATCGATTTCACAAGGAACTGGTTTACTAATGTACTAAAAGTGATTCTAAACGAGAAAAAAAGGAGGGTTTTGAGGTTGGTGTTTTAAATTAAACTAAACAATAAAGATAAACGAGTTCTTTAAGATGGAAACATGGTAGCGTGACTAATGTATAGTGTTTAGGTTGGATTTCTTCATCGATCGTATTTTTTCCTTTCTTAATCACGTTTGTGAATGCTGTAACGAAGTGAAACTTAATTAACGTTATTGTCAATAATGTTAACTCATATGCAATAGAGGTAATCTTAACATTAGTTAGCTAGGCCAAAAGAGAATGAACCTAAGTTAGCTATAATATTGCTTAAGCACATAACTTAATATTCCATATAAATTAGCAAAAGAGAATGACTAGTAAGAATAAGCTCAATTGGAATGAATACTCAAAGTTACACAAAAGAGAATGATATAATTTTAGTTTGCTATCATATTTTGTCAAAACAGAATGACAAATACATAAAATCTTGATTATAGAACCTATAATGATCTATTTTAAATCATATAATTGCAATTTAGCTCAATCAATTCATCCATGAAACAAACATTAAATCATAAACAAGAAATATTATAATCATGCCATCTCTTAAATCCACCATAAACATGTCTACATTGTTACACTACAATGAAATTACTCATGAAACATAGATAAGAAAATCCGTCCAAAAGCAATATAATCAACACAATCCATAGATCTAACAATTGATTGAATAACAACTATAAAACCAATAATGATGAAGACAAGAGCAATATAAAAGAGGTTATAGATGTTTCTCACCTAATTTTCATCTACAAAGATCATTGTTGATGAGTATATATCCTTTGATGAAGCGTCTTGATCGTCATCTTAGCGCGTCGATCAATTTGGTGATGATTTTCTTGCTCGGACAGATTGACTCTCTTGACTAGTAAGGTTTCCCTTCTCTCTGCGTTCCGGGCATTTTTGCTTCAAACAAGCTCTTTGGAAGTAAAAAAAAGGATGTCTGGTATTAATAGGGAACTCGGGGATTCATCATCAAGACCTGAAATCGACGTTCAAGATTCAATCGAGCTTTTGGAATTCAGCGCGACATGGCTATATCACACTGACGCACAGCTGTGTTTAGCTCTAGCGAGGCTATGCGTCCTCGAAACTGAAGGTGCTAAACTCATGTAACAAGACTGTGTCACAATGTGACATGGTCGTGCCTCTGATGTTTAAGTGTGGCACGGTTGTGCCACAACCTTGTCACTTACACCTCTTGCAAACATGATGAATAATCATCTCTTTGGACTCCAACTTGATATTGAACCTCTTTTAGCACTTCCAATACACGTCAATCAACTCTGAAATCCAATTTTGCACAAAATCCATCCTTATATCGTCATTCTGCACACAAAATACAAAACTGCGGCAATATCCAACTCTAAAAACAAAACAAAACAAATTCTAAACAAAAAGACACAAAACTCAAACGAAACGCAAGTTATAAAGTTATAAAAACATGTGTATTTTGACACACATCAACTTCATATTTGTTAAGGCATGAAAAAACTTGTCCATTTAAAGAAGGTAATGTCTCCAAGGGACAAACGCAATGGAATAATACGGGCGGTTCGTGGACATATTATGATGCCCGTCAACATGAAATGTTGGTCGAGCTCATAGTCCATAATGATTTATCTTGGAATTTTGCTGATAATCTTAAATTTACTAGGCATGTTCAAAATGCATTACAACCTAGTTATCAAAGAAACCATTGATACATTATTAGATCAGATCCTTTAAATCTTTATCTTGATGAAAGAAAATAATTGATACAAATGTTTTCCGCTTACGATGGAAAAGTCTGTATTACCTCCAATATTTGGACCATTAGTTTTCAAGTTCTTACTTATGTTTGATCGTTTATTGGGTTCACGATTGGTACTTACCAAAACGTATCATTGCTTTTAGGTTATTTTCTTATCCTCTTACTAGTAAGGAAATTTATAATTTGATCTTTACCATTCCACGTGAGTTTAACTTGTTTGATAAGATCTTGAGTATATCTTTTAATAATGCTTCAGACAATGATGGAACGGTTCAAATGTTTAAAACCGCTTTAGATCCAATGTGTGATGGTATGTTACTCCATACTAGGTGGTGTTGTCACGTAAAAAACCTTATACTTAATGAAGGCTTAAAAGTTAAAACTATTAGACATTATGTGCAATGTACCCGACATGTTTTGTTGTTTGCTAATAGTAGTGGCAAGAAAGTATAGGAATTCAAGGCTTTATGAAATTGATGTTGGATGTTCAACATCATTGGAACTCGACATACTTGATGTTGAAGAGGGCGGTGCAATACAAGGAGGTGTACAACCAATTCGTTATCTCAAAGTTTTCGGAAGGAAAGCCTTCAATCGAATATTGGTATATTACATAATGTTTTTCCAAATTATTGGAGATCTTTTACGAGGCAACGGTAAAATTATCGGGTGTTTACTCTCCCACTTCTCATCTTGTTCTTCTTGAATTGCTTAATATAGTTAGATTGTTAAATGAGTATAGATATCTAGGATCTTTTACCCATGTCATTGAAAAAACAGAGGTTAAATTCCTCAAGTATTATGAGGATATCCATCAATTTGTTTTTCATTGCATGTGCTTTGAATCCCCTAATAAAGTTACAAGGGGTAGAAATTAAGTCAAGTGCAGACTACTGAAACTAAGTCAACAGAAGAAACTCTTGCATCAGAAGAAACTCCTGCAGCAAAAGAAACTCTACAGCTGAAAGAGATGTTCCTCCAACAGAAGAACCAACAAAAGTAGCACCACCAACTATAGATGAAGGTCATGCTGAGCTCTCTATTGCAGAAACACCACTGATCATTGCTCTTGTAGCAAAAGACGCACATGATGATGCTGCAGATGAAGGACAAACCACTCAACAACACACAGAAGAACTCCCTGACTTTAAGGAAGACTCACCTGCAGCTGAGGTCACATCCATAGAAGTCCCTACAAATACCAAAGAGTTCACTATCCCTGCAGCTGAAAAATGATGCAGACGACTTCAACCTAGTTGCAGTACAGGAACCGCAAGCAACTCAATCTCGAGATTTTCAACACATCGTCTTTACTCCACCATTTGGATTTGGGCTAGCCCAAATGGCACCAAACGCACCCTCTGCAATTCTGGAGCCAATGTATAGTGATACCTCAGTAACCAAAATGACCCCAACTGCAATCAAAGATCTCAAGAAAGCGTTTGAGGAATATGACGTTCAGATTCTCTCTGTTCAACCTCATCAACAAGGCGAAAGAATCCCTTCTTCACCCTCAGAAGATACCATATAGTACAAACTGTGCCAGCTCGATCAAGAAATCTATGGAATGCACTCATGGATCAGGACTGTCTTTCACGATCTCCTCGAAACTCTGGAGCCAATTACAGCCGACTTAACAGTAGAAAAGAAGATCAAAAAAACAACATTTGACAATTTTGGAGATATGTTAAGGAATCTAGCAACCGGAGTCATTGATCAGATGAAGCAGAACAGATCAGTGAATCTTCACAATCAATTAATCAACACCTCAAACTTCAACAAGTTCAAGGGGCAATAAACATCTGAACTACGAAAGCTCCATGATGCTATAAAGACCACCAAGTAATAGATTGATGAGCATAAACGAATCAATGACATCAAATTTGGTCTCCTCGAAACCAAATTGCATGTAGTTCAGAGAAACATCTTCTATGAACTCAAGGGCGTCCGCACTACTCTTAAAGCACTAACCTCCACCCTCAATGGTAACAAAAAGGGGGAGAAACTATCTGAAGCAGAGCAACAGAGGTCGAAGCCTACAGATGAGCAGCAAAGGACCCCCTCGAAGACTCAGGGGGAGAAGTCTTTTTAGTATTCCACATAAAAAGATTATTAAAATCTTATACAACCTATTCACCCCCCTTCCCCCATCTAGGTTGAAACTCGAACCTTACAATATTGATATTTATCCTCATTTTATGGTTGTGAGGAACTACCGGCACTAAAAGCTCTACATAAGACAATTTGTTGTCTCCCATCCCTATTGTCATAAATATATAACATTTCATTGATTGCATCCTTAAATTGTTATACTTTATTACTATGTCTTATTCCTAAGTTCTTATCTATTGCATCAAATATGAGCCCATATAATGCCTTATCTAGCCTATATGCATGCTCTGGATATTCATAGTCCTCAAAGCCAGGAGGTTGTTCAACATAAACTTCCTCTTGTAGCTTTCCATTTAGGAATGCACTTTTTACATCCATTTGATAGACTTTAAATCCTTGGTATGCTGCATAAGCAAGGAACATTCTTATGGCTTCTAATCTTGCTACAGGTGGAAAGGATTCATTAAAATCAATTCCTTCATCTTGTGAGTACCCCTGGGCAACTAATCTAGCCTTGTTTCTGATAACTGTTCTATTTTCATCAGATTTGCTTCTAAATACCCATTTGCATCCTATAACTGGATAGTTTTTGGGTCTTGGTATGAGATACCATACCTCATTTCTTTCGAACTCGTTTAGTTCTTCTTGCATTGCATCCACCCAGTTTGGATCATTTAGAGCTTCATTTATTACCTTAGGTTCTATTTATGATATGAAACAGGTAGACAGACATTCAGCATTTGTTGCTCTTCTAGTCTGCACAGATGCATTCTTATCTCCTATTATGTCATCCTATGTATGTGCTTTAATCCATCTTCCTTTGTCTTGTTCATTAGATTCTAGTTGTTGTTGAGGTTGTTCTTCTGCCTCCGCTGCAGTGTCATTATGTGTAGACGACTCTTCCTTATCTACAGTATTAATGACCTCTTCTGCAGCCTGTTCATTACATGCACATTCCTCATCAAATGCATTTGCATCCCTTATGAATGTTTCTTTTTCATCAAACGATACATGAACTGACTCCTCAACAGTCTGTGTTCTTTTATTGTATACTCTAAATGCTTTACTGTTTGTTGAGTATCCTAGGAAGGTTGCCTCATCTGCTTTAGGATCGAATTTCTGTAAATATTTTTTTATCATTTTTGTGTATATAGCAAATGCATTTGCATCCTCATCATTACATGCACATTCCTCATCAAATGCATTTGCATCCCTTATGAATGTTTCTTTTTCATCAAACGATACATGAACTGACTCCTCAACAGTCTGTGTTCTTTTATTGTATACTCTAAATGCTTTACTGTTTGTTGAGTATCCTAGGAAGGTTGCCTCATCTGCTTTAGGATCGAATTTCTGTAAATATTTTTTTATCATTTTTGTGTATATAGCAAATGCATCCAATGGCATGAAAATAAACACTTGGTGTATTTCCTTTCCACAATTCATAGGGGGCTTTCTTATAAAGCTTGTGAATTATGCATCTGTTCAGAGTGTAGCAAGCTATGTTCGCTACTTCTCCCTAGAAGCTTTTAGATAAGTTTGCATCAGATAGCATCGTTCTAGTTGCCTCTATATGTGTTCTATTCTTTCTCTCAGCTATACCATTTTGTTGGGGTGTTCTTGATGCTGAGAAGTTATGTTTAATTCCATGATCATTGTAGTAGACATCTATTGCTGTCTGATCAACCTCAGTACCATGATCACTTTTAATTGTGATTACTTCTATTCCTTTTTTATTTTGGATATGTCTAAGGAACCTTGTCAGCAGACTACATGTTTCACTCTTTTTATGTAAGAATATTACCCAAGTATATCTTGAGTAATCTTCTACTATAACTAAAGTGTATCTTTTTCTACTTAAGTTTTCCATCTCAACTGGACCAAAGAGATTCATATGTAACAGTTCAAGAATCCTAGTTGATTCTGAGGAGTTTAAGGATTCAAAGCTTGTCCTAATCTGCTTTCTTCCTGACATGATCTGCATAGTTTATCATTTTTAAATTTTATTTGAGGGAGTCCTCTTATTAGGTTTTTGAGGATAATCTTGCTATAATTTTGAAGTTAAGATGAGCTAATCTTTTGTGCCATAGTGAGTTTATATCTTCAGCTTCCTTAGTATAGAAACAAGTTATTTGTTCTGACTATGATGAATCAAAGTCTACTGCATATATGTTTTCTTTTCTAATTCCTAGTAATTTGACTTCTTATGTGATTTTATCTTTTACTTAGCATGTATCATAAGTGAATGATACATCATAATTTTCATCACATAATTAACTAATAGATAACAGGTTATGTTCTTAGCCCTTAACATAAGTAACATCTCTAAAGATTAAAAACCTGTACCAAGGGTTCCATAACCTTTAGTTGTACCTACTTTTCCTCCTCCAAAAATGACAAGAGGTCCTTGTTTTTTTCTGAAATCTTTCAGGTTGGATTTGTTTCCTATCACATATCCTGAGCATCCACTATCCAAGAATCATATGCCCTTTTGCTTTTCCTGTAATGAAAACATGGAGAGCTTGTACATGGTACCCACTCATTTAGGTCCTTATTGGTTAGCTTTTGGAATCCACACTTGAATTATATTCTTGTGTGACTTCCAGCATTCAAATGATTTGCCACAAGTAAATTAGTAGACCTTAGGTCTTATGCTTCTTAGTGGTCTGCTCCACTTAGTCTGCTGCTCTTGACATGAGCAAGTGTGTCTTGAATATGGTTTTATCCAAGTTGATCTTGAGAAGCTATTCCATACTGAGTAGTTAGGTGTATGTTGAGCTTCATAAGGCCATTCTCTAAATTCACTTTTAGAGTTTCTTGCCTTCTGCGTCTTATTATATTTATCGCAAGCATGTACTGATATTCTGCTCCAATTCCTTTGAGATTGAGCAGCAGAGATCCTGCTTTGCAATAGAGATCTCTTGAGCATATTGTTCTTTCTCAGCACTGTTGGTGTAGCTGAGCTTTTGCTGTTTTGCATAGTTTGTGCAGCAGAGCGTTGGCTGTTATGCACATGTGCTGCAGTAGAGACATTCTTCTTCTACACACCTACTGTAGTTGAAATGTTCTTTTTCTGTAGAATTTTACAGTGGTTTGCTCAACTTCCTTGGTAGTGACCTTTTTATCTGCATTGTTGTTCAACCGGTCATTGTATCCCAACCTAGTTTTATCATGGGAGGATTTCCTTGTGTTGATGAGTTTTTACAGATCTAAGGTCTTGCCATTCCAGACATCTACCTGCCTTTGAAGTTCAGTGTTTCTCAATGTAATTGTTTTCACTACTATACTGAGAAGTTTCACTTTTTCATTTGCTTTCTTCAGATTATCTTGAGCATTGATTAGACTGGTATTAGTCTCATTATTTAAATTGTATTTCTCTTTGAGAATTGCAATTTGCTTAAGATTTTCTTTATTTTCCTTTAAAAGGGAAATAAAGCTTTCAGAGGTTTCTTGAAGTGCTTCCTTCAATTCCTCTGTGGTGGCCTCTGAGTCAGAGAGATCAAATACCTGCTTTTGTTCATCTTCTTTCGCCATGAGACATAGCTGAGCATTTGACATGATATCTTGATCATCAGAGTTTATGTCGCTCCATGTCTTTGCTGAATAAGCTTTGCCTCTTTCCTTTCTTCTAGAGGTGACCTTGTTGTGGTCCTTCTCGAACTTTGTTGCAGACGAGTCTTGGGTTGATAGTCTGCATTGAGCAGCAAAATGTCCCGGTTTTCCACAGTTGTAGCATACTTCCTTTTCTACATTTTTGGTTTTTGATGGAAAGTTCTTTTTGAAGGTTCTCTTTTTGAATAGCTTCTTGAACTTCTTTCCCATCAATGCCAGTTTTCTTCTGTTAGATCTTGTTCACTTGCAGACGAGGTATCACTGTTCTCCTCTTCTGCCATGGATTTCAAACCTCTCTCTTGAGCTTTGAAAACTAAGGTTTCTTTCTTGCATCATCAATCTGCTTCTTATGCTCAACTTCAAAATTGTAGGTAGGCAGAATACCATATAGTTGAGCCAGGAACATCTTTGTTAGATCTCTGGATTCTCTTATAACTGTTGTCTTTGTGTTCTAGATTTCACTAAGAGATCTTATGAACTTTAGGTTGACTTCCTTGTTTTTGAAAGTCTTTCCTAAGATTTTGAGATTGTTAATGAGAACATTGAATCTTTCAAAGAATGTGGTCAGATTCACTAAGAGATCTTATCCTGAAGCATTTATGGATCTTTTGTTGCCCATGTATATCTTAGCTGCTTAGCCAAAATATTCTGTAGTAGTATGCATCTGGTGGCTCATACGATGCTCCTCATCTGCAGTCGTCTGCTCTCCAGCATCCGACCTAGACCTCAACTACCTACTTGGTTTCTAGCCTTAGCACACTAACTACATAATGCCTAATACTTCTCTGTTTTGTTCATCAATTTGTATACATTTGGAGGGATTGCACATTCCTATCAAGAGGGAATCGATTTTGATGAGACCTTTGTCTCTGTTGCAAGACTGGAAACTATAAGGATGTTCCTTACCTATGCTACATACCAACGATTCAAAGTCTATCAGATGGATGTAAAAAGTGCCTTGTAAATGGAAAGCTACAAAAGGAAGTATATGTTGAAAAGTCCCCTGGTTTTGAAGACTTTGAAAATTCAGAACATGTTTACAGGTTAGACAAAGCATTATAGGGACTAAAATAAGCTCCAAGGGCATGGTATGAAACTCTCTCAACCTTCCTATATGTGAATAAAGTTCAGAGAGGAAAGATAGATATCACCTTATTCCTTAAAAAGCATAAAGAACATATATTATCGGTGCAGATTTACGTTGATGACATTATATTTGGTTGCACTAATAATAAACATTATGAGCGATTTGTTGAATTAATGAAATCTAAATTTCAAAAGAGCTTAATGGGGGAATTAAAATACTTTGTAGGACTTTAGGTACAATAATTAAAAAGTGTGATCTTTTTGTATCAATCTAAGTACCTAAAAAACACAATCAAAAAGTATGGATTAAAAAATACAAACCATATGAAAACCCCTATGAGTACATGAATAAAAATAGATAAAGATGAAAATGTGAATAAAATAAGTCAAACTATGTATAGAGGAATAATAGGCTCATTACTATACCTTACTGCAAGCAGACCAGACATCCAATACTCAGTCTATGTTTGTGTTAGGTATCAATCTGATCCCAAGGAATTCCATTACACTGCGGTAAAGAGAATCCTGAGATATCTCAAAGGAATCCCAAACCTTGGTGTATGATATCCTACGGAATCAGATTTTATGCTAACAGGTTATTCATATGTAGATTTTACAGGTTGTAGAGTTGACAGAAAAAACACTAGTGGCTTGTGTCAATTCCTTCGTGCAAGACTAGTCTCATGGTTAGAGGAAGCTGTGATGCATAAATATTATGGATGAGGTCAACTTACAGACTACGGTATGATATTCACTGAAACATCAATTTTTTGTGTCTACAATTACAATTTCAGAAAATCCAGTTTTTCATGCAAGAACCAAGCACATTGATGTCAGATATCATTTTATCAAAGATAATGTGCAAAAAGATCACATAAAATTGGAATATATTCCAATAGAAAAATAAATTACAGACATTTTTACAAAGTCTCTCGATGAGAGTAATTTATTCAATTCCGTAGTGAATTGGATATAATTGATTTAAATCAATGAATTGGTCGAAACGCTCTACTGCACATGTAAAATGCATACTAGCATTATTTTATGGTATGTAGACTAGCATTATTTTACTCTACTACTTGCGATATATGTGGAATGCAGACTAGAGATAATTTTGCTATACTGTATCTCAACAGATTGTCAAAAATCACACAACGATCAAATCAATGACTGAATCAGCATAACGGCTAGTTAAAGCTGATAAACGATAATATTTTTTGAAGGGGATAAATTTTGAAGTCTTTTTTTTATTCAAAACACCTTTACTCTCTCCATTTCGCTCTTAATTCTCTTAGTCTCTCTCTCTTTATAACCCTCTTTTGCAAAACCCTAGGTTTGCAATTCAATTCAATTCACTGCAAAACGCTTTCGATTCAGTTCTACAACTTGAAAAATCACTTTCAAATTTCTTGAAATGGTCAACACTCAATCAAACACTCCTCGAAAGAGCCATAAATCTCAAGAACAAAGAAGTCCTTCAAGAAAAGTTAAGTTACAAACAAGAGTAGTCTTAGATTTGAAACTCTGAAGAACGAATCAGATGAAGTCAAGGAAATATCTGAGGTAATCCAAGAAGCCGGTCTCAAGTATTTCTGTGAGAAGACAAGCAGGATCTATGATGAGAAGGTGCTCAACTTTATTGAGAAGGAAAGAGTTGCAGATGACCTTCAACTCATCACGTATTTCTCAACAAAGAAAAATGGGATCTGCATAGGTCCAAATGACTTAAACAGTACTTCAAAGTCTCAAATAAAGGACCTAGAACCATCCCATCTTCCGTAGTAGCGGATGGAAGACATGCCATGCTGCGTGAAGAAAGGAAAAAAGAAGGTATCAGAACAATGAAGAAGTATCTATCTAAAGAGCACAAGCTGCTCGCGGACGTCATGAAAAAAGTAATATTGCCCATAGAATTCTCTAAGGATCAGATCACATCTCATCAACAGGAGATTATGTACGCAATCCTTACAAAGCACAAACTCAACTGGGAAAAATTACTCATGTATCAACTCGGAAAGGTTGTGGCAGCAAAACAACCTCTATTTGTAAAAGTAATCAACATCATCCTAAAAGGGAAGCTGAAGCTATCTGAAAAAAGGAAGAAAGACCATGGACAATGGCAAAGCAAATAGACATAAGGAAGATAGGCAAGCAGCCTATCGGATTCACAAAGAAGGCAGCGATAGCGGAGATGAGTACAAAGGCTATAGACCAACCTCCGAAGAAGACTAAGAAGGTCAAGAAGATGGCAATCAGCAAAGCACAACCAGCCAAAATGAAGCAACCAAAGGAGACCGGAAGAAGACTCGTCTTGTAGACGTCAGACGAGGAAGCCATATCAGATCACCTTGCTAGATCTACATCAACAGAAGATCAGACTAGATAAATTATTGAGGGCTCGTCCTCAAGAGCTCTACCACCAAAGGAACCGGAGCTGGTTGTACTTCGTGATGCGAATATAGCATTGAAATATCTGAAGGCCAGTGCTGACGAAAATCTTCAAAATCTTATTCTGGAAGCTCAAAGAAGTTATCAGGAGATTAGGGAAGGATCACAGGCTCAACTCAGACAAGAGCTTAGTGCTCAAGGATATACAAGAAGGGAAATAGAGGCTATTGCAGCAAATCTGAGAACAATGTAGACTGTGCCATCTCAAAACACCTCTACTGCACACACAGTAGCAATCAGGTCTGCTGCAACTGAACCCCTCAGAACAGAGATCATTCCAATTTCCAGTATTGGAATGGATCTGTCTGTAAATGAAGATCGCCCCTCCACTACAATAGAGGTTTTGGTCACAACAACAATAACTGAAGTCACTCAGAGTCCAGAAAAGGAGGAGATTGCTAAAGCTCTGCAGACTGCCCAAGTTATACAAGAAAGGATTCAAGAACACAGAACTAAAACCAATGAGATACTGGGCAAGTCATAGAAAGAAGAAGTACTGAGTAGGTTATAGAAAGAAGAAATGATTCAAGAATTCGTCAGGCAGCACAAGCTTCTAATCAAAAGGATATCAAGGATTGCTAGGCCAAAACTGATTCCATCAGGACTAACTACATGATATAGGATAAATCCAGATGGATCGAAGACGGAAATTGGAATAGTTGATGGAATGACAGAAGAAGAAATCCATCAACTAGTTCAAATTCAAAAGATAGAGGCAAATAAGAAGAAAAGACCTACGGAACAATACATCTTATTCAGTAGAGTACTTGAAGTCAAGGATTCAACACTAAAGACAAGGAGGCATAGACAAGTATAATTACAGCACATCGAATTTATGCATTCTCCTGAGTAGAGATTGGTAGGCAAGCATGACTGGGCTACAACATTGGAAATCTATGACTATCTCCCCAGACCAACTATTGGAAGAACACAGCCATCATGAGATGATGGTGATGATGATTTACCATAATCTGAAACTCACGATGATGATGATGACGATGATATCATTGATCAAGTGGCTGAAGAAGGAGTTCATGACAAATCAAGTGAAGAACAGTCTGTTGCAAAAGAACCATCAGCCGAGTCATCTGCAGAAGAAGCACAGTTGAGTCATCTATAGAAGAACCTATAGTAGAGTCACCAGCAAAAGGACAAGCTATAGAAGAACCAACAATCGAGTCATCTGTAGAACAACCTACAGCAGAGTCACTAGCAAAATGATAAGCAGCAGAATCACCTGTAGACGACCTTCCAACAGAAGAGCCTATAGTACATAATGAATTAGAAGCAGCTGAGACATCACCAACTAAGGATACATCAAAGATTATACCAGAAGAAATCACCACAAAATGCATGCAGCTCACAAATCCAGCAAAGTTCACACAAGTAACTACGCTTGATCTCACTCCCACACAGATAGAAGAAATAGTCATAGTGGAGGATGAATCTTTAGATACAATAGAGATTGCAGCAGATCAAGCTCTCAAAGAAGTCACTCTTAAAGAAATAAATCAGAAATCGATAGGTGACACTCCCTATCTCCAGGAGGGACAAAGCCCACTAAATATCGTGTTTTTACCACCTTTCTTATTTTGTATGGTGCAAACATGAGCACACCATCATCTGTGGGTTTTCCACAAGAACTGCTCTATGGTGGCATGTCTGACACACAGATGACACCCCAAACGGCAGCCAAAAATCTAAGGCAAGCTCTTGCAAATGTCCAAATAATTTAAATTCATGAAAGACAATCATCTACTCTAAGAACAATACCAGAAAAGGAATATTCTGCATATTAGGAATCCTCTCCATTAAAAACTACAGTAGAGTACAGACTTCGACAATTGGATAAAGAAGTCTACAACATGCTTGAATGGACAAAGGATGCATTTCATGAGCTTCTCAACAGTTTACAACCAATTACAACAAACTTGGAAGCTGAAAAGAAAATAGAACAAAATGCTTTGCAGACTTTCAAGCAACACTCTCTAACTTAGCTGCAGGACTTATAGACCAAATCCAAAGGATCAATGCCACGAATCTTCAGCAATACAAACTCAGCTCGTTCAATCTCAATAAGCTAAGGGGACAACACTCTGCTAATCTACGCAAAATTCAAACAGCCTTGCAAGCTACTCAACAGTAGCTTATCGTCCAAATCCGCAATAATGACACAAGATTAGGACTGCTGGAAACAAAATTTCAACTCAAGACAACCAAGGCTACAATTGCTTAGCAGACCACCTCTTCTGCACTAAGGGCCATAACGATTGCATTTAAAGCCCTTATAACTGCCCTTAATGCTAATAAAAAGAGGGAGAAGAAGACTGCAGCAAAGAAGAAAACTCTAGAGAAAGCTATAGCACGGGGGGAGAAGTCTACAAAAAAGGGCAAAATTGTTGAATATCTGAAAAGAAGACAAACAGCTAAAGTAGAGGGAGAAATGACCAAGAGAAATGACATCAAAGCCATAGAATTCAGGGGGAGCAGTCCCTTGAGGAGAAAAGAATACAGCACAGAACACCAGAGGAACAACCTCACAAGCGCAGTAGTGGAACATCAAAAGAACATCGTCACAAGCGCAACAAAGGAAGTGACCATCAAAGGTAAAGGTAAGTTTCTCTACTGCTCTTTTGTCTCAAGTTTGTTTCCGAAACAATGTAATTAAGATGTAAGATAAGCAGTTAACTTGTTGTTTTACTTAGAAGTTTTGTTAGCATCAATTTAGGGGGAGATTGATAGGAATGTACAATCCCTCCACTTATATAGAAATTGATGAACAAAACTTAGGAGTATTAGCAATGATGTTGTTAGTGTGCTTAGGCTAGGAATCAAGTAGGTAGCTGCAGTTGAGGTCAGATGCTAGAGAGCAGACGACCGTAGATGAAGAGCATTGTGTGGGCCACTAGATGCAGACTACTATAGAGAATTTTGAATTTGGATTATTTTTGCACACTTGTACCTTAAATTTCTCATTCAACTGCTCTCCCTTCCTTGAGCTCTTTTATCTCACTTTATAGGCTGAGAGAATGTATTTGATCTGATGGTGACAGCTGGCCACGTATGAACCTTTACTGATGTTGACAGCTCATCTTTTTCAGATCCTCATACTGTCATATTCTGAACCTTAAACCTTCGATTTGATTGATCCTTAGACCTCTAACCCAACCTTAGTAAATCTCTGTTGCACTCCAGTCTGCTACACCTTAGTCTCTACTCAGTACCATTAAGACCTCATCTGCACCGAGTCACTACTGCAACCTCGTTTGTACCCAGATCTGATGCACTCCATGCATTTCTGTGTTGGTCCTCGTCTACAAGTTCAATCCTAGATTCTAAAGCATTTGAAGGTCTTTTGTTGCCCACGTATGTCTTAGTTTCTTAGCCAAAATTCTTTATAGTAGTTTGTATCTGGTAGACCACATAATGATCTCCATCTGTGGCCGTCTGTTATTCAGCATATGACCTAGACTAAAGATACCTACCAAATTTCCAGCCTAAGCACACTAACAACTTCATGGCTAATAGTCATAAGTTTTGTTCATCAATATCTATACAACTGGAGGGATTGTGCATTCCTATCAAATGCATTAGATCTTCGCCTTGGATCAATAAAAATAACTCTAAATCACGTCCACGATAACGCTCAAAGCTTCATCTTCTCATCATCACTTGTAATGACCTTCCATAATCAACTCAACAACTGATCACATCTTCATACGACCAAATCTGCCATGAAAACAAAGAAACATCAATATCCAAGTCCAAAGACACAAACTAAACTAAGAGCACAATATAAAGGATTTAAACACAACAAAACATCAAGTTTACGTCAATAAATTATGTGTGTTTACACACATATCATAACTTTAATAAAGGAAGGTCAATATGTATAGGCGACAAAGAATGATAATACTAATTTTAATGCATATACTACCACGTTTTATTACAAATGCACATAACCAGTCACAATCTTACTATTTGGATTATAAGAGTCTAGACTAACTATTCACCTCATATCCCGTGTTTAGTTTCATCCCCCCTATACATGCCTTTGTTAGAGATTCTAACCTAGCGATACTTCAGATGAAATTCTGCCATGCAACCGAGTTGGTTTTCATCTTATGCCATCTTTATTTATAGTAAAACACTTATCTCATTTTTCATTAGTTTTTTTAGTTAAAACATTTTGCATAATTCCAAAAAACTGTTGTGTAAATTCCCTATCTAAATTAATATTTTATTAGACAATTTACTAAAAATCTTTCAGTTTTTTTCAATCAAAATAAGACACAACAAAACATGACATGACATGACTCTACTAAAACAACTAAATAATATAACTGACTCAAAAAATAAAGATTGACATAACATATTATACATACCATAGCTGGAGCATACGAATATAACATAATCTCAATTTTCAGTTCTACTCCCTCCAAATCAAAATAATTCCTTGTCCTCAATAATAACGTAGGACAATACTTACAAAGTTGAATCACTGCTTCGGTGAAGAAGGTGGTGCACGGCGTACCCACTACTCGTATCAACGCTCACGCCGGCACTATGCACGTACGAACTCTGCCATCATGTCCTCCATCTGGCCCAGGCGGTGATCCGAGCTGTCTCTCCCTGTTGCATCTGGTCCAGACGAGTGTTCTGAGCTATAACTGCTGCTCGATGCTATCCGGAAGATTGTTGTGCGCTTCGCCTTACACTTGCAAGCTCTAAATCTGTCTCAATTGCTGTTCTTCGTCCACTCATCGATGATATGTAAGACAATTAATTACTGATAAATAAGAATAAAGCAAAACGAAAAAATAAATAAAAGACAAAATAATTCACACTATTCCCCAAGAACGACGTCAAAATTTGTTAATACCAGTTGCAAAGAGCAATAAATTGAAATAAATCGCACTACCTCATTCAATATGAATGCAACAAAAATAGTAGTGATGAGTATGAATCGGTCCCACAGAAAATGATCTTTTCACATTTTGTGAATTAAATTGATAATCTAACATTTTTTTATAAATATCAGGGCTGTTGTTTTACAATATAATAAACTAAGGTGGTTCAGTTTAAATTTTTAATGAGAGCTTAAATCAAGTCTAATCAAACATATGACTTGCGTGATTTTCATTTGTCATGAATTTTAATAATGAACTAATATTTTTCATATCATGTATTTCCATGATAGGTGTTGTAATTAATTACGACAAAATAAGAGTCGTCACCTTTCAATTACGGGTTATCATTAAGCATGACGTTACCAAACTAGCATAACTACCTATGTCAAAACAAGAATATAACATAGACTAGATATGTTTCATTACGAATACTTCTTAAACCTCATGAAATTTACCAAACAGAGATTTAACGTTATGTCATGTTCATGCTCATCCCTATATAGATTAATTAAACGAGAATGACTTAACCAATGATTTGCTACTAACATTAGTCAAAGAAGAATAACTAACTACATTCATGAATCATCAATGTAATAAGAAGGCCAATCAAACTACATAGAATAGGTAATCAAGGCTAAATCAACATATGACATGATATCATAGATAATGATCATGAAACTATTAAAAACGAATAACATATCTCTTAAAATCCATAAACAAGATTCAATCACCGAGCCATACTAAAGTTCTAAGCTACAATAGTCATAACAAATAATGAACAATACGATGAAAGATTAAAGATAGTCATTTCAAATTACAGTGAGTAGAAGAAAGAGATACAAAACCCTAGACCAAAAAGGATTGTCTAGATGATGGTCGAATGATGATCTCTTCAACAGTAGATTATAGCATATCGTAGATCTCAATCTCTTTTGATGTTTCTCGCGGTGATCTTCGAAAAGTTCGGAGTCTCGAAATAAAACAGCGCCTTTCCTCTCTGGAAAACTGATGTGTTGATGTCAATTTTACGAAATTAGGTCGAAGATATTTATAAAGGAAGGAAAAATGACAAATTTCTCCTAAAATATCTAAGTTCGGTAAAAGATAAGGAAGGCAGTTCGAGGAGGAGGCATGATTGTGCTTAGGGCCCATGGCCCATACTCCACAGGCACACCCAATGCTTCCTTTGGTATTGGTCGTGTGCAAAAGGGTCAGGAAATAAACAAGCACGATTACGCTTCAAACACTTAGTCGTGCTTCACTTGGAATCATCATAGCTCATCATTTTCACTCCAAAAAAGCATAGAACACGTCCATCTTCACTTGAAATCGTCAAACAACTTCTTCATAAGCAACTCAATATCAGAAATTCTTCAAACTCTTCATATCTGCAATAAAAAGGAGAAATACGATAGTATCGTTGCTCTACAAAAGGAACTAAAACCACTCAAAATAACTATAAAATTGACACAAACTAGCAACTTTGACTAAAAAAACGATACGTGTTTACACACACATTATACTACCTATTAAATTGATCAGTTCATATTGTCTTATAGGAGCTTGTGAATCTCTACGCATGACATAACCAAACCATCTTAGTCTTGCCTCTCGCATCTTATTCTCAATAGCGGCCACTCCCAATTGCCCTTGAATTCTACCATTCGAGACGCCATCTCTTAAGGACACCCCACACATTCATTGTAAATTTTTCATCTCTACAACATATATCTTGTTATTTTGCTCTTTTTTTTTCAATGGACGACACTCCACTCCATACAACATAGCCGGTCTTTCCACCATACGGTAAAACTTACCCTTTATTTTGAAGGAGATACTCTTGTCACATAACACCCTTGATGCTTCTCTCCATTTGTTCCATCCTGTATATGTGCGGTGGATAATATCTTCATCAATCTCTCTGTTTAACACTTTTTTTATGTATATTTTCCACAGCTTTTACCTTTTTCTTTTTCCTTGTTTTGTGTCATTCTTAGTTTGTTTTAGTGTGTTTTATATTTTTATTAGCAGGGAAAATATTTGAAGTCGATTTTGGATAAGTTGAAGTCAAATGGGTGACGACATTCAAAAATATGCACACCATGCATGGTCCGTGTCTCTTGAAAATCATGCATTCTTTATCATTTTACTTCAACTAGAGTGAAAACACGTTCCAAAAGTTTTGAAATCAACAAGAAACTACATAAAACAGCTTCTAACTTCTCATAATCAACTCATCCTCAGAAAAAAAACTTTCAATCCCTCATTGTTATAATGAAAACAAGAGATATTACAATATCGATGCTCTGAATAAGATAAAGAACCAAAACAATACAAACTAACAATAAAATTAACGCAAACAAATAATTTTGACTAAGAAAATGATGCGTGTTTACACACACATCAGAGCATCTTGATCTCCCATTAATCTCCTCTAAAGCATGGTCCTTCCATTACAAGCATGGTGATATCCTATCTTGACACCACTTGTCTTGTATATCCTTCACGATCTCTTTTTGTGCATAGCTTTATGTATGTCATAACTTTCTCTATATAAGATTCAAGACCCAAACAGCCTTTGCTTTGGGATGACCTCGATCTCCTAAGTCGCTCTCATACGTGTGCGCTACATTGTATTTCCATATCGTAAACTCTCTATCTCGGTTTGATTTTGAAGCATAAACTCTATAATTGCAATTTTATCAATGCAAGAAGTTGGTATCCTTTCAGTGGTTTTTTTCTCGAACTTGATGTCCCGTCGTATAAAAATGGCAATGATTCTTTGTAACCATACGAAATTCTTTAGCGTTTGCAAAAGCTTAACCAGCGCCTTCAATACAATCATGTCATAACTTGATGAAGCTTGACCAGTGTTTGGTGCAGTCAGAGAACTTGGACTATCTCCATTCCAAAACCTGTACAAACAACAAAAAATACTTCCGATTTAGTATACCTACTGCATAAAAAATCCATGAACTTCCAGATAATCTTATGTGTACTGAATGAGATATCATGTGTACTGCATAGAAAATCATATGAACTGTAGTTGTTACTTACCTCACATCTAAATGTACACTCAAAGAGTTACTTCTTAGAGGTCGAGATGGATGTGTCCTTTTTAAAGCTTCCATCTCGATCGAGCTGTGATTTGCACACGCCTACACATGGCATATATTTGCCACATCACTATAGAAGATCAATTTTACATGACATCCAATTTAAGGCACAAAATATCTCAAGATCACGTTTATTGGAATTATTTGGGGACACTTATCTAATAATTACTTGTATAAGTCTATGAGCCACATGGATTTCCACACGGTGATGGAATAACGGTTTCTTTCAAATGTCCATAGAGCTATATGTTCTATGTCTAACAGTTGTGGCCCATTCAATGTTTTCATTGATCTACAACTATAATTTCAACACCATGAGCTGGATTTCAAAGAACATGAAGTGAACCAATTCAAATCGTGCACTACATCTCATGAGATTATGATCTGCATCAAACTCGTGTGGACTACAAAATTTTATAAATTATCATTATAGACGGCGTGCACTTCCACTCTTCAAATTCTATACAAACGGTTGAGGAATTAGTTTATATATCCTTTGATGAATCTGAAATATCCAAACGTAATGCCAATATTTTTTATGAGGAATATGCATGCATAGATGATGAACAAGATGCAGATGAGAGTGTTGAACCTACAATAAAAGATAATGAGGAAAATCATAATGAAGAAGAACCAGAAAAACTAACCTCTCAACAACAACTGGAACAAACAACTAATGAACAGGATAAGAGAAGATGGATCAAGGCACACACACAGGATGACATCATTGGAAATAAGGATGCACCTGTGCAGACTAAAAAGGCATCAACTGAAGAATGCCTATCAACTTGCTTCATATTAAAATAGAACAAAAAACTACAAATGAAGCACTAAGTGATCCAAACTGGGTAGATGCCATGCTGCACATGAAGAATGCAGACTACAGTAGTATTGCTCTACTACATATCTATTTTTTGAATTAAATGTAACGTTAAAAAACAGTTTTCCTAAAATACACAATGGCCAAATCAATAAATGATACTGCATAACTGCTAGAAATTTCTAGCAACGGTAACATTTTTTGAATAGGCATAAAATCCGAAACTTTTTCAATTAAAAATCACTTTACTCTCTCTCTCTTTTACACTCTTTCTCTCTAAAACTCTCTCACTCACTCTCTAGAAATCGTGCGCTCTACTGCACAAAAACTGCAAACGCTAACTTTGCAAAATTCTCTCAAATTCAATCTTTGAACTCTAGAATTCTTTCAATTTAGAAAATGGTCAATACTCCATCAAACACCCCCCAAAAGAGCCTCCAATCCCATGAGCAACGAAGCCCGATGAAGAAAATCGAAACCCTGTAAACTGGCATTGTTCTTGACTTTGAAACTCTAAGGAACGAATCCGAAGAGGTAAAGGAGATAGCGGAGTTGATTCAAGAAGTTGGGCTCAAGTTCTTTTGTGAAAGAACAAGCAGAATCCATGATGAAGAAGTACATAGCTTCATCAAAAAGGCGAAGGTTGCGGACAACTTTCAAATGATCACCTATTACTCAGCAAACAAGAAAGTTGGGATTTTCATAGGAGCAGAGGACTTTGGACAATACTTGAAAAACCCAAATGAATGTTCAATAATTATTCCACCGTCCGTGGTAGCAGACGGACGATTTGCTATGGTAAGCACAGACCGACAAACGAAAGGAATCAGGACAATGAAGAAATTTATGTAAAAGAAGCACAAATTGCTCGCATACGTCATCAAGAAAGTAATTATTTCAAGAGATATCATGTGCGTAATTCTTCTGAAACACAAAGTAAACTAGGCAAAATTGCTCATGTATCAGTTTGCGAAGGCCATAGCAGCAAAGTACCCTTTGTTCGGAAGTGTGATCAACATCATCCTCAAAGGGAAGCTGAAATTATCAAATAAGGAAGGGAGACCATGAACAATGGCCAAACGGGTAGACGTGAGAAAGATAGGCAAGCAGCCTATCAGTTTCATAAAGAAGATTATAGGAGTACAGACTAGCACAAAGGCTGTAGACCACCCATCAAAAGCAACAGTAATGCAGACTACTGCAACAGCAAAGACTACTGCAACAAAGAAGAAGGCAAAGAAAATACCAATCAGCAAAATTCAGGCCTTGAGGCCTTGTCCAAAGACTCTCCCACCAAAAGAACCAGAGTTGGTTGCACTTCATGATGCCAATATGGCATTAAAATATCTGAAGGTCGAAGCAGATGAGAATCTTCAAAACCTGATCTTGGAAGCTCAAAGAAGTTACCAAGAAGTTAGGGAAGGACCACAAGCTCAACTGCGACAGGAGCTTGGTGCACAAGGATGTACGAGGAAGGAGATAGAGGCTATTGAAGCCATTCTCAAAGCACTATAGACTCGACCATCTCAGGTCACCTCTGCTGCAAGTGTGCAGTCACAATCATATCTACTGCAACCAAGCCAACAACAATAGCAATCATTCCAATCACTAGTATTGGAATAGATGTATCCATGATTATAGAAGACAGTCCTACAATAGCAACAGAAGCTTGGACTACAACAACAACAACTACTCAGGTCACACAATCTCCAGAAAAGGAGGCAATTGCAAAAGCACTACAGACTGCTGAAAGAATACATTAAAGAATTCAAGGTTACACAACCAGAGCCTATAAACTGTTAGACAAATTGCAGTAAGCAGAGATGCAAAAGAAGGCACAAAAGGAACGAATGATCCAATAATTTGTTCGTCACCATAAACTTCCAATGAGAAGAACATCCAGGATTGTCAGACCAAAACTAATTCCTTCAAGACCAACCACCTTGTATAGAATTAATTCAGATAAGTCGCAAATAGAGATTGGAGAAATTGATGGAATGACAGAAGCAAAAATCCATCAATTAATTCAGGTTCAAAAGAAGGAGGCCAACAGCACAACCACACCCAAGAAAGCATATATCAAGTTCAATGGAGCACTTGAAGTCAATGGAGCACTTAAAGTCAAGGACTCAACGTTGAAGAAAAGAAGACACAGACAAGCGTAACTAATTCTCATTGAATTTATGCATACACTTGACGTCGAGGCTGAGCTAAAGAAACCATTAGGTAAACATGTCAAAGCCGTAACTCAGGAGATCTAAAATTATCTTTCAAGACCAACATTAGGAAGAACACGACCATCAGGAGATGATGATGGTGATGATGATCAACCACGTTCTGAAACTCATGGCGACGACGATGATATTATCAATAAAAATTCCAAAGAAGGGATTCAGGAGTAGACTACAGTAGGAGAATCTGCAGCCGAGTCTTCTATAGCTGAGTTAACTGCAGCCTAAAAATATGCAGCTGAGCCATCTGTAGAAGAACAGGCTAGATCATCTATAGAAGAACATACGGCTGAGCGATCTGCAGAAGAACAAGCTGAATCGTCTGTAGAAGAACATGCAGTTGTGTCATCTGTTGAGGAAACTACAGCCGAGTCACTAGAAGAGGAACCTGCAAAAGAATCTTCTACAAGGGAACAAACATCCACCTAACCTGTAGCAGAAGGACATGCAGAGGAATTACCTCCAGCTGTGGATCCAGCAGCAGATCCATCCACAGCACATCTTCCACCTAAAAAACCTATAGTAGAAGTAGAATCAGGAGCAGAATAGGCATCATTAACAAAAGATGTAGCTGAGGCATCACTAATCAAGGATGCAGTTGTGGCTACAAACACAGCAGAATTCACCAAAGTAACTACCCTGGATCCAACTCCTATATAAACTGAACATATAATCATAGTAGCAGAAGAATCCACCGACACCACAGCAACAACAGCCCAGCACGATCTCAAGAAGATCTTATTTTCACCAACTTTCTCTTTCGGTATGGTGCAAACACCGACAGATCCACCATCTGTGGGCTTTGCACAAGGATTGCTTTATAGTGGCACATCAGACACACCAATGACACCCCATACAACAGCAGCCAAAGAACTGAAGCAAGCTCTTGACGAAATTCAAATCATTTTTGTGAAAGAAAAACCATCATCTACTGCAGTAGAAAGGGACCAGGGAATCCTCTCCTTCAGAGACTACAGTCGAGTATAGACGTCACCAACTGGATCAAGAAGTCTATGATATTCATGTATGGACCAGGGAAGCATTTCATGAGCTACTTGAAAGTCTACAACCAATTGCCGAAGACTTGGAAACTGCAAAGCAAACCAGAACCAAAAGCTTTGAATATTTCCGCACGACGCTCAACAACTTGGCAGCAAGACACATTGATCAAATGGAAAGAGCAAATGCCATGAACCTTCAATAATATCGAGTCAGCTCATCAAATCTTAGCAAGTTTCCAGGACAACACTCTGCTGATATGTGAAAACTTCAGAAGACCTCGAAAACCACTAAGAAGTAGCTCACTGAACACATCCGCAATAATGACATAAGACTGGGAATACTGGAAAACAAACTGCAAATACAAACAGCAAAGGCAACAGCTGCTCACCAAACCACTTCCTCCGAACTAAGAGCTATGCGACATGCTATTGAAGCATTCACAACTGCCCTTAATGCTAGCAAAAAGGGGGAGAAGAAGGCTTCAGAGAAGTCCACTGCAGAGCACAGAACCCCAGCAAAAGCTATAGCCCATGGGGAGAGGTCTGCAGCAAAGGAGTCTTCAATATTTTTGATGAGGAATATCCATGCATAGATGATGAACAAGATGCAGATGAGAGTGTTGAAACTACAATAAAATACAATATGAAAAATCATAATAAAGAAGAACAAAAAAAACCAACCTCTCAACAACAATTGGAACAAACAACTAATGAACAAGATAAGAGAAGATGGATCAAGGCACACACACACAGGATGACATCATTGGAAATAAGGATGCACTTGTGCAGACTAGAAAGGCATCAACGGGAGCATGCCTATATGCTTGCTTCATATCTAAAATAGAACCAAAAACTATGTAAGGTCCAAGATTCAAACTAGAGGGGGTGAATAGGTTGATTCAAAAATTATTTAAACTTATGCAGCGGATTTTATGTTCTTTGCACACCACTATTCTATGCACACCACTTGGGTAGTCTCCAGCAGATACTCGATGGTCTGCAACAGAGGTTTCAAATTCTTTGAGTTTGTCTCTGTTTGATTGTGATGATTAATTTCTAAAAATTCTAAATATCAAGCAACAAAAGTAAGTAAGGCAAACAATATTTATACTGGTTCAGACACTCGTTATCAGTTAATAAACGAGAGCTTAGTCCAGTCTTCCCTTGGTGAGTAGTATAGTCAAGCCAAAGGATCAGTATCACTATCTTCTTGTTTGTAGCTTACAAAAAAACTTCTTTTTAGAAGCTAGTTAACTTGTACAAAAGATGAAGAACCAAGATCTTTGCTACAAGTTATGTCTTTCTGTAGACTAGTGAACTCCCTTCACTGTAATCTTCACGATTTAACTCTCTTGAGTAATCTTTGAATATTTGATAGCTTTGCACACTTGCCTTTCAATCTATCATTCAACAACCTTACATCAATGAGCCTCACCGATTCTCTTTTATAGGCTCAGGGAATGAACCCAGTAACACGTACTGTTTCTGATGTGGCATCTTGTCACGTGTAGCCCCCAACTGATGTTGTTAGCCAACCTACTTCAGATTCTTGTACTGTTATTGTTTGTACCTCAAATCTTCATTTAACTGACTCCATATCTTTGACCCAACCCTAGAAACCATCTCTGCTATATTCTAGTTTGTTGTAACCTTCAGTCTCCATCCAGTACTGTGAGACCTAGTGTGCACCCTACGACCCGAGTTTTCACCAAGTCCATACTGTAACCTTAGTCTGCACCCATATCTGATGCAATTCATGCTTTGCTATATTGGTTCTCGTCTGCAAGCTCAATCCCAGATTCTGAATCATTTGCAGGTCTTTTGTTGCCCATGCATGCCTTAGCTGTTTAGCCAAAATCCTCTGTAGTAGTCTGTATCTGGTGGCTCACATGATATCCATCATCTGTAGTCGTCTGGTCCTCAGCATCAGTCCTAGATCGCAACTACCTACTTGATTTCTAGCCTAAGCACACTAACAACATCATGGCTAATACTTCTCAATTTTGTTCAGTCAATTTCTATACAATTGGAGGGATTGCACATTCCTATCAATCTCCCCGTAAATTGATGCTAACAAAGCTCCTAAGCAAAACAACAAGTTGAAGACAAGAAGACACAGTCAAGCGCAACTAAGGCTCATTGAATTTGTGCATACACCTGAAGTCGAGGCTAAGCTAAAGAAACTTTGAGCTAAACATGTCAAAGCTGTAACTCAGGAGATCTACGATTATCTTTTAAGACCAACAGTAGGAAGAGCATAGCCATCAGGAGATGATGATGATCAACCACGTTCTGAAACTCATGACGAAGTTGATGATATTATCAATGAAGTTGCCAAAGAAGGGATTCAGGAGCAGACTCCAATAGGAGAAGCTCCAGTCGAGTCTTCTACAGCTGAGTTAATAGCAACCGAAAAACATGCAGTCGAGCCATCTACAAAAGAACAGGCTGAATCGTCTACAAAAGAACATGTAGTTGTGTATATGTTGAGGAACTTGCAGCTGAGTCACAAGAAAAGGAACCTATAGAAGAATCTTCAGCAAGGGAACAAATAGCCGCCACACCTACAGTAGAAGAACAAGTAGAGGAATTACCTGTAGCTAAGGATCAAGCAGCAGATACATCCACAGCAGATCTTCGACCTGAAGAACCTACAGTACAAGCAGAATCATAAGCAAAAGAGACATCATTAACCAAAGATATAGCTGAGGCATCACCAGTCAAGGATGCAGTTGATGCTATAAACACAACAGAATTATCCAAAGAAACTACACTGGATCCAACTCCCACACAAACTGAAAACATAATCATAGTAGCAGAAGATTCCACCGACACTATAGCAACTGCAGCCAAGCACGATCTCAAGAAGATTTTGTTTTCACCAACTTTCTCTTTTGGTTTGGTGCAAACACAAGCAGATCCACCATCTGTGGGCTTTGCACAAGGAATGCTTTATAGTGGCACATCAGACACACCAATGACACCCCATACAGCAGCAGCCAGAGAACTGAAGCAAGCTCTTGATGAAATTCAAATAATTTTTGTGAAAGAAAAACCATCGTCTACTATAGGAGAGAGGGGCCAGTCTCCACATCACGAATCCTCTCCTTCAGAGACTGTGATATGTATGTATGGACCAAGAAAGCAATTCATGAGCTCCTCGAAAGTCTACAACCAATTGTTCAAGACTTAGAAACTGAAAAGAAAACCAGAACACAAAGCTTTGAAAATCACTCAGAAGCAGCTTACTGAACACATCCGCCATAACTACACAAGGCTGGGAATATTAGAAAACAAATTACAAATACAAACAGTAAAGGCAACAAATACAAATTGAAGCCCTCACAGCTGTCCTCAATGCTAACAAAAAGGGGGAAAATAAGGATTCAGAGAAGTCCATAGCAGAGTAAAGAAGCCCAAAAAAAGCTACAGCCCAAGGGAAGAGGTCTACAGCAAAGAAGTCTGCAACAAAGAAGGGTAAAACTGTAGACCACCTAAAGAGAAGACATACTATTTAAGCAGAAGGAGAAAGATCTGCAAAGAGATCTAAGCATTAATAGGAACAGACACAAAACTCAGGGGGAGCTGTCCTTAAAGGCCTTTAAAGCCTTAAAAGAGTAGACACAGATCTAAGAGAAGACATCGCAGAGAATCAGAGAAAAAGCCTTAAAAGCGCAGCAGAGGATCAACAGAAGAACATCACCATCAATGCAGCAAGGGAAAAGAGCATCACAGGTAAAGGTAAATTTCTCTACCGCTCTTTTATTTTAAGTTTGTTTCAAAAACAAAGTAACTAAATTAAATGTAAAGTAGTTAGCGTGTTGTTTTACTTAGAAGTTTTGTTAGTATCATTTTAGGGGGAGATTGATAGGATTGTATAATCCCTCCAATTATATAGAAATTGATGAATAAAACTTAGAGTATTAGCCATGATGTAGTTAGTATTTTTAGGCTAGAAATCAAGTATGTAGTTACAGTATAGGTCGGATGGCGGAGAGCAGACGGCCACAGATGAGGAGCATTGTGTGAGCCACCATGTAAAGTCCAAGATATAACCTAGAGGGGGGCTGAATAGGTTAATTCGAGTTTTACCAATTTTATGCTGCGAATTATAGTTTTGCAGATCACTGTTCTATGCAGATTACTTGGATAGTCTGCAGCTAACACTTATAGGTCTACTGTAGAGACTTCAATTCTTGGAATTTGTCTCTGTTTGACTATGAAGGTTGATTTCTAACAGTTATAAATATCAAACAATGAAAACAAGTAAGAGACACAATATTTATACTGGTTCAGACAATTGTTATCAATTGATAAACAAGAGTTTAGTCCAGTCTTCCCTTGTTGACCAGTGTAGTCAAGCCAAGAGGTGAGTATCACTATCTTCTTGTTTGTAGTTTACAAGATAACTTCTTTTTACAAGCTAAACGACTTGTACAAAAAATGAAGACCCAAGATCTTTGCACAAATTCAGCAATCTAAACTCTGTTGTAGACTAGTGAACTCTTCTTTCTGTGTATTTCACGGTTCAGCTCTCTTGAGTAATCTTTGAATGCTGATTGCTTTACACACTTGCTTATTAATCCTTATTCAACAACCTTAATCAAAGAACTTTGCCAGTTTCCTTTTATAGGCTAAGGAAACAAACCTTGTAGTATGGTACTGTTTCTGACATGACACTTGGCCACTCGTGTCCCCCACCATCTTGTTTTTTATGCTAGCAATAGTCCACTATCTCCAGAAATTATGTCGTTGCTACTTTAACTCAAATCTTGGTTTGACTGACTCCAGACTTCTGACCCAACCATCAGTAACCACCTCTGCTGCACCCAGTCTGCTGCAACTTAGTCTACATACTGTATTGTGAGACCTCGTCTGCACCAGTCCCTGCTGCAACCTCGTCTGCACACAGATCTACTGCACATTGATGCATTCTATGTTGGTCATCATCTGCAAGCTCAATCCTAGATCCAAAAGACTTTGATGTTCTTTTATTGCTCATCAATGTCTCAGTTGTTTATCCAAAGTCCTTTGTAGTAGTCTACATCTAGTGGCTCATCTAATCTTTTATCATCTGCAGCCATCTGCTCTCTAGTATCCAACTTAGACTACAGCTACCTACTTGACTTCTAGCATAAACACACTAACTACATTATGATTAATACATCTCAAATTTGTTACATCAATTTCTATATAATTGGAGGGATTGCACATTCCTATCACACCAGATACAGACTACTACAAAAGATTTTGGCTAAGCCACTAAGACATACATGGACAACAAAAGACCTATAAACTCTTCAGGATCTAGGACTGGGCTTGCAGACGAGGACCAACACAGAACGCATGAAGTGCAACAGATTTTGGTGCAAACGAGGTTAAAGCAGGAACAGGTGCAGACGAGGTCTCACAGTACTGAATGCAGACTAAGGAGCAGCAGAGATGGTTGCTCGTGGTTGGGACAAAGGTCTGAAGACAGTCAAAACGAAGGTTTTAGGTGCAATAGATGATAGTACAAGAATCTGAGGTAGATGAGCTGTCAACATCAGTTGGGGCACACATGTGACAATATGTCATATCAGATACTATACAAAGTCACGGCTTCATTTCCTGAGCCTTATAATAGGAGATCGTTGAAGCCCAGAGAGTACGGCCGGTGAACTTGTGATTGAAAGGCAAACGTGCAAAGCAATCAGAGTTTCAAAGATTACTCAAGTGAGCTAAATCGTAAAGAACCGCAAAGAAGAGTTCACTAGTTTACAAGGAAGAACATAACCTGCGGCCGGTGCAAATATCTGGATTCTTCATCTTTTGTACAAATTAGCTGTACTTTGAGACCTCGTATGTACCTTAGTTTGCTGCACCTTAGTCTGTGAGACCTTGTCTGCTCTAATCCCTGTTGCAATCTCGTCTGCACACTGATCTGTTATACATTGATGCATTCTGTGTTGATCCTCGTCTGGAGTTCAGTTCCTAGATTCTGAAGATTTTGATATTGTTTTGTTGCTCATCAATGTCTTAATTGTTTATCCAAAGTCCTTTGTAGTAGTATGTATCTGGTGACTCATCTGATCTTTATCATCTACAACCGTCTACTCTCCAGCATCCAACCTAAAGTGTAACTATCTAATTAGCTTCTAGCCTAAACACACTAACTATATTATGATTAATACATCTCAGATTTGTTACATCAATTTCTATATAATTGGAGGGATTGCATATTCCTATCAATCTACCCCTAAATTGATGCTAATAATATTACTATGTAAAAGAACAACATTACTACTTTTCAAAATGAAAAATTACATTGTTTTTGGTTTTTCCAACCAAAAACATAAAGAAAAACAAAGAAACAGTAAAGATATTTATACTTATCTTTGATGCTCCTTTCCTTTGATGCGCTTGTGCTTGTGTTATTCCTCTGATTTTTTTCTGCGCTTGTGAGATCTTTCTTCTGATTCTATGTCGTCTGCGTTTATAATGAAATTGTTCTCCATGATGTCTGTATCTTTTAACAGACCTTTCCCTGTCTTTGTCAGAGGAATGTTTTCTATGTTTTCTATTGATTGCAGAAAACTTCTCCCCCTGAGTATCAGGTAGGGTCTTCTGCTGCTCTACTACAGGAGTCATATGATTGTGACTAATGACAAGGCAAATCAAAAAGAAGACTTACATTTTTTACGAAATTGATGAGCGGGTTCCTGTACCTTGTTGTGTAATAATGAACATGAGAGATTTGATCAAAATGTTAAATGAGGGAGAGAAATGGTGAAATGGGAGAGCAGGCAGGTGAGGATGCGGGAGTGGGAGAAAATCAGGGGAGAGAATCTGGAACAATACTTTTGGGTGATCATTTAGGTTAGGGATAATTATGATATTTATTTTTTATTGGATATTAAAGATGAAAACAAAATTCAAATGGATATCTAAATATAACATGAAAGTTTTTGAAAGTTATATTATAAAGTGCACTTCATTTGGATATATTAGTGTAATTGACCAAACATTTTATAACATTTAAAACCACGAAATCGATTTTATAAATTTTACAAAACTCAAAACAATTCGAAATATTTGCCCACCCCTACCACTGGGCATTTGGTCAGCCAATCGATTTCGGGCCGGATCAACCCCACTGGGCCCTAGTAAAGTGGGGTCCAGTAAATGATATCAGTTCAAAGACATCTGCCAATCAGATAACAAGCAAATCCCCTCTCATCCAAACCCCAACCACAATCCTGCATCTCACCTTCCATGTCACCCACAATTATCATCGAAAACAGTAAACATCCTCTCCCTCGCCTCACTTCTTCCCTTTGATCTGCATTTCTCGATCAACGATGGCTTCCATCAACTCCGGTGTGATATCATGTCACTATGCTGGCAGCGCAACCACCACTGCCAAGGCGGTTGCGGTCAGCTCTAAGGTTACGTCCTTGTCTACCGGGAGCCTGAGTCGCAAGTTCCCGGTGATCAAAGCACAACAGCAAGAACGTGGTGATGGTGGGGTCGAAGGAAGGAGGACCGCGGTCCTTGGCCTGGCAGCTGCGCTATTTGCCACAGCCGCGTCTTCGGCCAAGGCTGGAATTATTGAAAATTACCTCGAGATAAGCAAGGCGAATAAGGTTTTGATGATTCGGAGAGTCGTTTAGTTTCTGTTCCAAAAATATTTGTATGTTAAAATGACAATGTAAAACTGAAAGAGATAGGTGTTGATGATTTGTCGGTAACAGGAGTTGAATGACAAGAAGAGGCTGGCAACAAGTGGTGCGAACTTTGCGAGGGCATACACTGTCCAGTTTGGCACCTGCAAGTTCCCCGAGAACTTCACTGGTTGCCAAGATCTTGCCAAGCAGAAGGTTAGTATACTAATCTCGTACATCGACCAATGGGACGACACTTTGATCTAGATCCACGATGTAGCTCACTGCTAATCCGACTATTTCTATTTCTGTGTGTTTAGGAGCTAAGAGTGTTTGGTAGGGTTCAAATACTCATTACTTGCTTTTGAGTTGCTTCGAAACATTAGATTTAACTACTCTCCGTCTCATATTATATGCAACTCTTTCAATCACTGTATTATCACTGTATTATTCTACCTGTATTTTGAGGAGTTTAGTTTTTCGTATTGACGATACATAGAGATTAGGTCACATATATAGAATTAAAGTGTATAACTTAAACTATTATTAATATTTCACGATAATTTTAAGAAAAATAATGTTTATCATCTAACGATATAAATCAAAATTCGTCTCGATAAGTGTGTTTTGTTTGTCTATCCACGGTGGAATTATAACAGTGCTCATAGTCACTCACGATCATGAAAAAAGTAGTAGATGGGAAGATATTGAAGAACTTCTTGGGTTTTACAGTGCATATCAGATAATCTTACAATGAGAACATAGGCTTATAGCAGAGCACAGTGGCGTCGTAGAACCTTTCACGTTGAATAAAATGACATACGCCGTCCAAAAAATGTTAAAACTACATGTTATTTAATGTCTAATTTAATATGATCAAATATCATTTTTTATAACATTATTATGAAAACGTTAATATAGATTAAGTTATGAATTTAAATCGTGAATCAATTTAATATTTTCTGATTTCGTTAAAATAAGAATAGAACACGGAGTACTTGATTATGTTATTTATTTATTTTATTTATTGTCTAACTAGATGTTGCAGCAATTGCAGAGAACTGCTTCACATCATCATATATATAAAAAAGCTCACATATTGTTCGTTCCTGCTGAACAACACATGTTGGTTTTCAATATCAGAATCTGCAGCGTGATCTATGAGATATACTCGTCTTATCTTTCTTTCTTTGCTAATTATCGGTGCAGAAAGTGCCCTTTTTGACTGATGATCTGGAGTTGGAATGTGAAGGCAAGGACAAGTACAAGTGTGGTTCCAATGTGTTCTGGACCGGTAAATGAAGCGTTGGAAACGTTTTGTATTTCACTTTGGGAATGGACTGAGTTGTGGACCGCCTCATGTCTGATGTACTTATAATCGCGAGGAGTAATGACGTTGTAAAAATTCTCTTTTAATATCTGATTATTCTCCGAGTGTTTTGTTATTTTTATTCTATTGTAACCTGCCCGATCTAGCATGTGAATGGAAGTGGATAATGTTTTTCGTGAAGGATCTCGAGTTGGTCATCTGACATCATGCAGGTGTTTCATAAAAAAGCTCGGGTGCAGGGTGCAGGCTTGTGCCATCCCTGGGCGAGGGCTTAACCAAGATTCACCAAACTAAGACAAAATGCAAAGCGCCCGGGAGCAGGAGGTTGCCACGCCAAGGCATGGTCGTCGTTGCCAGTTCACATATTCAGTGGAATTTGCTTTGCGCCCGGGCATCACTGATCTCCATCTTTGGCCTCTTTTGTTCAGCTCAAGGCCTATATATATCCCATCTTATTAAGTATTTTATGTACGAGAGAGAGATCAAATCACATAAGTTCTATCAAGATTTAGTGAGCGAAACATAAACAAGATCGAGTGGGTAGGGATAGAGATGATTATTGTAATCCGGACTGTTGTTTAGTATTTATTTTTCCTTGGAATTTTTCTTCTCCCTGAGATTTTTTCCCACATTAATCTTGATGTCATTTTACGCTCTTTATTGTTTGATTACTCTTAGTGCTGTGTATGATTGATCATGATCATCTTTCGGTGATGTAAAATTTCTACCAAGTGGTATCAGAGTAATATTACGAGGGCAAAGGGAAAGATTGCATCTTGTGGGTAAAGATTCAATTTTTCGGATCTAGTTTGTCGAATGGGGTAATTGAAGACTAAGGTTTGTTTGATCTTGCGCATTTGGGAAGATGGTGAATGTTATTAAGTTCGAGATCGAGCCGTTGGATGAGAAGACGAACTTTAGCATATGACAGAGCACAATCAAAGATATCCTTGTGCAACAAGGATTGTTTAAGGCGTTGAAGGGAGAGAACCCCGCTGAGATTATAGCTGATGAATGGGAAGAACTGTAAGGTAAGGCTACATCCATGATCCGACTCAGTCTCGCGCCAATGGTAAAGTACCAAGTGTTGACGGAGACATCTCTTAAGAAGTTATGTAGTCGATCTACATGTACAAATCGTTATCAAATAAATTGTTCTTAAAGATAGACTTGTTTGATATGAAGTTGAATAAAGGTGCAGATTTGAATGATCACATACTAGAGTTTAATCGATTGATTAATCAATTTGCTAGGTTGGATGTGAAGGTGGATGATGTGTGTCACGCTTTGATTTTGTTGAAATCTCTTCCTAATTCATACTCGACATTGAAGACTACCTTACTTGTTGGGAACAACAAGTTAAGGGTAGAAGTGGTTACCGCACCTGTTATTGACATCAACAGGTTAAATTCTTCAGGTTTGTCCAGTCAAGGTGAAAGGTGTGTGGTGAAGTCAGAATAGAGGTCGAGGTCAATTCAGAAAGGAGGGTGATCGATGAAAGTCTCGTTCCAAATCTTAATCGGGGAATCGAGATCTCTCCTAGGTTGAATGCTACAAGTGTCATGAGAAGGGACATATGAAGGCTCAATGTTCTCAACATAAGCACAAGGGAAAGAAGCCATCAAGCTCCGTGAATGTGGTTGCAGATGCGTCTGATGCTAGTGATGGTAACCTTTATGTGGCTTCAGCTATTGAAGAGTCCTGTTTCTTTGGTTGTGGCTTATGAATTCTAGATGTTCATTTCATAAATTTAAGCATAGGGATTGGTTTGATACATCGACATGTAACATTGGTGAAACTATGTTGATGGGGAATGACTCAATTTATAAGATAGCCGGAGTTGTTACTGTGAAGGTCGGAATCTTTGATGGGGTTGTTCAAATACCGTCTGATGTGAAATACATACCAAAACTTAGAAAGAATCTTCTTTCTATTAGTGTCTTGGATGCTGCAAAGTGTAGTGTATCAACTAAAGATGGGCTAATGAGAGTCATGAAATGTTCGCTAGTGGGTCAAAAATTTGGGAATCAATATAAGTTGATTGGGAGCACTATAGTGGGTGGAGCAACCGTTTTACATAGTCAGAAGTCTAGCGGAGACGACATTGAGTTAAGGCACATACGACTTGGGCACTTGAGTGAAGGTGGCATGACACATCTTCATTAGAAGCAAGTGCTTAAGGGTGTCAAGATATGTGATGTTGGTTTCCGCATGTTCTGTGTGTATGGGAAGAAAAAGAGAGTTAGCTTTAAGGCAGTTCTCTTATTTTCAAGGCTATGTCCGGGGGCTTACACGCCCGTCGCAAGACGGTTAAATTAGAATAATAATACGCTTACTCACACTCTAGTTATATTCTAATTAATTGCAGTAGTAATAGTAAGGATCGAACCCACATGAACGGTGGGTGCAATATTTAGACTTGTAATGATCACGACGAGATCCTACCAACTTAATGACATGTTCTAACTTTGGTGGGTAGGGGGGATTGTTTGTCTTACTAATTAATTTAAATAAACGTAATCTAAACTTGTAAAAAATATGAACTAAGGTATTCTTTATATGGTAAGATATAGGGAGGTTGATTAATTACGTTCTACAAACAATCATTGATGATTATCATATTGTTTTATTTGTACTTTTGGGCATAAAATATTGCATTCGGTACAATATTAATTACCAATGAGTTTGAATAATTAAACTAACCTAATTATGTCAAATATATCGATGAGCTCGTATATGTTAAAAGATAAATAAATTGATTCAAAGTAAGAGAATTAATCAAGCATGAATATAATAGCAATAAGCTTAAACTATCATGTTTTTCATGCAATCAATCATAACATCATGACAATGAGCTTAAATCATGAAATTTATTTGCTACCAACTTAACCACTTACCGCGATTAATAGCTAGGTTACAAAATCAATAGGTGATTAAAGTTAGATTTCATGCATCATTCAACATATATGAATCTGGTTTAGGTGATCTATTTCATCTCATGATCCAATATAGCTAGAATTTTATTAATCTTTCCCTACAAAGTAACTACTCACTCATGATCATGAACATCATCACACACATCACACAATCGTGCATCATCATCTCTGAAATAAAAGTTCAACAGGGATAAGAAGACAATACAACACTGTATAGAAGAGATTCGATGTCAAAATAATGAGATCCAACGCCCAACACCTTGATCCAATGTCCACAAGTAAAGAAGTTGAGGATTTCTAATCTAGGGTTTTAGAACAAACAAACGAATTTAGAACAAACGAATAAACGAAAACTCTAGAAAGCGATCTCTCTAAACTTTCTAAAATAAATTAAATATACGAATATTTATAGAAAACCCAAAAACCAATCCAAAATTTAAATAAAACAAACAAATCTGGCATGCTGACCTATGTAACGGTCGTTACAGAATCTTTGTCACGGCCGTTACATAGCTTGATTTTTAGAAACACGATGCAGGATCGTAACAACAGTGACACTTAAATGTAACGATCGTTACACATCTTTGACCTATTAACACTGTAATGGTCGTTACAATGGAAAGGCTTAGACGTTACATCTCAAAAACACATCCATTTAACATCGAAACATCACCAAATGGTCACGAACATATCCATTAATGATTAACACATTAAATCTTCATCTTGGATCAACAAAAATAGCTTTAAATCACATCCAAGATCACGCTCAAAGATAAATCTTCACTTCATCACTTGTAATGATCTTCCATAATCAACTCAACAATTCATTCACATCTTCATCCGACCAAAATCTGCCACGAAAACAAAGAAACAGCAGTATCTAAGTCCAAAGACACAAATTAAACTAAAAGAACAATATAAAGGACTCAAACACAACAAAACATTAAGTTTACATAAATTATGTGTGTTTACACACACATGAAATATCGCCAAGCTAAACCTTTGCTTGTCCATAAGTAAGGCTAAAAACAAAACAAAGATTCAACTTGAAATTGAAAAACTAACAAGACTTAAGAACTCCCATAGCTTGAGCATCAAAGTAATCAGAATGCCTAAAATTAATAACACAAAACACATATCGAAGGAATATTTATCACAAAGTCACTCTTTATCTCTATTCACACCACATAAACTCCCCCTCAAATCTTCCCCTCTTATAATCGTTCACACCTAGCAGATATTCTTGAGATATAGCAAGACAAAATATTTTCAAAATTCAATTTCAAAATTCATTTATTCCACCTAGTTATTTTCTTACGATCAGAAATACATCCGACATGGGTCGTTCCCAAAGGCACAAAGGTCTCAATGGAGTTGTAGACTTCCTACTAGATATGTATCTTTTCCTTTTTTTTTTTCTTCAAACTCATCTTATTGAATACCACGTCCCCTCACCCCCTTTTTTATCCATTGATGGTAATTTTGATTGCTGAGGTAAGCAACATGGTATTTTTGAAGCTTTTTGCTTGTTTTAAATTGGTTTGGCAATTGTTTTTCTTTTTTTTCATGATGAGTAGGCCTAGAACATTCTGTACTAACCAAAAATAGCATAAACTCATCATAGAAGAAGGGTGCTTTATAAACAAAAATATTTTTTTTAAAAAAAACTCACACCATTCCCCCTATAATCTGTGAATAATTGGAAAGAGGGCATAAAAGGGGAACATCGACGTTTTCTTTACTTTTTTTGTTTTTCGTTTTTAATTAAAAATATCTCTTTATGGTACGGGCCACCTCTAAAGCATTATCTACACATAAAAAGATCATATAATAGGAATGTAATAGAACGATGTTAGCAAAGATTCATGACTTCCTTAGAAACGATTTTCAAACTACATGCATTAGAGCAATAATTATCAAGACATAAATCATCATTTTACATTGCTCAAGCCATGGATTTAAAAACAAAACATAATTTTATTGTTGTTGTTGTTGTTGTTGTTGATATTTCAGAAAATCAACGAAAGTAGAATCAATGGAAATAAGAAACTAGACTAACCAATCCCTCCCCCAAATTAGAACTATACATTGGCATCAATGTAAATAGGTGTGAAGTGCAAAGGACAACATATTCCAGTTTAGTTCAAGAACAGGGTAGAAAATATTCTTGGGACACATGCCAGTTATAAATCGCTCTCACCATATCATCTACGGGTCCAGCTTGAAACTCCAATTGTTATTGAATAACACAAATTGTGTAATTCTACCACTCAATCTGTTGTTCAATCCACTCAAGTGCCTCGTTAAGGTTCTGTTGCTCCTTTATTGTTTGTTGCAATTTTGTATTAAGAGTAATGAAACTACACGAAGGTGGTGGAGGCTGTGGATGTACATGGTTTACAACATGCTCCTCGTCTTCTTCTTTTTTTCATTGTTGTACTCTGTATTGCAGCCGTCCAGTCATAATGAGAGCTAGATGGTAGACCGTCATGCTGAGGGGGAGGTGGCTGGTAGTAATGAAGCTGCTCGTACTACTGCTCATAGCCTTTAGGATATGCAATCGGAAAACCCAGCTAGGATTGTGAATAGTCAATAGGCTCATGAACAAGTGAAACAGGTGCATCATGCATCTCAACATCCTGGTATGCAACTAGAGGATGTGGCCATGAAGCAGCCCTAGGCTGAGCAGGCTCTCTTGCCTGAAGTCTTAGTAATCCCCAATTCATGGGATCTCTGACAGTCTGCTCACATGTTAGGAATGGAAGAAGTCTCTTAGGCTTACGCGCATCTCTTTGCCAAAGATAATAATCTTTTCCCTTTTTCTTCAGCATCCCTTAGTTTTTTACCCCATCGATGTGTCTTGCCCATCCTCTCCACATCAAACCATCATGTTGGAAGCATTGCCCTTTTCTCACGAGTTAATGGATAAGGGGTAAGTTATCCCTCCTCATCCTCGCCTTGATCCTGAATTGGTGAATTTGAAGAGGAAGCTTGATCTCTTCTTGGTCATTTAGCCATCATCTTGACTCGTTGAGGTGGATTTGACATGTTAAATTGTAAAAACCTTTCCAAGCCAAAAGTGAACGACATCAGTTTTTTAACTTTACGAAAATAGCATAAAAAACTCGAAATCGGGTGAAATTCATTAAAACCAAGGTTAGGAACGCTTTCTCATCGTCGAATAAATGTATGTAAAGTATTGATTCGATAAAAACGGACTTCAAATTAGGATTTCATACCTAGGGTTTCACAAACTCAAATTGATGAGATCGCTCGAATCAAAGTGTTTCTAGACGAATGAAAGCTTGATGCGAGAGTATTTGATGGTATGGAGTTGAGTTTTAATGATTTCAAAGTGATTAGAGGTGATTTGGTGTGAAATGATTGAGAAGAATTTATGTTTGAGAGTATTTAGAGTGAAAATATGATGAAAACGTGAGGAATTTATGCTTAATGCACGACATATGCTGTGTAACGACCGTTATGCCCCCCCTGTATTGGTAGTTAAACTGAGGCAATTCTCAGGAACGTTACAAACACTGAGGCAATGCTTAGAAATAAGCCCATTTGATTTCTAAAAATTCCAATTTAGTCCATTATGTATCTTACTTATTGTAAACACTTAAAATACATCATTTGTGATGTGTTCCAGTAATTTTCGTATATCATAACCCACCATAAGATTTTATAAAAATAAAACAAAATGAACAAAGTAAAAACTAAACTAGTGAAAACTTAAACACATGGGTTGCCTCCCACTAAGCACGCTTGTTTGACGCCGTTGGCTCAACGTCGTTAAGCTCATTTAACGCTTTGAAGCCTATCTCACAACTTCTAATGAAATTTCATCCATCCATGGTGAATCTTTAAGCTCATAGAAACGCTTATGATCATTAACTTTTAAGATTTTTCTGGTTTCTTCACTCTCAATTTCAACCGTTCCATATTCATTAACCTTCTTAACAACAAATGGTCCTTCCCATCTGGATTTCAATTTCTCAGGAAATAATCTCTAACGTTAAATATAAAGAAGAATTTTATCGCTCAATTCAAAATGTTTCCGAAAAATATTTTCGTCATGAAGTTTATTGAATTTCCCTTTATAAAGCGTTGTTTTTTGATATGCAACATGTTGTAATTCTTCCAGCTTAGATATTTGGAGTTTTCTATTTTTCGCACAATCTCCATATTTCAGATTCATCTCTTTAATGGCCCACCAAGCCTTATGTTCAATTTCGACAAATGACATGTTTTGGCATAAACAAATCTATGGGGAGACATCCCTATTGGAGTTTTATATGCTGTGTGGTATGCCTATAAAGCATCATTTAATTTATCGCTTCAATCTTTCCTTTTGGGATTGACTATTTTCTCCAAAATATTTTTAATCTCTCGATTGGAGACTTCACCTTGTCTATGGATAATAAGCTGTGAAAATTACATCCCGAATATTATACTTTTTTCATAAGGGTGTCCATCAACTTGTTCCAAAAGTGGGTTCCCCTATCACTAATAATAGCCTTGGGTATGCCAAACCTGTTAAAAATATTATTTCTCATAAATTCGATTACAACTTTAGCATCATCAAATCTTGTTGGAATAGCTTCCACCCATTTCGAGACGTAGTCAACTGCCAATAAAATATAGTTATAACCTTTTCAGCACGGAAATGGCCCATAAAATCAATATCCCATATGTCAAATAATTCACATGCTATCATATATTTTTGAGGCATTTCATCTCTTTTAGTTATGTTGCTAGTTTTTTGACATTGCTCACAGCTCTTCACAAACTTATACACAACCTTATTCAAGGATGGCCAATAAAATCTACATGATAGAATTTTGTGAGCTATTCGTCTCACTCCAAAATATCTACCGACATCATAGGAATGACAGTGTTGCAGAATTGAATTAATTTTATGATCAGGTATACACCGTCTAATCACACCATCAGCACAGAATTTCACCAAAATTGGGTCATCCCAAGAATAATATTTCGCATCACTCTTAAGCTTGTTTTTGTGATGCCTCGGAAGGTAACTTGGTAGCTTCCTGGTAACTAGATAATTTACAAGATCAGCATACCAAGGAGCGTAGCCATGTGTAGAGTATAAATACTCATCCGGAAATAATTCAAGGCAAAAGTAACTACATAAAGCTCTTTCTCAGTACTAGTATAATTACATTGAGCCTCATCAAGGGTCTTGGACGCATAATAATTACGTAAAGTATTCTGTCCACTTTTTTACCAAGAATAGCCCCCACAACTTTGTCGCTAGCATTACACATCATTTCAAATGGATAATTCCAATCAGGGGGTTGAATAATAGGAGTAGAAACCAATTTTTTTTTCAAAGTATCAAATGCATTCTTACAATTATCATCAAAAGTAAATTCACTCTTTTTTCAATAAATTCCTTAAAGGATTTACTACTTTTGAGAAATCTTTAATAAATCTACGATAAAAACCGACGTATCCCACGAAAGCACGTACTTCTCGAATGCAAGAGGGATACGATAGAGATTTAATAACTTTCACTTTAACACGGTCTACCTCCAATCCCTTAGAGGAGACGACATGTCCCAACATAATTTTTTTTTCTACCATGAAATGGCATTTTTCATAATTAAGTATCAAATTCATCTCGATACACCTTTTTAATACCATTTCATGATTTTTCAGCCATCATCAAATGAATTGCCATAAACAGTAAGTCATCAATGAAAACTTCAATAATATAAGAAATATAATCCGAGAAAATTGAAATCATACACCTATGGAATGTAGCCGGTGCATTGCATAAACCAAAAGGCATATGTCTATATGCATAAATACCAAAGGGGCATGTGAAAGTTATCTTTTTTTGGCCTTCGACAGCAATTACTATTTTATTATATCCGAAATAATCATCCACAAAATAATGATGAGACCTTCTAACTAATCTCTTAAGCATTTGGTCCATAAATGGTAAGAGAAAATGATCCTTTCTAGTTGTTGAAATTTAATTGACAATAATCAATGCATACTCTCCAGCCATTTTGAATTCTTGTGGCGATCATTTCACCATTATCTTTCTTTATGATAGTAAGTCATTTTTCTTAGGCATAAAATGAATTGGACTAACTCATTGAGAGTCTATAATTGGATAAATCATTCTAGTATCGAGCAATTTTAAAATCTCATTTTTTGAAAACCTCTATCATGGGCGGATTTAATCGTCATTGAGACTCACGAGATGGTTTTGAATTGGCTTCTAATAAAATTCGATGCATACAAATGGAGGGACTAATTCCTTTGATATCAGCGATTGTCCAACCAATTATTGTCTTGTGTCTTTTAAAGCATTAACCAAAACTTCCTCTTAGGAATTTGTAAATTGGCTTGAAATAATGATGGGTAAAATTTTTCCCATCTCCCAAGTAGGCATATTTAGATTGAGTTGGTAAGGGTTTCAGCTCGAGATTTCGAGGATATACCACAGAGGGTTGAATCTTATCATGATTTACAGCTAATTCCAATAATTTCCCCTCTTCATGATTTTTCAATCTTTCTTCAAGGAATATCAAATCATGATCATAATTTTTAAATAGAAAATCTTCTTCCTCCCCATCGATTTGCATAGTTGCTTTCATGAATTCGTACACATTTAAATTGAATAATTAATCTTCTAGTGATATGAAGGAATTTATTGAAAAGAATGAAAGAGCTTCTTTGCTTGGATGTTTCATGGGATCATAAATATTAAAAATAATTGTATCGCCATCAAATTCTATGGACAATATGTCACTATTTACATCATTTTTTGTATTGACAATTCTTAGAAAAGGTCTCCCTAACAAAATTGGAGCATGTGAATTTGAACGCAATCCATCATCTATTTTTAAAATATAAAAATGAGCAGGAAATACTAGCTCATTCATCTTGTTCAAAACATCTTCAATTACACCTATAGAATGTGAAACGGACGTATCAGCAGGTTGAATGACAACTCTGGTTGGTTGTAATGGTCCTAAATTCAAAGAGTTATAAATTTATAAGAGCGTCACATTAATTGATGCTCCTAAATCAATTACGCATCTAGAAATTTCTGCACTTTCTATCGTGCAAGGGATTGTAAACACTTCAGGGCCCTTTTTGTTTTTTTTATGTTTTTTTTTGAGGTAGCCTCTTTTGTAAAACAAAAGAGACATTCTCACTAACCATAGCACGTTCATGATACATAAGATATCATTTATTGCTGCATATCTCTTTCAAAAATTTAGCATATCTCAGAATTTGGTTTACTACATCCAATAAAGGTATATTTACCTCTATCTTCTTGAAGAGTCCAATAATATTTTTATCTGCTTCAGCCTTTTTATCCTTCACCAGTCGGCTCGAAAATGGAGTAGATGAGGTCTCTTGATCATTGTCTGGTCAGAATTATTTTGCTCAATTATTTTGGGTTCGTCATGACTTCTGTCGTGATCATTACCACTTTAATTTTGAACTTCCAATTCATTTTCAACTTCCCTCTACTTTGCTTTGACTCCCTTCAACTCCTTTCCACCTCTCAGCATTATATAATTTGGATTCTCTCACGAATTAAGTGATTGAGAAGGAAGTTTATTACTCATTTGAGCCTTCAACTGGCTCATATTAGAGGCAAGTTAACTGACTTGGCTTCGAATATCTTGAATATCGACTTTAGATTCTTTAGTATCCTTTTTACATAGCCATTTGAGTTGCAGCCATGGATTAAACCATATCTTCAAGTGACATTCCATCTGAATTGTCGTGATTAGTTGAAAAATTATTCTGAAATTTAATTGACAATAATCAATGCATACTCTCCCGCCATTTTGAATTCTTGTGCCGATCATTTCACCATTATCTTTCTTTATGATAGTAAGTCATTTTTTTTAGGCATAAAATGAATTGGACTAACCCATTGAGAGTCTATAATTGGATAAATCATTCTAGTATCGAGCAATTTTAAAATCTCATTTTTTGAAAACCTCTATCATGGGCGGATTTAATCGTCATTGAGACTCACGAGATGGTTTTGAATTGGCTTCTAATAAAATTCGATGCATACAAATGGAGGGACTAATTCCTTTGATATCAGCGATTGTCCAACCAATTATTGTCTTGTGCCTTTTAAAGCATTAACCAAAACTTCCTCTTAGGAATTTTTAAATTGGCTTGAAATAATGATGGGTAACAAAATTTTCCATCTCCCAAGTAGGCATATTTAGATTGAGTTGGTAAGGGTTTCAGCTCGAGATTTCGAGGATATACTACAGAGGGTTGAATCTTATCATGATTTACAGCTAATTTCAATAATTTCCCCTTTTCATGATTTTTCAATCTTTCTTCAAGGAATGTCAAATCATTGATCATAATTTTTAAATAGAAAATCTTCTTCCTCCCCATCGATTTGCATAATTGCTTTCATGAATTCGTACTCATTTAAATTGAATAATTCCTCTTCTAGTGATATGAAGCAATTTATTGAAAAGAATGAAAGAGCTTCTTCGCTTGGATGTTTCATGGGATCATAAATATTAAAAATAATTCTATCGCCATCAAATTCTATGGACAATATGTCACTATTTACATCATTTTTTTTGTATTGGCAATTCTTAGAAAAGGTCTCCCTACCAAAAAAACAAAAAGGTCTCCCTTTTTGTTTTTTCGTTTTTTTATGTTTTTTCTTTTTTGAGGTTGCCTCTTTTGTAAAACAACAGAGACATTCTCACTAACCATAGCACGTTCATGACCCTTAAGATATCATTTATTGCTGCATATCTCTTTCAAAAATTTAGCATATCTCAGAATTTGGTTTACTACATCCAATAAAGGTATATTTACTTCTACCTTCTTGAAGAGTTCAATAATATCTTTATCTGCTTCAGCCTTTTTATCCTTCACCAGTCGGCTCGAAAATGGAGTAGATGAGGTCTCTTGATCATTGTTTGGTCAGAATTATTTTGCTCAATTATTTTGGGTTTGTTATGACTTCTGTCATGATCATTACCACTTTAATTTTGAACTTCCAATTCATTTTCAACTTCCCTCTACTTTGCTTTAACTCCCTTCAACTCCTTTCCACCTCTCAGCATTATATAATTTGGATTCTCTCATGAATTAAGTGATTGAGAAGGAAGTTTATTACTCATTTGAGCCTTCAACTGGCTCATATTAGAGGCAAGTTGACTGACTTGGCTTCGAATATCTTGAATATCGACTTTAGATTCTTTAGTATCCTTTTTATATAGCCATTTGAGTTTGAGTTGCAGCCATGGATTAAACCATATCTTCAAGTGACATTCCATTTGAATTGCCTTGATTAGTTGAAAAATTATTCTGTGGCACCTGATAAAATGCCGAAGGAAATTTTTGTTGTTGGGGAACTGAAGGTGCATTATTTTGACCTCCCCAAACAAATTTTGGATGATCTGCATTATAGTTCCACTAATTTTGCCTTGGTTGACTTGGTGGGCCTGAAAATCCCACAGCATTAGCTTGCTTTTCTTGTAACATCGAACAAGAATCAGTTGGATGCCCCATATTGAAACAAATTCCACAAGCCTTTACTTGAGGAATGTTATTATTTGTAGTTAGGATTTTAGTAAGCAAATAAGTTAATTGATCAGGCTTTTTGTCAGTAGAACTAGAAAGCGAGGATATTTCTTGGACATCACGAGAATGTTCATCATCGCAATTGAAATCTTGAGAATTAGTGGTTGTTTGTCTTGAAGATCACCCCCACATGCTGCATCGACCAATCCTCTAACTGCCGCAGAGAGTCCTTGATAAAAATATCGTATGAGAAGATTTTTTGAGAATCGATGATTTGGACAACTTTAGCATAGACATTTAAAACATTCCAATACTTGTGTAATAATTCCTCCTATTTTTGTCTCACACGGTAGATCTGCTTCTAAATAGTCATGATTTTAAAGATGAGAAAATATCTATCGAGAGATAGGGATTTCATCTACCCCCATATATTTATTGTTCCCTTAGGTAAGTCATAGAACCAATTTTTAGCTGCATCTTAGACGCTAAATGGGAAGGCTCTAAGCTTGATGACTTCGTCAATCACTCCTGGTTTCATGTTCGCACAAACGACCAGAAATTCATTTAAATGCCAATGGGGGTCCTCACCAAACAAACCATGAAAATATTGTAATTTATGTAAAAATCTAGAATTAAGTTTAAAATTTTCTTAAACATCAAGAAACACGATACACAATGGAGGTTCATTTGTATCATCATATTCAACTAACTCTCTCAATGTGCGATTATCAATTTGAGGTTCTTGAACATTTTTAGCATTCTGATTATTTTTATTATTTAGAGGAATATTGGCTTAATTATCTATCATATCTAAATTTGCGAATTCAATTAGGGAAAAAATTATGTCGATCGTTGATATTAGCGGATGAAGAAGAAGGTGTAGAGTTTGAGATTGAAGTAGGATGTTCAAATTGTATTGTTTCGAATTCACTCATGATTTTTCGAACTATCATGTTTACATGCAATTAATCATAACATCATGACAATGAGCTTAAATCATTAAAGTTATTTTCTATCAACTTAACCACTTAGCGTGATTAATAGCTAGGTTATAAATCAATAGGTGATTAAAGTCAGATTTCATGCATTAATCAACATATATGAATCTTGTTTAGGTGATCTATTTCATCGTATAAACCAATATATCTATAATTTCATTAACCATTCCCTACAAAATAACTACTAACTCATGATCATGAACATCATCACACATCACACAATCGTGCAACATCATCTCTAAAATAAAATTACAACAGGGATAAGAAGAGATCCGATGTCAAAATAATGAGAACCAACGTCGTATACCTTGATCCAATGTCTAGAAGCATGGAAGTTGAGGGTTTCTAATCTAGGGTTTTAGAACAAACAAACGAGCAAAAGCTTTGGAAAACGATCTCCCTAAACTCCCTAAAATAAATAAAATGCATGGTTATTTTTAGAAAACCCAAAAACCAATCCGAAATTAAAATAAAACAAACAAATCTGGCATGCTGACGTGTCACGGACTTTACACAACTTGATTTTTAGAAAACACGATATAGGATCGTACAGATCGTGACACTTACAACTTTAACCTCCAAAGATGACCTCCAAATGTTGTAATGGCCGTTACAATGGAAAGGCTTGGTCGTTGTAGCATAAAAAGACATCCATTTGGTATCGAAACATCACCAAATAGTCATGAACGTATCCACAAATGATTTAACGCATTAAATCTTCATCTTGGATCAACAAAAATAGCTTTAAATCACATCCAAGATCACGCTCAAAGCTTAATCTTCTCATCATCACTTATAATGACCTTCCATAATTGATAGGAATGTGCAATCCCTCCGTTTGCATAGAAATCGATTAACAAAACTTAGGAGTATTAGCCATGATGTTGTTAGTATGCTTAGGCTGGAAATGAGGTAGGTAGCTACAATCTAGGTCCGATTTTGGAGAGAAGACGGCCACAAATGAAGAGCATTGTGTGAGCCACCAGATGTAGACTACTACAGAGGATTTCGGCTAAGCAACTAAGACATGCATGGGCAACAAAAGACCTGCAAATGCTTCAGGATCTAGGATTGGACTTGCAGACGAAGACCAACATAACAATACATGAAGTGCATCAGATGTGGGTACAGACGAGGTTACAGCAGAGACTGGGTGTAGACGAGGTCTCACAGTACTGTGTGTAGACTATGATGCAGCAGACTAGAGTGTAGCAGAGATGGTTGTTAGGGTTGGGTCAGAGGTCTAAGGTTCAATCATATCGAAGATTTGAGGTTCAGAATGTGCTAGTACGAGGATCTGAAGTAGGTGAGCTGTCAACATCAGTTGAGGCTCATATGTGACAAGCTATTACATCAGATCCTGTACATATGTCACGAGTTCATTCTCTCAGCCTATAAAAGGGGATCGTTGAGGATTAGTGAGAAAGGTTGTTGAACGAGTGATTGAAAAAGCAAGCGTGTAAAACAATCAGAGATTCAAATATTACTTAAGTGAGCTGAATCGAAAAGAAGACAGGAAGAGAAATCACTAGTCTGCATTGAAGAAATAGAAGCTGCAGCAGAGTCTAGTGAAGGATCTGTGCAAGGATCTAGGTTCTTCACCTTTTGTACAAGTTAGCTAGCTTGTAAAAAGGGGTTATCTTCTAATCCACAAACAAGAAGATACTGAACTCATCTCTTGGCTTGACTAAACTGGTCACCAAGGAAAGACTGGACTAAGCTCTCTCTATTATCAGTTGATAATGAGTGTCTGAACCAGTATAAATTATGTGATCCTTATTTGTTTTAATTACTTGATATATTTAGAACTGTTAGAGATTGATCACTACATCAACACAGAGACAAACTCATACATTTTGTGTCTATGATGCAGACTACTAGTCTGCATAAAACAGCAGTGTTCAAAGTTTTAAAATTGCAGAAGTCCAAAGCAATATTTATGATTAACCTATTCACCTCCTCCCCTCTCTAGGTTGAATCTTTGGACCTAACAATTGATATCAGAGCCTATCTTTCCAGACCTAATAAGTTTGGAAAGAAAGGTCATATTTTTAGAATTAAATCTACAAAGAAGTTACTAATAGTTTGTTTTGCAAAGAGAATATGGCTTCACCAAAGCTACCTAAATGTCCCAACAGCGAAGAGCCACCAGCATGTTCATTGGAAGGTAAGGATGCTTGCACATCTTGATTCAATAGATGTGAGAATGCATGACATCATCACTGATGGACCATATATTCCAAAGATGTCAGATTCAGTAGATGTAACCAATGAAGTGAACAAGCCAAAATCTCTATGGTCAAGAGAAGACTGGGATCTGGTACTGGTAGACAGAAAAGCAAGGAACAAAATATTCAAAGCTCTAGATGACGATATGTTTAAGATAGTGGTTCATACAACCACTGCAAAAGAGGCATGGGACACTTTACTGCTCAGAAATGAAGGGACAAATGAAATAAGGGGGAATAAGAAAGATATCTTGATGCAGTAGTATGACTTGGTGTCAATGAGATAAGATGAGAACCTGACCAGCTTTTATAAAGGTTCAAAATTCTTATCAATAATCTCAAAACCTAAGGAAAGACTTTCGACAATAAGGATGTCAACCTAAAGTTTATGAGATCGCTTGGAGAAATCTGGGAAACAAAAACAACAACAATAAGAGAGTCCAGAGATCTCGCCAAGATGTCTCTAGCACAACTATATGGTGTGTTGCACACTTACAATCTAGAAGTTGAATAGAAGAGATAAATAGATGAGGCCAGGAAGAAAACTCTAGCCTTCAAGGCTCAAGAGAAAATCCTGAGGTCAATGGCAGAAGAGGAAACTAGTGACACCTCGTCTACAAGCGAGCAAGTACTAACCGAAGAACTTGCACTGATGGGGAAGAAGTTCAAAAAGCTATTCAAAAAGGAAAACCTCAAGAAGAACTTCCCCACAAAGATGAAAAAAGCAGAAAAGGAGGTTGGCTACAACTGTGGCAAGCCAGAACACTTTGCTGCACAATGTAGACGACTCACACAAGAATCGTCTCCATAGAAGTATAAGAAGGATTGCAGCAAAGGGAATCCTTGAAGAAAAGAAAGGAGCAAAGCCTATGCTGCTAAGACATGGAGTGAGACAGACTCTGATGATGAAGAAACAATCTCAAATGCTCAGCCTTGTCTCATGGCAAGAAATGATGAAAAGCAACAGGTATTTGACTTTTCTAACTTAGACGCCACCCTAGAGGAATTGAATGAAGCACTTCAAGAAACCTCTGAAAACTTTATTTCCCTCTAAAAGGAAAAAAAATCTTGAGCTAATTGCAAATCCCAAAGAGAAATGCAATTAAGCATATAAAGAGACCAATAGTAGCCTTGTCAACACTCAATATGAGCTAAAGAAATCAAATTAAAAGGTAAAAGCTTCTCAATGCAGTAGTGGAGACCCTGTACTCGCAGAAAATGCTCAATATGGGTCAATCCTCTCATGATAAAGAAGGGTTAGGTGGTTGAATAATAAGGTAAATGAAAAGGCAATCACCAGTAAGAAAAAGCCAGATCAGATCAATACAAAAGCCTTGCAAAAGAGTAATACCTCTACTCCAAATGGTGTTTTTCTTTTCTGCACAGGCAGTGCAGAAGAGTCTGGTCTCTATTGCTCGAACCCAAAGGGTTATAATTCGGAGCAGATTATCAAGATAAACTGCTATATAGTACTAAAAAGTGCAAAAAATCAGGAAGCATAAGAAAAAGGTCAATGAAAGGCCTTATGGACCTCAGTATGCACCAAACTACTCAGTGTGGAACAACATCTGTAAGACAACATAGAGAAAGCCACACCTGCTCATGCTCAATGTAGCAGAAAAGGTGGAAAAACTTGAGCAGACCACCCAGGACTATAAGAGCAAAGGTCTATTATTACACCTGTGGTAAGCTTGGCCACGAGTCCTTTGAACGTTGGAATTTTCATAAGAAAATAATTCAAGTGTGGATTCCAAAGACTAACGTTATGAGTGGGTATCATGTACGAGCTCTCTATGTTTTCATACATGAAAAACAGAATGGAATATGATATCTTGATAGTGGATGCTCAGGGCACATGACAGGAAACAAAACCATTCTTAACGACTGCAGAAAGGAACAGGGACCCCTGGTCATCTTTGGTGGAGAAAAGACAAGTATAACTAAAGGATATGGAACCCTTGGTACAGGTTCCTTAATCTTTAGAGATGTAGCTTATGTCAAGGGATTAGAACATAACTTACTATCCATTAGTCAGTTGTGTGACAAAAAATATGATGTCTCATTTACTCATAATTCGTGCCAAGTAAGAGACAAAGTCACACAAGAAGTCAAATTAATAGGAATCAGAAAAGGTAATATTTATGTAGTACACTTTAACTCATCACAGTTAGAACAAGTAATATGTTTCTACACAAAAGCTGCTGAAGGCACAAACTGACTTATGGAACAAAATATTAGCTCACCTTAATTTTAAAATTATAGCCAGATTATGCTCAAAAAATCTAGTGAAAGGTCTTCCATAAGTAAAGTTTAAAAAGGATAAATTGTGTAGACCATGTCAAAAGGGAAAGGAGACTAGAACAAGTTTTAAACCCCTAAACTCATTAGAATCAAATAGAATTCTAGAACTATTGCATATGGATTTTTTGGTCCAGTTAAGGTAGATAGCTTAAAGAGAAAGAAGTATACCCTACTTATAGGAGATGATTACTCAAGATACACATTGTTAATGTTTCTACATAAAAAAAGTGAGAAAGGCATTGAGGTAATTATAATTAAAAGTGATCATGATACTGAATTTGATCAAATAGGAGTAGATACCTACTACAATGATCACGGAATAAAACACAACTTCTCAGTACCTAGAACATCTCAACAAAATGGTGTAGCAAAAAGGAAAAAATAGGACACTTATAGAAGCAGCTAGGATAATTCTTACTGATGTAAACTTACCAAAAAGCTTCTGGAGAGAAACAGTAAACACTGCAAGCTACATTCAAAACAGATGCATTATACACACACTGTAAAAAAAGACCCCTATGAATTATGGAAAGGAAAGGCGCCATGTGTCAAGTACTTTCACTTTCATGTCCTTTAATGTAAATGTTATATACATAACAATGATAAAAATCATTTAAGGAAATTTGATCCTAAGACAGACGAGGGAACCTTCTTGGGATACTCCACAATCACTAAAGCCTTTAAAATATATAATATAAGAACACAAACAATTAAGGAGTCAGTAATGTGTCCTTTGATGAATTTGAAACATCCATGCGAGATGATAATGTCTTTGATGTGGAATGTGCATGCAAAGATGATGAATAGGATCAGACAAAGGAATTGAAACTACAAAAAACCAAAATGCAACAGATTCAAAACAATCTACCATACAAGAGTAACAGGAATAAACAATTGATGAACAAGACAAGAGAAGATGGATCAATGCACACACACAGGAAGACATCATTTGAGACACGGATGCACCTGTGTAGACTAAAAGGGCAACAACTAAAGAATGCCAGTCTGCTTGCTTCATATCAGAAATAGAACCAAAGATAACAAATGAAGCCCTAAGTGATCCAAACTGGGTAGATGTCATGCAAGAAGAATTGAATGAGTTTCAAAGAAATGAAGTATAGTAGGTAATACCAAGACCCAGAAATTATCCAATTGTTGCCTGCAAATGGGTATTCAGAAACAAAACTGATGAAAATGGAACAGTCATTAGAAACAAAGCTAGGTTAGTTGTAAAAGGATACTCACAAGAAAAGGGAATCGATTTTGATGAGACCTTTGCCACTTTTGCAAGATTGGAAGCCATAAGGATGTTTCTTGCCTATACTGCATATCAAGGATTCAAAATTTACCAGATGGATGTAAAGAGCGCCTTTCTAAATGGAAAGCTGGAAGAGGAAGTATATGTTGAACAACCTCCTGGTTTTGAAAACTTTGAACATTCAGAACATGTTTACAGGTTAGATAAGGCATTATATGGACTAAAACATGCTCCAAGGGCATGGTATGAAACTCTCTTAACCTTTCTATGTTAGAATAAATTTCAGAGATGAAAGATAGACACCACCTTATTCCTTAAAAAGCATAAACAATATATATTGTTAGTGCAGATTTACGTTGACGATATTATATTTGGTTGCACTAATAATAAACTCTGTGAGCGGTTTGCTGAATTAATGAAATCCAAATTTCAAATGATCTTAATGGGGAATTAAAATACTTTCTAGTACTTCAGGTACAACAATTAGAAAGTGGGATTTTTCTTAAATCAATCTAAGTACATATAGAACACAATCAAAATGTATGGATTAGAAAATACAAGCCATATGAAAACCCTTATGAGTACATCAATAAAAATAGATAAAGATGAAAAGGGGAAGAAAATAAGTCAAACTATGTATAGAGGAATAATAGGCTCATTATTATATCTTATTGCAAGAAGACCAGACATCAAATACTAAGCCTACGTTTGTGCTAGGTATCAATCTCATCCCATGGAATCCCATTACACTGCGGTAAAGAGAATCCTGAGATATCTCAAAGGAATCCCAAACCTCGGTATATGGTATCCTAGGGAAACAGATTTTATGCTAACAGGTTATTCAGATGTGGATTTTGCAAGTTGTAGAGTTGACAGAAAAAGCACAAGTGGATCATGTCAATTCCTTGGTGCAAGACTAATTTCATGGTTCAACAAGAAGGAGATCACTATGTCAACCTCTACCGCAGAAACAGAATAAATAGCTGTAGGAAACTGTACTGCACAAGTACTATGGATAAGGTCACAACTTGTAGACTACGGTATGACATTCACTAAAACTTCAATATTTTGTGATAACACGTCTCCAATGTCAATTTCAGAAAATCCAATTTTTCATGGAAGAACCAAGCACATTGATGTCAGATATCATTTTATCAGAGATCATGTGCAAAAAGGTCATATTAAATTAGAATATATTTCAACAGAAAAACAAATTACAGACATTTTTACAAAGCCTCTCGATGAGAGCAAATTTATTCAATTCTGTGATGAATTGGGTATAATTTATTTAAATCAATAATTGGCCAAAACGCTCTACTGCTCTGGTGCACATGTAGAATACAGACTAACATTATTTTACTCTACTTCTCTACTGCATATGTGGAATGTAGGCTTGAGATACTCTGCTCTACTACATCTCTATTTTTGGAAAGAAATTAACGTTTAAAAAACTGATTGCCTAGAATCATGCAACGGTCAAATTAATGACTGAATCTGCGTAACGGCTAGTTAAAGTTGACAACGGTAATATTTTTCGAAGGGTATAAATTTCGAAGTTTTTTTTAGTTAAAACACCTTTACTCTCTCATTTTCTATCTTAATTCTCTTACTTTCTCTCTCTATAACACTCTCTCATTTTCGATCTCCAATACATAATGTATACTTCCACAAGAAAAATCGGAATCAACATCAGCCCCGACGACTTCGAATAACTCTTTAGGGTCTCAAATGAAGGACCCTGAAGCATTCCACCATCCATTATAACTGATGGCAGGCATGCGATACTCAGTAAAGATAAGCAAAAGGAAGGAATTCGAACGATGAAGAAATACTTGTCAAAAGAACACAAGCTGCTTGCAGACGTTGTGAAGAAGGTAATCTTATCGAGAGAATTCTCCAAAGATCTGATCACATCTGATCAACAGGCAATTATGTGTGCAATTCTGGTCAAACACAAGCTCAACTGGGCAAAACTGCTCATGTACCAACTCGTAAAGGCTGTAGCAGGAAAACAGCCTCTGTTTGGGAGAGTCATCAGGATCATTCTAAAGGAGAAGCTAAAGCTATATCTGAAAAGGCAAGAAGGCCATGGACTGTGGTCAAGCAGATCAATGTGAGTAAAATAGGCAAACATATAGGATTCTCCAAGAAACCAGTAGCACTGTAGAAGACAGATAAGGCTGCAGACCACCTTGAGAAGAAGGAGTTGATAGCCAAGAAGAAAATAATTAGCAAGGTGCAACCAATCAAAACAAGGAACACTAAGAAGACCAGAAGAAGACTCGTCTTGTAGATCTCAAACGAGAAAACCATATCAGAACACCCGGTTACAGAGCCGACTGGGATGGAGGTAGAAGCACAGTCTACATCAGTAAAAGAACAAACTAGGCAAATAGTTGAGGGCTCGTCCTCAAGAGCTCTACCACCAAAGGAACCAGAGGTAGCTGCACTTCATTATGCCAATAAAGCACTAAAGTATCTGAAGGTGGGTGATGACGAAAACCATCAAAATCTCATTTTGGAAGCTCAAAGGAGTTATCAAGAGATCATGGAAGAACTACAAGCTCAACTCAGACAAGAGCTTGGTGCACAGGGATATACAAGAAAAGAAATAAAGGCTATTGAAGCCAAACTCAACAATGCAGACTGGGCCATCTCAAGACACCTCTACTGCACGCATAATGGCAATCAAGTCTGCTGCGACAGAGGCTTGGGCCATAACAACAATAACTAAAGTCGCACAGTCTCCAGAAAAGGTGGAGATTGTTAAAGCTCTGGAGACGATCTAAGTTATACTAGAAAGGATTCAAGAACACATAACTAAAATGAATGAAATACTGGGCAAGTCACAGAAAGAAGAAATACTAGGCAAGTTACAAAAAGAAGAAATGATTCAAGAATTTATCAGGCAGCACAAGCTTCCAATCAAAAGGACATCAAGGATTACTGGGCCAAAGTTGATTCCATTAGGACCAACTATAAGATACAAGATAAATCCAGATGGATCAAGGACAGAAATTGGAATAGTTAATGGAATGACAAAGGAAGAAATCCATCAACTAGTTCAAATTCAAAAGATGGAAGCAAATAAGAAGAAGAGACCTACTGAACCATACATCTTGTTCAGTGGAGTTCTTGAAGTCAAGGACTCAACACTGAAGACGAGGGGGCACAAACAAGCACAATTATAGCACATCGAATTTGTGCATTCTCCTGAAGTAGAGATTGAGCTGAAGAGATTGGTAGACGTGCATGTCAGGGCTGCAACGTGGGAAATCTATGACTATCTCTCCAGACCAACCATTGGGAGAACACAGCCATCAAAAGATGATGATGATGATGATTTATCACATCCTGAAGCTCATGATAATGATGATGATGATATCATTGATGAAGTGGCTGAAGAAGTAATTCAGGAGCAAACAACAACAAAACAATAGCTGAGTCATCTGCAGCCAAGGGTCAAGCAGCAGAATCACCTATAGCAGACCTTCCAACAGAAGAACATATAGTGCAGAAGAAATCAGAAGCAGCTGAGGCATCACCAACCAAAGATGCAAGAGAGACTACCCCAAAAGAAATCATCGCAGAGCACATTACTCAACTTTCAGCAGACAATATTCAGCTGATCTACACACACTTCAAGCCTCTCTTCAAGTTACTCAATAGCAACTTACAAAGCACATCCAAAATAATTACACCAGATTAGGATTGCTTAAAAACAAGCTTCAACTAGAGACAACCAAAGCTACAATTGCTCAACAGACCACTATCTCTGAATTAAAAGCTATAAGGATTGCCATCGAATCTCTTACAACTGCCATCAATGCTAACAAAAAGGGGGAAAAGAAGACACCAAAGAAAGCTACAGCAAAGGATAAGTCTATAGAAAAGGGAAAAACTACAGAAGACCTGAAAGCAAGACCAACAGCTGAAGCAGAGGGAGAAAGGTCTGCAAAAAGGCCAAAGCATCAAAGAGAAAAGACATCAAGCCATAGAATTCAAGGGGAGCTGCCCTATGAAGAAAGAAAAAGACATCATAGAGCATCACAGGAACAGCCTCATAACCGTGGCAAAGGAACAGCAGAAGAACATCATCACCAACGCAGCAAAGGAAGTAAGCATCAAAGATAAAGGTAAGTCTCGTTACTGCTCTATAGTCTCTTTTTTTTTTTCCAAAACAATGTAATTTAGATGAAAGATAAATTGATGGAATAAGAGAAGCAGAAATTCATCAATTAGTTGAGCTTCAAAAGAAGGAGGCCAGCAGGACAACCACACCCAAAGAAGCATATATTCTATTCAACGGAGCACTCAAAGTCAAGGATTCCATATTGAAGACAAGAAGGCATAGACAAACGCAACTGAGGCTCATTGAATTTGTATATACACCTGAAGTGGAGACCGAGCTAAAGAAATTATTAGCTAAACATGTCAAAGATGCAACTCAGGAGATATACGATTATCTCTCCAGACCAACTGTAGGAAAACAACAACCATCAGGAGATGATGATGGTGATGATCAACCACACACTGAAACCCAAGATGATGATGATTTAATCGATCAAGTTACTGAAGAAGGAATTCAGGAGCATACTACAGCAGGAGAGGCAGTAGTCGAGACTCCTGCAGCAAAGTCACCAGCAGTAGAATAACATGCATCTGAGCCTTCTACAACTAAGACAATTGCAACAGAATAAGAAGATGAATTATCTGAAGCAGAATAAGAAGCTGAGTCATCAGCTGAAGAACATGCAGCTAAACCAACTATAAAGGAATATGCAATCGAGACATCTACAGAGGAACTTGCAGCTGAGTCACCAGCAGAAGAGCCTGCAGAAGAGACTTCAACAAAAGAACAAGCAGCTACCCCACCTACAGCTGAGGGTGAAGTAGAGGAATTATCTATAACTGAGTATTGTAGGATTGAGCTTGTAGACTAGGGCCAACACAACAAGGCATGAAGTGCATCAGATCTGGGTGCAGACCAAGAATTATAGTAGGGACTGGGTACAGACTAGGGTTATAGAAGGATGCAGACTATGTCTCACGGTACTCGATACAGATTAAGGTTGCAGCAGATTGGAGTGCAGCAGAGATTATTGCTGGGGTTTGGGTCAAAGTTCTATAGTCAATCAAACGAAGATTTGAGATACAGTAGCGACAGTACAAAGAATTTGAGGTAGGTGAGCTGTTAACATCAGTTGGGAGACACACGTTACAAAGTGTCACATCATATATAGTACAATGTCACTGGTTCATTTTCTGAGCCTATAAAATGGGATCATTGAAGCTCATTGGAAAAAAAAGGCTGTAGAACTTGAGATTGAAAACCAAGAGTGCCAAACAATCAGAAACTCACAGATTACTCAAGAGAGATGAATCGTGAAGAACACTCAGAAGAGTTTGCTAGTCTGCAGAAGAAGAACATAACTTGCAATAGAGTCTAGCAGATTGGATCTGTACAAAGATTTGGGTTCTTCGTCTTTTATACAAGTTAGTTAACTTGTAAAAAGAAGTTTTCTTGTAAACTACAAAAAAGAAGAGAGTGAACTCACCTCTTGCCTTAACTAAACTGGTCATCAAGGAAAGACTGGACTAAGCTTTTGTTTATCAATTGATAATGAGTGTGAATCAGTATAAAATATTTGTGTTCTTAACTTGCTTTCATTTCTTGATGTATTAGAACTATTAGAAATAGATCATCACAGCCGAATAGAGAAAAACTTATAAAGTTTGAAGTCTTTGCTGCAAACCACGTAGTCTCTACTGCAGACTACTTAGCCCAAGTAGGCTGCATAGAGCCGTTAACTTCGAAAAGGTTGAATCAGCTACATAAACTCAAATAATTTTTTAATCAACCTATTCATCCCCCTCCCCCTCTAGGTTGAATCTTGGACCTTACAATGACATTGACGAAAGATGATAAATAAGCTTTGTGGCTTAAAGGTAGATTTGAGCAATTTGGTTACAAACAGAACAATATTTAGTTGTTATATGACAGTCATAGTGCAATCTACTTGGGGAAGAATCATGTCTATCATGCTCGAACGAAGCGTATTGATGTGAGGGATCACAAGATTCGAGAATGGATTTATTCTCGGGATATAGACTTGGTGAAGATTCACACTAAGGAAAATGTCGCGGATATGCTTATCAAGGTTGTTCCACCTGTCAATTTCACGCATTCCTTGGACTTGATCAACATTGTCTCTTGTTGAGTTCGCGGTGGAACGTCCCCTACCACTTGAAAGGGGATGCAACATCGTACCCAGGTTTAGGGTACGAGATTACTTGATGGCTACTTGCTATGGTTCGAAGGTTGAAAGCAGTTCTAGTGCTCCTTACGATAAAGTGGAGATTGTTGAAAGTTGTCGTGAAGCATCGAGTTGGTCATTTGGCATCATGTAGGAGTTTCATCAAAGCGTCTCGGCGCAAGCTCATGCCACTCTCGAGAGCTGGCTTGACCATGATTCCTTAAACCAAGTTGCCGTTGTTGCCACTTCACATATTTGGTGGAATTTGCATTGCGCCCGGGCACCACTCTTCCGACACTCGAGCCCGGATTTTGACTTCCACATCTCCATCTTTGACCTCTTATGTTCAGTTCCAGGCCTATATATACTCCATATGATTAGGTCTTTTATGTACGAGAGAGATATCAAATCACATAAGTTCCACTAGGATTTGGTGAGCGAAACACAAACAAGTTCTAGTGGGTTCGGATAGAGACGATCATTCTAATCTGGACTGTTGATTATTGTTTGTTTTTTGTGGGTTTTTTCTTCCCCTTGAAGGTTTTTTCCACGTTAATCTTAGTGTCGTTTTGCGTTCTTTATTGTTTGATTGCTTTTTGTGTTGTGCTTGATTGATCCTGATCATCTGCCTATGACGCATAATTCCTAACACCCTTCATCTTTTAAAAGAATCACTTTTACAGTAAATAAACACCAAACCTTTGAGGTAAAGGACTGAATTCTATGATTCAGTACTGTGCTTACTTCCTATAGTCCCTTGTACTCCAGGAGTCGAAGACAATTTAAGAACCGATTGAATGGATGAAGATTCGAACGAATACATTCAATATTGTTAATTTTGAATGCCATAAGTAAACCTAGCTAGAAAGGATTTAACCCTCTAGGGCATGCTTCATTGAATAGTACTATTTACATAGAATTTCAATACTCCCATCGTCCCATTCATATTGTAACGTTATACTATCACTGCACTATTCAACACGTATTTTGAACATATTCATTAATCATCCTAACGACATAAAAAATTACGTCATTAACCTAATGTTGTAATATATAACTTAAATTATCATTAGTGTTCTACGATAATTTTACGTAAAATGATATTTGATTGTTCCGTAGACAATTCATAACATGAATAATTTTATCACTGACATAGAATAATGCTATAATTTGAATGAGACGGAAAAAGAACTTGGATGATCCTTCAAGAGATTTGTCTTTTTTTGTTTTTCAACCTTTGCACAGCTACTATGATCTGCCAAATAATCAAGGTCGTACTTAATGGTAATGGGAACTAGGGAAACTTAAAACGAGACAACTCTCACTCTTCACATTCTACTTTAGATTGAGACAAGTAAAAATGAGGCAGCGAATAGCAATAAGCAACGATGACCTGACCCTCCACACAAATTTCACCTGAAACTCAAACTTAATTCAACTTATTTAGACTTGGGCATTCTTTCAGCAAATCAGCATCTCAATAATTATTGCAATGCCCATCGGCAGCTGTTCTCAACTGAAGCAGCAAAGAGCTTGAGCATGTAACTTCAAACATGGAAAAGAAACAAAAGGGTGCCTCAATCCCACTCTAATGTAGGATAACCTCACAATCTAGATACCAAGGATGAAGATAAGAGAAATTCTCAATGTCCTAGACTAGATTAACCTAGCAAAAGTGTGCCTGCTGCGAGTCAACAGGTAAATAGAATTGGGTCTATCAGGAATACAAGAACTCGTCGAAGCAACTCATAATCTTCATGCCGCAATGAACTTCTTCATGCCGTTGAGCCACCTGAAGTATTCTTTACTCTCTTTATTAGCCATATACTCGTACAAGAACTTGGTGATGTTATTCTTGATTCCCCTGACTTCCAGATACTTGCGGAAGGCCTTCTGAAGATTCTCATCCAAGTCACTGCACAAGAGAGTGCAAAAGAGAGACCAAGATAAGTAAGAAAGTTCAAAGAAAAGAAAGCCTAGACAAAGCCATGGCAATGTAGGAGGTACTAAACTTACCTGAAATCAGGTCCTTGATAATCGTCTTCAGTATCTACAACATCAATATCTTCAACATCAATATCTTCTTCTTCTTCAACATCTTTAATTCCAGAAGATCTGAGAGCCACACTGTCTATTGAAATCTCATCCAAGTAGGCTGTGCAGGCAAATTCCAAGGTTGGGCTGTTTCTCTTTGAAACCATTACTACAAGTGGTATGCTAAAATCACCCTCGTCTTCATCATTTTCATCCGCTCCATGTTCGTCCTCATCGTCGTCGCCCTCATCTTCCTCTTCATTTTCATCCTCAAATCCATCCTGTAAACTAGGGTTGACTTCAGGCATGCTCACTTCCACAACAATTGATTCTCCACCACTAAATTGTCTCTTCAATCTAATTATCTTTTGCCCAGGATTATCTTCAATCTTAAAGGGAAAGCCCTCTGGAATCTTCAGAGCCTAGACAAACACACAACACCCTAATGATCTTCCTAGCAGCCGAAAGATATGCACAAAGAGAAATGCACACAAACACAATCTTCAAAGCACTATCACAATATGTTGAACCCTTCATGGATTGTGAAATACACGAGGTCAATATTGGGAGGAAAAATATCTAGTAAATTCTGACATGTGATATGTAATCCATGAGATTCTTCATACAGGAAAATTAGGCACAAATTTTTACGCCCAATCGCCTATGCATGAAAGAGAAATATGTTGTTCATGCTCTCAGAAATGCATCAATAAAAGCATGCATAGCACTTGTGCCACAATTGTTCCCCCAACTTTCCCACTAAACCCAATTCAGATACTCGTGAATTAATCTTCAGCTTTTTCGTGAGTTCTAAAAGAAGCTCAAAGAAGAAAGATTCTCTTTCAAAATGTCTAATGTAAGCTTCCAGACTGATGAAATTGTATTGATGGCAAGATATGTGCAGAAAGACACAAACACATGTGAACACAAGAAAGAACAAAGAGGGGAAGAGAGTGGAGGGAACCACTCCTACAAGAAACTTCGCTTCATGAACATTATCTTGAAGTTCAAGACAGTGAGATTCAGTGCAGGCAGACTCAGAACTGTAGAAAGCACATAGAAAGTTGTATAGACCATATTCATGAAACCATACCCCCCGACAACAGTTGGAATTTTGTGATAGAAGACCCACAATACAAAATACAAATTGTAAGGTAACAAGCTTCCTCAGACGAACGCACCTCCTTCCCATCCACACGAAGTACCAAATACAATGGGATTGTAGGATTCAATCTCGTGACAGCTAGTCACACTTGCTTTCATAGCTAGTTAAAAACCCAGCCATACAAAATTCTTGGAGTTGTGATAGATGGTTCATCAAATTGATGTACAGCAGGCAATTTACCCAAATCAAAGGAAGTTTCCATATGCAGCTAGAAAGAAGTCCGGACTTAAATTTCAGAGGACTAAAATAGACCCACAGCCATCCATGAGGCCTTGTCCAAAATTAATACAATGAAGACAATCTATTCTCATCTCAAGTATCAAGGAAGAGAATGCAATGAAACTGCAAACGGAAAACTCAAGCAAGCTCTGGAAGATAAATTGATGATGAAAACAAGAGTATCAAAGAATTATAACACACAGGCTTCAAATGAGGGGAAAAAGCATCCTGAAACCTACAATCACCAATGCAAGGAAAAATATGCCACAGATAATCCATCTATGAACCTTTTCAACAGTTATGACAGCGGTTGGCAGGCTAGCTAAGGCCAAAATGGTTCAACCAGCCATCAGTACATGAAATTGATCATCCATCTAGCATGAATATGATCACATCGTATAATTTTACACTGGCACCTCCTAAATCACTAATAGCATCTGCTTTTGTAATCCACATACCAAGCGCAAACTAACATCCTATGTTGTGCATGTGGAAAGTCAGTTTATGCAACCTCCTTACCATGTCAAGGCATTCTATAATGTCCTTGGATAAGAGAAGTCTAAAAGGAGTCTTGGTATTCCATGGAACTGGACACGCTCATAAACGAAGACATTACAATCTCTCGTTTGAGCAACAAAAAACTTATTCTGTTGACTTACTCGTTTAGATAGAAGAAAAATAAATGATTAGGACCCCTTGCTTTGTCTTTTTTACTACTTAAACAGTCCTCAAACAGATGAAATTGCAGTATCGTCTTCCTACAACAAATTGTGCTCAATATTCGCAAAGAGAATTACTGCTGAATATTCACATGACAAAAAAACAGCCATTGATATCCATATATCCGACTTCATTTCATGACAAAAAGCCCAGATGCATTGATTCAATATTCAAAACAGACTTAACTCGTCGACAAATCCTCCACGCTCCCACACCCCGTAGTTACAGACAAACCCAACAACCAACCACACACAAAAATAGTAACGCAGACAGACAATCACTTTTGTGCAGTCACTGGCAAACCCTTCGCATATCCCGAGCCCACATTACCCAAATGCACAACCTCAACTCAACACAAACCTGGTCAAGGTTCTCTTCCTCCATGACGGACCTCAACTCCTTCTCGATACTCGAAACCAGAGCCTCGTCGGCCCTGGGCCTGGCGGGGGTCGACGACGAACTCTGTCGGCGAGCGAAGCAGCGGAGACGAGGAGCAGGGGAGGGAGTGACCGCGGGCTTGGGGAATGAGGCCAGGGTCGGACGACCACCCGCGTCCGTGTGGTAGGAGGACAAGGTGAGGCGAGCTGTGGGTGGAGGGAGGGTTGAGAGAGCAGCAGTGCAGAACTGTGTGGATGAGAAGGCCATGATTGGGGAAGAAGGGGGAAGGTGTGGGAGAGAGAGGAGATTGGGGGACTGTTGGGGCGATAAGGTTTTGAACTCTCTCTATGTTATCCGTTTGGAAAGAGATGCGGCGTATCGCTATCAACATCCAAATTGGCACCGGTTTTAAATTAGTGGGCTTGGGCTGATTCATTTCTGGGCTTTAAGCCTGTTAATTGTTACAGTGGGTTTGGCTTATATGGTTATACCTTACCATGTATAACTTTTAAATATGAAAGATTATTCAAGTAGTTCTTATAATCTAAGTCGATTTTATCATGTGAGCATTGATCCATATTAAGCATTTTCTATAAGTTTAGGACCTATCCGTTCCATGTATCTATCTGTTTTTGAAGTTAAGCATTTCTCAATATGAGTGTCTCCACTATTGTATTGAGAAGTTTTACCTTTTCATCTGATTTCTTTAGCGTATCTTGAGCCACAGCTAGGTTGTTGTTAATCTTTTTATATTAGATTGTATTTCTCTTTGAGATTTACAATCAGCTCGAGATTCTCTTTATTTTCCATTGAGATGAAAATAAAGCTTTCAGAGGTTTCTTGAAATGCTTCCTTCAATGTCTTTAGAGTAGCATTTGAGTTAGAAAAGTCAAATACATGTTATTTTTCTTTATTTATTTTTTCCATGAGATAGAGCTGAGCATTTAAGATCGTTTCTTCATCATTGGAGTCTGTCTCACTCCAAGTCTTAGCAGCATAGGCTTTGATATTTTCCTTTCTTCCAGGATTTCCTTTGTTGTATTTCTTTTTGTACCTCTATACAGATGATTCCTGTATAGGTCGTCTGTATTATGTAGCAAAGTGACATGGTTTTCTGATGTTATAGCAGACTTCTTTGGCCTTTATGGTGAGGTTCTTCCTGAGATTTTTCTTTTTGAATAATTTTCTAAACTTTCTACCCATCAGTGCAAGTTCTTCTCATATTACATGTTCACTTGCAGACGAGGTATCACTGGTTTCCTCCTTTGTAATGGATCTCAAGATTTTCTCTTGAGCCTTGAAGGCTAGAGTTTTCTTCCTGACCTCATCAATTTGTCTATTTTGCTCAACTTTCAAGTTGTATGCATGTAGCACACCATATAGTTGAGTTAAGGACATCATAGCAAGATCTGTGGACTCTCTTATCATTATGGTCTTTGTCCCCCATATCTCACCAAGTGATCCCATGAACTTCAGATTGACTTCCTTATTATCAAAAGTTTTCCCTACATTTTCGAGATTGTTGATGACTACGTTGAACCTCTAATAAAAGCTAGTTAAGTTCTAATCAAATCTCATTGAGACCCAATCATACTAGTGCATCGGGACATCCTTCTTGTTTTTCCTGATTTTATTTGTTCCTTTATTTCTGAGCAGTAGAGCATCTCATGCTTCCTTTGTAGTGGTTGTATGAACCTCTATCTCACACATGTTATCATCAAGAGCTTTGAATATTTGATTCCTTATCCTTCTGTCCACCAGTACTAGATCCCAATTCTCTCTTGTCCAAAGAGATTTGGGCTTGCTCACTTCGTTGCCTGCATCAATTGGATCTGGCATCTTTGGTGTGTATGGTCCATCAATAATGATATCATGCATTCGATCATCTATTGAATCCAAGTGTACAAGCATCCTCAGCTTCCATTGATATAACTTGTAGAATGAACATGCTAGTGGCTCTTCACTGTTGGGACATTTGGGTAGCTTTGGAGGAGCCATATTTTCTTCACAAAATAAACTGTTAGTAACTTCTTGCAGATATAAATAACAAGATATGACCTTTTCTTTCCAAAAACTATTAGGTCTGGAAAAGTCAAGCTCTGATATCAATTGTTATATCCACAGGTTCAACTTAGAGAAGGGTGAATAGGTTGATTTAAACTTTATCAGTGTAATGCAGATGATTTGTTAGTTTCAACCATTGATGTTTTTTACAGACTACTACAATAGTCTACAGCAGAGACTCAAACTCTGTAAGTTTGTCTCTATTTTGCTATGGTGATTAATTTCTAACAGTTTTAAAAGCACATAATAATGAAAGCAAGTAAGAACATAGGATTTATAATGGTTGAGATACTTGTTATGAACTAATAAATAAGAGCTTAGTCCAATCTTCCCTTGATGACCAGTTTAGTCAATCCAAAAGATGAGTTCACTATCTTCTTGTTTATAGCTTATTAGACAACCCCTTTTATAAGTTAGCTAACTTGTTAAAAGGCAAAGAACCTAGATACTTGCACAGATCCTTCACTGGACTCTACTGCAAATTCTATTCTTCAGTGCAGACTAGTGAACCCTCTTTCTGTTCTTTCTTAATTCAGCTCACTTAAGCAACTTTAAATCTTAAATTATTTTTGCACACTTTTGTACCTTTTAATCTCTTATTCTGCTGCCTCACTGAGTTTCTTCGATCCTTTTTATAGGCCGAGGGAATGAACCTGTAATTTGTGTACAGGATCTGATGTGATAATTGGTCACATGTCAACCTCAAGTGATGTTGACAGCTCACCTTTTTCAGATACTCATACTATCACACTCTGAACCTGAGACCTCTGATCCTATCTCAGTAACCATCTCTCTTGCACTCTAGTTTGCTGCACCTCAGTCGGCACTAAGTACTATTTAGACCTCGTCTATACCAAGTCCCTGCTGTAACCTCGTCTGTATCCAGATCTGATGCAATCTATGCATTGCTGTGTTGGTCCTCGTTTGCAAGTTCAATCCTAGATCATGAAGCATTTGTAGGTCTTTTGTTTCCCATGTATGTCTTAGTTGCTTAGTTGAAATCCTCGGTAGTAGTCTATATCTGGTGGCCCACATAATACTCTTCATATTTGGTCGTCTGCTCTCCAACATTTGACATAAACTGCAGCTACCTACTTAATTTGAATATGGTCAGAAGCATAAGATGACAACTTCTATTCAACCATGAGAAAAAAAGAAGTACATTGACCTACCACTTAATCAAGTTTGTATGCTATGACGTAAAAATGATCATAGTAAAGATGCATGCATTCAACAGTTATCATCATTGATAACAAACCTATCTATTGCTCAACATGTTCATTCTTCTGCATCACTTCCCCTACTTACTGGAATGCTCGTTCTAAGGGACCAAACTTGTGTTGGGTTCCTAAGAAACGAAACTAACTTATTTTTGCAGGCCAAGATGAGATGGGACAGCTCATGGTTTTTGAAAAATGGCTATTCCATGCACATGACAAGGCACCACTTCTTGTTTCTCTTGCTGGTGGCATAAAAGAGTAGTGCGTTAACTTTTGAAAATAATAGTTAATGAGAAATTGTAGGTATTGGTAAGGTTAGAAATTCTCTGGATAACTCAATTGATGATGGCTCATAGATGGCCTCAAACATAGTGTACTTAGCATTTGCTAATAATGTGACAAAGGTAATGAGGTTACGTTTAAAGCTAATCATTGTGTCGTGAAAGACTTACACACTAATCAGTTTGTACTTCAAGGAAAGAGAGTCAGAGATGTTTACAACATCACATTGGATGATGTAGCAATAGAAAAAACTTCATGTATGAGTGTTAAAGTAGACACTTCAATTCTTTGGTACAAGAGACATGGATATGCTAGTTACACACTGCTTAACAAATCAGGTATGAACATGCAGGTCATTGTGAAGCATGTGTAAGAGGTAAGCATGTTAAGTTGTAAGATCCACAGGTACAACGTTGAGGGGGTGAATAGGTTGTTTTAAAATTTATCAATGTAATATAGCGGAATAATTAATTTCAACACACTTATGTTCTTTGCAGATTACTGAGACGGTCTACAACAGAGACTCAAACTTTGAGATTTTGTCTCTTTTTGTCATTGTGATTGAGTCCTAACATTTCTAATACCTCATAACAATGAAAAGCAAATAAAGAACACAAGATTTATACTGGTTCAGGCACTCGTCATCAACTGATAATCAAGAGCTTTGCCCAATCTTCTCTTGGTGATCAGTTTGGTCAATCTAAGAGGCGAGTTCATATCTTTTTATTTTTGGCTTACAAGATAACCCCTTTACAAGTTAGCAAACTTGTCGAAGGTGAAGAAGCTAAATCCTTGCACAGATCCTTCACTGGACTCTACTGTAGTTTCTGTTCTTCACTGCATACAAATTAACCCTCTTCTTCCTATTTTTCTTCGATTCAGCTCACTTGAAACGTTTTGAATTTGGATTATTTTTTCACACTTGTATGTTCAATCTCTCATTCAAATGCTTACTGTTAAAGCTCTTTGATCCCCTTTTATATGGTTAGGGAATGAAGCAGTGACTTGTGTATTTGATCTGATGGTGATAGCTTGTCATATTTGATTAATCCTCATATTTTTGCCCCAACTTTTGCAACCATCTCTGCTACACTCCAGTCTGCTGTACCTCAGTTTGTAATCAGTATCGTTGAGACCCTGTCTATACCCAGTCACTGGTACAACCTCGTCTGCACGCAGTTCTAATGCAATCTATGCATTGCTATGTTGGTCCTCGTCTGCAAGTTCAATCCGAGATCCTAAAGCATTCGCAGGTTATCCACACATGTCTTAATTGCTTAGCCAAAATTCTTTATAGTAGTCTACATCTGGTGGCCTACACAATGCTCTTCATCTGTGGTCGTCTGCTCTTCAACATTTGACCCAAATTGCTGTACCTACCTAATTTTCATCTTAAGCACACTAACAACATCATGGCTAATACTCCTACGTTTTGTACATCAATTTTTAAACAATTGGAGGGATTGCATATTCCTATCATATGTGCTCCATTAAACCTAAAAGTGCGGTAAGTATCTCTTGACATCTTGAGTTAATGCATATGGATTTATGTAGTCCAATGGGAATTAACAGTAGAGGTTGAAGCAGATTTGTCTAAGTTATTTTTAATGACTTTTCAAGGTTTACATGGTTACTAATTTTGAGTTCCAAAAGTGACATTATTGTTGAATTCAAAACTTTTATTCTTAAAACTGAAAATAAACATGGACAAAAACTTGTTTCCATTAGAACTGACCATGGGACAAAGTTTGACAATGCTTATTTCATTAATTATTGCAGGGAACATGGTGTAGATCAAAATTTCATCTTCAAGGACTCCATAGCAAAATAGAGTGGTTAAAAGAAAGAACCGATGCCTTGAGAAGATGGTCAAGACAATGTTGATAGGTTATGAACTACCTACGAATTTTGTGGCTGATGCAGTCAACACTACTTCATATATTTTAAACAGGGCTTTACTTTGACATACTTTGAAAAAGACACCTTACGAGTTGTTGCATGTAAAGAAGCCTAGTATAGCACATCTTAGAAAGTTTGGTTGCAAATGCTATGTGCTTAGCAATGACAAAGATGACTTAGGAAAATTTGATGCAAATAGTGATAAGGCACTGTTTATAGATCACTTTCATATAGCAACGCTTACAAAGTTTATAACAAGAGAAATTTGGTAGTAGAAGAGAACATACATGTTATCTTTAATGAAACTGGTAATCTATCTAATGTTTTACAAGATGAAGATTTTGAGATAGGTTTGTCAAGGGAACAACACGAGAACTCTCAAGTAAACAACATTGAGGTTATGATAGTAGAGCAAGTTCAAGATGAGCCAGAAACAAATAAAAAAGATGATGAAATGAGGCACCTATCCTCGAGACATAAAGACAGTTCAAAACAGTGAGATTGGAAAAGCTCAATAGGACCAGTCCCATCATACTTAGGAAGAATTTCCAAAGAAGTGGAAACAAAAGAGTTCACTCTTTCAAATCAAATCATTGGATCACTACACAATGGAGTACAGACCAGATCATCATCATCATAGAGCCATCATAATGTTTGTGCTTCCTCGACTTTTCTTTCCACTATTGAACCTAATGGAGTTAATTCTGCATTAAAACCATCATATTGGGTCTTAACAATGTAAGAAGAACTCCATTAGTTTAAAAGAAATCAGGTCTGGCATTTAGTTCCAAGACCTACAGAATGATAGGTACTATATGGGTCTTTAGAAACAAGCTAGATAATGATATTAATTTCAGAAGAAACAAAGCAAGAGTGTATTTCTTAATAATTACCTTAAGGAAAATGTTTTTGTTGAGAAATCCCTTGGATTTGAGGACATAGCCTTCCACATATAAGTTAGATGAGGCCTTATATGGGATAAAACAAGCTCCTTGAGTTTGGTATGAGAGGCCATCTGATTTTCTGATATATTATGGATATAAGAATGAAAAGGTTGACAAAACCGTATTTTTGAAATCCAATGATAAGAAAGATATGTTGGTGGTACAATTTTATGTTGACGACATTGTATTTGGTGCTATGTTAAGAATGTGCCATCCCTCCACTAGTATAGAAATTGATTAACAAAACTTTAGATTAGGATATATCCATAGTCACACACTTAGGTTTAGGATTAAGATGGCGAGAAGTAGTCTAGAATGCATATAGTAGTGCAATAGAGAATCACATACAAAAGGCCATTATGGATCATCAGAAGCAGTCGACATCAACAATCCGGATAAGTGATTTGGGATGGATATGGGCAGTAAAGGAACAAAAAAATTGTTGGGAACTAGGGAAAAAGACTTAGGATGAAGGCCATGTCATAGAATACAGTAAACTGGGCATAGTAGAGATGCCTTACAGTAGAGACAAAAGCGCAGCAGGCTTTGAATGCAATAGGGCTATTTGGTGAATAGATGAGGACATAAGAAAACGTCAAATCTAAAATTTGAGGTTTGAAATTGCAATATCCACAGGTGCAACCTAGAGAAGGGAGGGATGACTAGATTGTTTTAAACTTTTCAGTGCAATACATCGGAATATTTGTTTCACATACACTGATGATCTTTGTAGACTATCAAAGGTGTCTGCTGCAAAGACTTATACTTTGAGAGTATGTCTTTGTTTGTTATTTTGATTGATTTCTATCAGTTCTAGAAATGCAGAGTAATAAAAAACAAGAAAAGAATACATGATTTTATACTGGTTCACACACTCGTTATCAACTGATAATCAAGAGATTAGTCCAGTCTTCCCTTGATGACCAGTGTAGTTAATCCAAGAGGTGAGTTCAAAATCGTCTTGTTTTTGGGCTTAAAAGACAACCCCTTCACAAGTTTACAACTTGTCAAATGCAAAGAACAGACCCTTGCACATATCCCTTTCTGGACTCTGTCGTAGCTTTATTCTTCAATATAAACTAGTGAACTCTTTTCTTCGTATTTTTTTCAATTCATCTCTCACTTGAATAGCATTGAATTTAGATTTCTCGTATGTCCTTGTACGTTCAATCGTTCTTCAATAGTACTGTTCTCTGAGTTCTTTGATCCCCTTTTATAGGCTGAGGGAAAGAACTTGTGACTGTACTTGATTTGATGTTTACAGCCTGTCTATTTGCAACACATGCGACCCCTTCATTGATGTTGACAGATCCGCTTCATTCTGATCCTCGCATAGTTTCTCCATACCTCAAATGTTCGATTTGATCAATCCTTTGATCCTTGTCCAACCTAGGCAATCATCTTTGCTGCACTCAATCTATTGCAACTTAATTTGCACTCAATACCATTAAGACCTCATCAACACCCGATCACTGCTACAACTTCGTTTGCACGCAACACTGCTGTAACCCTTTTGCATTTCTATGTTGACCTTTGACAACAAGATTGATCCTAGATATTGAAGCATTTAAAGGTCTTTTGTTGCCCATGCATGTCTTAGTTGCCTTGTTGAAATTCTCTGTAATGATCTCCATTTGTGGCCGTCTATTTTTCAGCATCTAACCTAAACTGCCGATTACTAACTAATTGCTAGCCTTAGCACACTAACTACATCATGGTTAATACTTCTAAGTTTTGTTCATCAATTTCTATATAACTGGAGGGATTGGATATTTCAATCAGAAATCTTACGAGATTGAACATTATTGTGAGGGAAATCTGTCAATATCACTGACGATTGTATAGGAGACAAATGGATAGCTATAAACATTAGTACAATACGGTCACGGGTTTTGAATCCATGAGCCCTATAAAAGGGGATCCATTCTAGCCAGAGAAGATTGATGACGATTGTGAGAAACTGCTAGCAAGCTAAAAATTACTCAACAAACATTATGCAATCGTTCTCGTGGGCTGGATTGAATATTGGAGAAAGAAGAGTTCACTATCTCCATCAAGAACACATCTACAACAGAGTCCATAAGTGATCTGTGTGAGGACTTAGGCTCTTGTCTTTTGTGAAAAATCTTGTAAGAAGTTTTTTTGTAAGCCACAAAGAAAGAGATAGTGAACTCTCTCTTAGACTGACTAAACTAGTCATCAAGGAAAGTCAAGACTAAGCTTTTGTTGCTTATTTGACAAGATCGTCTGAACCAATATAAATTCTTGTGTCATTTACTATTTTGCATTCAATTGGACACAAAGAGATTATTTCAAAGGACTTGAATCGCAACTGCAGATTAGGTCCGCAAGTATACAGTAGAATAGTTGCATACTAGCCAATACCAGGCTAAAAACTATCAACATTAAAAAATTTTAAATAACCTATTCACCCCCTCCCCCAAGGCTATATTGAAATACAGTGAAAATTATAATTGATATTAGAATCTACTTTCTAGACTTTATAGTGATTAGAAAAGAAAGGTCTATTTGTGTGTGTTGTCATAGGTACTCCGAATTACACGCCCACTAAAAATTCTACTAATATAGTATAGCAATGAAGGATCGTTCCCATGAATAATGGTGATTCAAATATGCATTTGCTAAATAAGCTCAAGGTATGATATATTCCTAACAATGGGGATTGCTATAATAAGTGATTAAAAATGAATTAAACTAATTAATGTGCTAATAGAAATGAGAATATGAAAATTATAAGTTTGTTTTGATCTATGTGAATGAAACGTAGTAGAGAACATATAAAGCCACTAGCTAGTGGGTCAATCATGGATATGAAAAGATATTTTTATTGCATTTTCATAGGTTAGCAACAACACATACAGAGATATGATATGTATTCTTCCATAAGATATTAATGATAATTAAAAGAGAGTAATTAATATTAATTTGAAGACTATGAAGATTTACTAACAGCAAGATTGATGAAAAAAAAAAAGAATTCCTATATCATCTAGTCCATATGTATCATAATATATCAATGATTATTAATATAAAAGAAAATATATATTTTCATCATTAATATATCTGTACTCTAGATATGATTAAATAGATAATCAGTAGCGGTAGATAAATCCAAGCATAACCCTAGGTAATCAATCTAAAGAATGACATGAAATATCATGAGAATAAAAGCATGTTAATATTGAATACCAAAATAATTGCAATAACCATGAAAATTCAAAATAAAGTCTCATGACCCACATCATAGATCGTCTACATGTCTCAACTAATTAATCTACGCTAGGATCATAGTTACAAAGAAAACAACAACACAAGATTGAACAATTAAATCCATCAAAACCACAGAGATGATATGATGATCAAAGATCTTTTGAGTTGTACACGTCGTTTTCAATCTCCAATATGTCAATTGTCTTCTTCTAGATTTAGATCTAGTTTTTGCAGAGAGAAAAGAGAGTCTCTAAACAAAACTAGGATAAAACAGAATAAAATTCTAGTTCTAATTTGATAAAATAGTCCCCTATCTATAGGAAAACCATTAAAATCTAAAAATAACTGAAAATCCTAAAAATCTGGATAAAAATTTCATAGGAAAAATCTTGTCACGGTCATGACAGAGCTCATTGCATCAGAACTGAATCTCCCAACCATGTAACGGTTGTACAAGTATTATGAGGGTCATTACAGACACTTTCACGGTCGTGAAAGTAGGTCTCATGGCCGTGAAAAAACATACTGGTTTGTCTAGCTTTTTTCTTGAGTTTTGGTGGCCTCCAAGACACCTTTCATAGCCATGGACATGTGCATAAATCATGTTTTGATCAACAAATACTTGAAACACGTCCGTTTAAGCTTAAACTTGTTCTCCGGCCTTCCAAACCATCGTTCAAAGCTTCAAATCTTCATATGAACATCATCCATCATCCACAAAATAGATGTACCTATACAATAAAAATGCAAAAATGGTAGTACCACATCCTTGACAACAAATTGTAACTAAAAATCTAAGAAATAACTCAAAAGACACTTAAACAAAGGAAATAACACAAAGAAAACATGAGTGTTTTCACACCCATCAAACTGCTCCAACCTAAACCTTTGCTTATTTTCTTGTCCGTAAGCAAAGACAAAAGAAAAAAACAAAGGAGGACTCAAAACAACATGTTAAAACTCTTATAACAAGCAATCAACTGTCAAAGCTCATAATTCTGTACAAGCGAGTTCATCTTTCCCCATCGACACACTTGCATGAACCCATACTAATATCACAAAGTCATTATGTAGTCAAAGCACCTCTCATTGTGTAACGCCCTGACTTTTCATTACTTATAAATGATACATATGACGTCATTTCCGTTGGGTCCAATGCCTCATCTAGGCAAAAACTACACTTCCTTAGTCATAAAAATTAAACTAAGTTCACTTATACATTATTAGTTCAAAATTTTTTAATACTCTTATTCATAACTCAGAATATCACCTTTGCTGCGGAATTTACATCTCTTTCTAAGATCAGAATATTTTTCATACATAATCTATATCTAGCATTAAATCTTAAGTCACATGTCTCCTTCAAGTCTTACTCCTATGACAAAAAGAAGAAGAAAGACACAGAAAAATAGTAACCGTAAGCTATATGAGCTCAATAACGTGTCGGCCCCCTTGTTAGGGGTTACACGACAGAAGAAGGTAATAAAAAAAAGATAAATGATCACTTGGATCCTTTGTTCCAGTATTCTAGAATTATCATGCCAATATGACATTCACAATTATCATTACAAGCATACCATTAATGCATCCAAATCACATAAGCATACTTAACACCACGTAACAACTCTCAAAACTATACGTCCATCGACACTCCCGACATTATCAACGTCATTACTACCATCATACCCTTTATGGTATGACAATGAAGACCTCCATATCAAATAAACTGAGACAATGACACTGTGACACAACAAGACCCCAGTCAGAGTTTCACGCACTACTACACTCAACAATTCACTCAAAACTTTATTATATTTATCATTATATCAATCACATAGAGACAACAGATAATAGATACCCTCAATTTTATCATTGTGTCCTTGGCGAGACTTATTCAATTTCATAAGTAACCTCTCTTTAGCTTTAGCAAAAGGAAAATCCGTGAAGGAGATCAGCCAAACCGGAGTCCAGGGTCTCTTACAGTAAGATACCCTCATACCAAAATGACCTCACAAGGTCGATGAAAGAATGTCACCACCAAGTCACTGTATAACACATGCGACAGACACAACGCTCTTTGTGTTTTATACAACGGAGTTAACTCACCAATTTATGGATTTACACTCCTCTCACATATTCACCCTCATTATACTAGCAAATAAGGTATAACATACACCATGTAACAATGCTCCATAGCACTCAGAATTTAGTACACAATACACGGTAGTTGTAGTGAGTATTTTAAGTTAGCAACATTTAGTTACTACGTCCAAACATTCCAATGCATATTATTATACTGAGTATAATAATATGCATCGCCACACACAATAAATCTAAACGTTACCTTTTATCAACTCTTCACATGCACATGCTCAGCCTTGTCCTTCAGTGACAACAAGCAGCGTCTCCAAATCCTATAATATAATAGGATACACATAATAAGACATTCCCTTGTGATTGAAATACGTTATGGAGTTAAGCATATTTGTTCATATTTCTTGAAAGAAAGCCATAGTAATATTATGTCGTGGTGTTAAGCTTTGAGAAAAGTCTTTGGTACTTATTTTGATAGTCCATGATGATGATTTTATATATTTATCATCATTAAAAGTGTTTGTGAATATTTCGGGGTCAAAACGGTTCATTTCTTGATTCTGTCTAACATGGCACTTCGACACGTTTAAATCTATAACATCTCATATACAGCTTCAAATATTATTTCGTAAAATTCTATATAAACTAGCTAGCATGACAAAGAGTGTTTTTATGTTTGTAAGAATATTTTCAAAGAGTAAAGAGCTTGTATTTATAAGAAATTAAATCAATTAAAATAGTTTTAGTGGATAATTAGTGTTTAATTTAGATGGAGTAAAAATTGACATAAAAGAAATAAGTGTCAAAATTAGTTTTTAGTCATTTTCGTATAAATATGTATTTTCATATTAAGACTGTATTTCCCTGTATTTGTATATTAGGATTACATTTTATTCATATTTTGTATTCTTTCCTTATTAAACTATCAAGAAAGTCTTTTAAACCCACAAAATAAATTATATATACGATTATTTACTATTCACGTTATTTATTGTGACTAAATTTTATGAAATTTTTTGGGTCTTTGTTATATTTTGGTCATGATTTTTTATAAATAAATTTTATAACTTCGTTGTACGAATTACGAAGTTCAGTAATATATTGTTTTTATTATTATTTAAGAAAATAAATTATTTCAATATTTTCGGGTCTTTACATTTTTCCCTCCTGAAAAAGGTTTCTTCCTCGAAACTAGATTAAAGAGAATCTAGGAACTACCATTAAATGAATATGTTATTCGTGATGTATCATGATCATGACTGCGCTCTATCACGATCGTGATGCTCGTAGAAAATCAAACAGAGCTTATATCCATCTGTGATAATCAATTACAAGGGCTGTCAAGACCATGATAGCTTCGTTTCACATAATCCAATAGCCTTTGACAGTTTCATGACCATGACAAGGGTCCTCCAATGACACTCCTAACAATTATCGTATCCAAAATTCCTACAAAAACAACACTCAAGTCACACTGGACTTCAAATAACTTTTTATTGATATCACATAAGCTTCACCCTACCAGTTACAACTCAGTAGGATTAGTGTTACAATTTCTAGGTAAAACACTAATGGAAAAGAAAGTATAAAGCATCAAAAGATCCAACATTTTCGTCATTGCAAAGAAGAAAGACACAATGCAACCCACTATAACCACGGGCTGGGAACATAGAGGAATAACGAATAGTGCCCTGTACAGGATCTTCTTGATTAACGGGCGCATTGTGAGTTTTGATTGTGATGAATTTCTAAATCTATGAAATGTTCGTTGAGGTTTCACCTTCGATTTATAGTACTTAGTGTTTAGGAAGGGTTAAGACAATATCCGATGAAACATGGATTTTGAACTACGTGTGATTCATTTATCACGCATGGGTGACTTTGCATAGTAAAGACAAAGGCGATCTGGATTCGATAATCTTTAAGCATGATCTAAAATCCTTTATGCCCTTGTATCCGATGTTTGATCATTTATTGATGCATGTTTAGCTCAATCTTAATTTTGTTGCTCCCAGATAGCCATCACAAATCAACTCTCAGTATTTAGCATGAAACAAAGGAAATAAGCTTGATGACAGTATCAAATATAGGAATCCTGGCTTACCAATACAAGAATCAGGCATATGCTTATGTTTTTGTACAACATCTTAACCACTTACACAAATAACTTGTTGTAACCTTTGCCATGAAGATAGATTTTCTTTCTCAACGATTCTCAATTCCTATTTTGGAATACTAATGTGATTAAGCTGAACAATATGGTCTTATATGTTATAATCTTCTAGCCCAAACGCCTCATGCACATTAAACTTGACAGTCTTAGCCTTGCAAAATCATATTATCCAAAACTATTTCTATAAACCTCATACTCAAAGGCCATATTTAATTCAACTCAATAGTTACTCAAGTCCCCTTATAATCTCTGGATCCGAATTATACGGTACCACATTGTTTAAACTATCATCTAATAATGCCTTGGTAAAAGAAAATTGTTCTTCCCTTATGATTTTTTTAGGAACGCAACATACTATGCATTTATAAACGACATACCAAAGAGAAAATCTAACCAAAGTCTTTAGGTCTCAACGGCCAAAAAAATAAAAGACGATTATCGCATGTTTTCATTGTATAATGATATGCCAGGCTCATCACAGTTTCAACACAAGTATGGTAGATTGATTCTAGTTCATCAATCCTTTGTTTGGGTTTGATTTCAACCCAAGTACCCAATAACCATCCAAGCAGCACAGTGAACGTGGATCATAACTTAACTATATATGGTCATACAAATATCATAGACAACTATCTTTGTTGTCCAAGAGATTTTTCACTTATGTAAGTAACAACTTCAGATTTACCATATATCAGCATTGTTAAGCAATAGAAGAACACAGAAGTGTATACTCAGAAAGCACACATGTGCACATTTCTAATACAGAATATTTTGAGCATACAGACACATAGACAATGGGTGTATAACTCTTATTCCTTACTTCAGTATTACCACCAGAGTATGTTTCCTCAATGTCAATTGATGGCACAACACTTTACCTATTATGTATTCCATTCATTATTTTATTCTATATTCTTATCCATATGAGCATCATTGTGAATCTTAATAATTTTCAATTATAATTACAGTATTGTCAGAGCATATAAGGTATTATATTTGATTATTATTCCTAGTAGATCAACCATCAAAATATAAAATTTTATTAATATCGCTAACATCATCTTACAGCTTCATCTCTACCTATTACAACAAAAGGCTAAACATATAGGCCCTAACACTAATATAACTGGTATCATGATATATCGTGCCACAATATCTAATTCCTCAAGGGTTGCAAACAGAAATGCCATGACACTAATCACCCCAACAATGAGTGCAAGGTAGAGAGCCATTACAACCAACACTCCAAGCAAGGACTTCACCACTTGCTTGATCATCGGGGGTGCATTGTATTTCTCTTTGTTGAATTGTTAGAAGGATTGATCCGTGAACTTTGAAGGAGTTCAATGGGGTTTCGCTCCTTATTTATACTGCTTAGAGTATAAAGGAATCAAAGATATAATCTACGCAAAATCTATATTTTCTTATCTCCATGAACATACTGATATGCGAAGTGACCCAATTGTCATGCGTGGATAACTTTCTCAAACAAGACAAACGAGATCTAGATTTCATATCTCAATCTTTGACATAATATAAGATCTCATTATCCCATCATATTATCATAATTATTTAGATATTGATCCATGGCGAGTTCAACCTAATCTAACTGCTCTTAAGCAATCATTGTAATGCAACTCTAATTCATTTAGCACAAGACAAGCAAGATTGATTCGGAGACATTACTGAATCTTAGAATGCTGGGTAAATAGAATAGAAGGCAGTCCTTATTTACAGCTCAAGTACAGGTTATAATTCGTTTCTATGCCTCAAGAGCTCTTAATTTTATTCTAAAATACTAACTTTAGAATATCCCAAGAAATTCTTGAACATGAGAAAAGTTTCTCTTTGTTGCTGTAATTTCCAATCCTGTCAAACTAACTGTTAACACTTGTGGATATGTTTTACATTAAGAAGATGAAATCTCCAACTTTCTTCTGAAAGATTTCCTGCCGTTTTGTCATAGTTTTCATTACTTATTTTGTACTCCATGTTTTTCTGAAAGCTCATATGAGATAAACAATACAATTTCTTATATATCTCCAACAACAAATAATCATTGAGAGGTTAAGTTTTACGCATCAATATACTTTTCAAGAGTAGTTAACATAACACTGGTTTATCTCATATTTTACCTTTCTTATATTCCAAATTTTGATATAAGTTTTTTCAATTCAATAATCAAAATCTAACATTTGCAAACATATCAAAGCTTCACCAGTATATGTCCCTCAAGTTCTGTTTCCAACTTGATTCTATATGATCTCTAATCATGAAGTCATAATTTGGACAAACGTTAAAGCTCAAATTGATACACGATTGTGAATCCCCAAACGCATTGTGTTTTCTTGTTCTTGGATCATTAATCCAAGGATTCATATAGAACATGTACTTAGACTAATGTCTCTTACAGTTCGTCCAATAATATTTTCAATGCTCAATAAGTAGCTTCTTAACTCCCAGTTAAAGTATTATTTATTCCAAAATACATCTTTAAAAATACAACACTCATATCCTCAAAAAAAATAAAAATATCACTATCATTCAAATGCTATAACATCTTACGGTTATAAAGACTTCTAGCTCAATGTTTAACCTAAAGAAAATAACTAACTCAATATTTGTTACTTTCATTCCCAATAACCCTTCATCTTAATATATATCAAAATATGAAATTGTTGATTATGATCACTTTGTTATGCATTAGGTAAAACAAATCATTTCATTACATAGAGATGTTATAAATAAGAAAGACAACCAACATAATCTGTAGATCTATTACCCATCTCAATTATTAAACATCTAACAATCTTATACCAATAACCTATATATCGAAATACAGTGCTCCAACAAACAATACGGTTTATCATTAAAATCCAGTTATACCAAACCCCTGACTTCAATCTCCAACAAGTCAAACATACCCTAGGTCGGGAAGTGGCATGTCCAGTGGTGGTTGAAGCATCGACCGAACGAGGAAGATGAGTGGCGGGGCAGCAGGGGTGCCCGACTTCTTCTACAAGGAGGCTCAGCGCCTCGGCTATGTCGCCCGCTCTGCTTTCAAGGTCTCTTCCTGTCTCTTCCTCAAACCCCTCATCTCCATTTTGGGTTTCTCTCATATGTGTAGAACTCTTCCTCTGTTGTTATAGTTGCTGCAGGTGCAAGAGAAATACAAGCTCATCAAGCCCGGGTCTTCGGTTCTCGATTTAGGCTGTGCTCCTGGTGCCTGGCTTCAGGTTTTCTTGAGTCGGAGATTAGAGGAAGAAAATGAGTGCCCCTTTTGTTCTTTTGGGTTGATTGATAGTGTTGTGTTGTGTTGTGTTGATGTGTCAGGTTGCTTGTCAGAGCTTAGGACCAAAGAAAAATGGTGGGGTTGTGGTAGGCATTGATTTGAAGGTTAGATTCGAATCCATTATCAGCATATTGAATTTAATTCGTTGAATACTGTAATTTGATTCAAAGGTACCGTAAAGTCTAAACTGTCATGGATATACCTTAGCAAGTTATTGAAGTGAAGCACTGCTTTCTGGTTGTGGCGTTGAAACATAGAGTGGGCATGGTATACTGACAGTTTAGACATTGGGGTTGTCTCTGGTTTGTGGATATGAGGAATGACAGCCACGTCCCAGAATTGATGTATGAATCTGGAATCATTGGGACAATAGCTAGTAAAGCACCGTGTTTGTCGGGATTTGGTTGAAACATGTTAATTTTATGGATAAGGATAAAGCTTTTTTTTCTTTGTTGATCTTTTTGACAATGTCTGCTGCATTGTTATCAAGGATTCAACTTAGCGGCAACGAGATGATAAGGTGCCCAATAGGTCTGTGCCTATCCTTTCTGAATAAGGTGTTGACCACTTGGCCTTGGTCAACTAGACGAATACCTTTTACCCTTACGCCTATTAACTTTTCAAAGGGTGATTCTTCGAGCTTTTTGCTGAAGGATTTCTAATTTTATCTCTTGGGATCCAGTTTTCTAGGGGGTGATGATTTGGGTGTTCTTTAAGTAGATTAGAGACTGAGTCGCATTCAGTCAAAAAAATAATTCAGATATAAAGAACAAAATCATGCTTAATGACTAATGAGTTTCTTGGAGACTCGACTGTTTTAGTTTTGTCTCTGAGGCATTTTTCATAGTTGAGACTATTAGTTTTATGTTCGACTCATTTGAACTATGAATTACTATCATGCAAAAACTTGTTTTCATACTCCTATTGTGTTGTTTGAGAGATACTGATGGTTCAGCTCAATATATCAAATTATCATCGTATGTCTCTAGTAGTATCATATGGTTTGTGTAATTGTGCAAAGCAGAACGTGAAAGTTCCATCCTCACATTGTGATTCAAGGGTACAGACGGTCTGTGCGGATGTCTTAAACCTTCCTAGGGACCAAGTGAGGTCTCTCTCGCCTCAGGTATTATACAATATAATTTCCATTTTGTACACATTTTCCTAGTAGGTACTTGCTGTAAGATTGTTGCATTATTCCTCTGTTTTTTCCCAAGGAAACTCTTGTTCGTGCTGGGCGCTTGTTCGTTATGTCTTTTGACTACTTTCTTGTTGTATTTCATCTTCTATTTTCTAACCAAGGTAGTGCTGCATGTACTAGCTGCTTGGCTATTACCCATCATTGATTCCCCTGAATAGTTGGCTCAGTAAGACGATGTCAAGTGTATCTCCTTCAACATTAGACGTGCATTTCTTTTAGGTTTTTGTTTCAACTGGACTTTCGATTCGCCTTAGTCTGTTTTCTATTTGTACTTCATTTCTCATGTGCATAATGTAGTAAAAATGATAGAGAAACATACAACAATATGAGGCATGCGAACACTGTCCTCAAGGATAATTTTGCCCCTCAAGTAGAAACTTGGCGCAATCAGGCTTTAGTGGCTATCCTCCCAGGATACAACAGATCTTCTCCTTTGCTTTGCACTAGTAAAGAAGGAACAAGGACAACAGATTTTTTTTTCTGTGTCCTGTATTGTGAATTAGAGGAGAAGAAAGTTCCAAAAACGTGAATAAAAATTAAAAGTATCAGTTTTATAATCAAATCTTTTATATATGAGGCATGCAAACACTGGCCTCAAGTATAATTTTGTCCCTCAAGTAGAAACTTGGGGCAATCAGGCTTTAGTGGCTATCCTCCCAGGATACAACAGATCTTCTCCTTTGCTTTGCACTAGTAAAGAAGGAACAAGGACAACAGATTTTTTTTTCTGTGTCCTGTATTGTGAATTAGAGGAGAAGAAAGTTCCAAAAACGTGAATAAAAATTAAAAGTATCAGTTTTATAATCAAATCTTTTATATATGAGGCATGCAAACACTGGCCTCAAGTATAATTTTGTCCCTCAAGTAGAAACTTGGGGCAATCAGGCTTTAGTGGCTATCCTCCCAGGATACAACAGATCTTCTCCTTTGCTTTGCACTAGTAAAGAAGGAACAAGCACAACAGATTTTTTTTCTGTATCCTGTGTTGAGAATTAGAGGAGAAGAAAGAGATAAAAACGTGAATAGAAATTAAGAGAGAAGAGATATAAATGGATAAGTGAAAACATTTTCCAATGGATAATCAAATCAGTTTTTTCCTATGAACAATATTATTTATTTAACGGACAACATATCAAAATTAAAATTATTGAATATAAAATCTGCATAGAAACGTTACACCACAATTCAAAGTAATTAGTTTCCAGCAACAACAAATCTTTTGAATTAAATCTCAAGACAAAACCTTTGAAATATCCAACAATCCCCCATATGTTTAACAAGATTTGTTATAAAATCAATTTATGTGGGCATACTCAAGGATGTAACCCAACGACTCTGGTGCCTTTTGGGCTTGAATCAATTTGACAATAAATGAAACATGATTTACAAAATTTATGGTGAAGCTTAAAGCTTTTTGAACCAATAAATTTCATTGTAGATTAGATATTTCACCAATAAACATTACACCTCATTTCCTCCGTTGATCATCGCTTTTTCTTGCTGATATGACCATGCGCTTGGCTGCATTATTCATAAGTACTCTAGAGATTTTTGCCAAGAATCTCATTGAAGCAGCCCACTTCACACTTATTTAGGTGTTTTCCTTCAAGTGTATACTACAGTTATATACACCACCAATACTGGCCATGGAATAATATTAAGAGCATCACTCATCCTCTATTATGTTGCGATTATGCATATTTACACCATACGAGGGGCAATAATAATGCATCAAGATCAAAGCTGACTTGTTATTACCCATTGAACCTAGTTCATAGAATCACCATTCGCATAGGTTGGGTTACTATCACTTTTGATTTTCATCAATTGACTTACGTCCCATTCCCCTTGATGTATTATAAATTAATTTTTCCGAACGATTTAGTCAGAGAATCGGCCAAATTCAACTCTGACTTGACATATTCAATGGATATAGATCCATTTTTCAGCAATTACTTTATTACATCATGCCTCAATCTAATATGTCTTCTTTTACTATTAAACGATTTATTCTTTGCAATGGTTATTGCCGATTAGTAATCACAGTGCATCAACACCGAAGGTGTCGGTTTAATGTCTGCGAAGAAGTTCTTCAAACTCTGACCTCTCTACTAGCCAATTCCAGAGCTACAAACTCAAGACCTCGCAATAATTGTTTTTTTTATTGATTTCTATGAAACTGCGCCCCCACTTGTGATTTTTGTCTCATATTAATCCAAGATCCAGTTATCATCATTGTATCCTTCTAATGAAGCGGGAAATCCACTATAGGAAATACCATAATTTATGGTTCCTCTCAAATATTTCATTTATCTGGTTAGAACATTCCAATGATCATGATACGGATTGTGTGTGTATCGACTTATTCTACCCATAGCATATGCTATATCGGGTCGAGTATAGTTCATAGATGCATAAGACTCCCAATAGTTTGAGCGAACTCCAATTGTGCTACACTCTATTTTTCACTAAGTGAAGATGAGCATCATAAGGAGTACTTACACATTTAACATCAACTTACCAAAATTTTTAAATAATATTTCTACATAATTCTCCCGAGTAAGCATTAAACCTTTATTATTCCTTATGATTTTAATACCCAGAATGATTTTTGCTTTACCCAAGTCTTTCATGTCAAAATGTGTAGATAAAAATATTTTGGTTTCATTTACATCAATACATGTACCAAAAATAACATCTGATCAACATGCAAGGAATAATGATAGATTCACCATGAATAGATTTAGTGTAAACACATGCATCTACTTCTATAAAAGAAAAAACCAACACTCATTATAACTTGGTTAAATTTCTCATGCCATTGCTTAGGAGCTTGCTTTAATCCATATGAAGATCTAAGAAGTCTTCATACTTTGTTTTCTTGACCAGGAGCAACACAACCCTTAGATTGTGTCATATAAATTCTTCTTCTAATTCGCCATAATGTTTTTTGAACATCCATTTGGTGAATAACGAGATTATAAATTGAGGCTAATTCAATTAAAATCCTTATTGAGGATATTCTAATTATTGGAGAAAAAGTATCAAAATGATCAATATTTTGTTTTTCATTAAAACCTTTTGCAACGAGTCTCGCTTTAAAATTATCAATAGAACCATCAGGATTATATTTTTTCTTGAAAATCCATTTACAACCAATAGGTTTTTCTCCCTTAGGAAGAGCAACCAATTCCCAAGTTTTAGTTTATAAAATAGAATCAATTTCACTTTTAATAGGTTCTTTCAAAAAAAAAAAATACTCTCCTTAGATGAAACTTCAGAGAAGGTTAAAGGGTCACTATCAACAAGATAATTATAGAAATCATAAGAATTATTGCTGATAAGATAAGTGTAGAAATCATTTTCAATAGAAGTTTCTTTTTTATCTCTTTTATTGCTTCTCAATTCATCACTTGAATTGTCAACACTGGTTATAGGTAAAGGGTTAAGAGAAATTGCATCGTTTTTTAGAGGAAATATATGTTTAAAAAATTCAGCATTTTTGGTTTCTACTATTGTATTCACATCAAGCACATCACTTTTTAAAACAAGAAACCTATATGCAGCACTATGCTCAGCGTAACCAATAAACATAAAATCATAAGTCTCAGATCCTATTCTTCTTTTCTTTGGTTCAAGAAAAATTACTTTAGCCCAAACACCCCCACACTATGCTCAGATCCTATATGCAGCACTATGCTCAGCGTAACCAATAAACATACAATCATATGTCTCAGATCCTATTCTTCTTTTCTTTGGTTCAAGAAAAATTACTTTAGCCAAACACCACCACACTTTCAAATATTTTAAGTTAGGAGAATAGCCCTTCCATAACTCATAAGGTGTCTTGTTAAATTTTTTTTTGGTGGTATTCTATTTTGTATATGGCATGCTGATGATATGGCTTCACCCCATAATTATTTGGAGCATTAGAACTTACAAGCATAGAATTCATCATTTCTTTCAAAGTTTTTTTTTTCTTTCGCCATTCTGTTAGATTGTAGAGAATAAGTGATGTCATTTCATGAATTATTCCTTCTTTTTCCGAGAAAACTAATTCCCCACCTCTATCTGATTTTACTCTTTTAATCTTCTTTTCTTATCTTTTTCTCTTCTTCATCTTTGTATCCAAGAAGCATTTCAAAAGCTTCATCTTTTTGTCTTGGCAAATAAATTTTAGTAGATGTGGAAAAACGGTCAATAAAAGTAACATAGTATTGTTTTCCTCCTCTAGTCATTTTTTGTTTTAAATCTCTTAAATCAGTATGAATTAAATTTAAAATTTCATGTTCTCTGTTAATCGAATTACAAGGTGTTTTTTTGTTTGTTTTGTCTTTGCACAAATTTCATATTTCATTAAAACTTGTATTTTCAATTTTTGAAATCAAACCTAGTGATTGCATCTTTTTAATATATGCAAAATTAACATGTGCCATAATTCTATAGACTCAATCAAATAAGAGGAAGAACTGGCCTTGTCATTTATAATATTTGAAACATTGAGTACACAAAGTCCTTGATTACAGCAACCCTTCCCAATAAAAATATCATTTTTTGTCATTACGATCTTATCAGATTCGAATGACACTTGCACTGCAACTTTACCCAATATAGATACAAAAACTAGATTTGCTCTATATTTTGAACATGCAAAACATCATTCAAAGTCAATATTTTGCTAAACATGAGTTTGAGAAGCACTTTTCCTTTTCCAAGAACTTGAGCAGGTCTTGAATCACCAAGAGATATGATCTCTTCTCCATCCCCTACTGTAGCATATAAGGCAAAGACATTTCTGTTCGCACAAATGTCCCTAGGAGCACCCGAGTCTATCACCCACTCCTTCACATTGGCCATTGGATTGGCTTGAGAAACGACAGCAACAATTACATCATTATTGAGACCATGTACTTCAATATGATGATGAGGCTTTTTGTTATTGTACCTATTATGATGATGAGGCTTTCCTTGCACCAAATTAGCCTTTGTAGCAATCCCCTTGACTTTGGCTGCCTTGATCTCCTTGCGCGTTGTATCTATAATGATAATATGCACAACAAGATCAGCAAGTGATGATTGCTTATCGTTGTGCTTAAGTTGTTGCTTGTAGTCATTCCATGATCCGGGTATCTTTTCAATGAGAGGATCGATAATGAATTCTTCTTGCAAATTGATCTTCTCAGCCTTCAAATCTTCCACCAACTTGTGAATAAGAGGAGAAGAAAGAGAAGAAAACGTGAATGAAAATTAAGAGTATCAATTTTGTAATAAAATCTTTTATATGTGATAGAAGAGATAAGTAAAAACAGTTTTTCAACTGATAATCAAATCAGCTTTTCCCTTTTAAGAGTTTTATTTCTTTTAACGGATAACACACTTCAAAATTAAAATTAGGTTTTTGTCAAAAAGGTTATTGAAATCTTTGAAAATTCCAAAAACCACACCCAATTCTTCAGAATTTCATCCTTTCTACCCAAAATATTGAATATATTTCATTTGACTACTTGTCTACCTCGGTCACTGTTTCGTTAAAAGCATACAGAATATTCCTGAAAAAGTTACCAAAAATATTATTTTAATTAAAGATTACTACCTGTATCCCACGAAGGATGCAACACATCCCTAATTTGGATGTCCCACAAAAGATACAATGCTTCTATAATTAGAAATTTTTTTTCTACAAAACTACCAAGACACTCTTACTTTTTTATTTTACATCACATCAACTCATCTCATTATTTTTTTTGTCCTCGTCTTTTTCTCACTCCTCTCCCTCAAAAATCAAAAGTGTTAACAAGTCATTTTCATAAAATTTAACACATAAATTCTCCATCCAAGTCAAAGTGTTACAAACTTCGGTAGACGAAGGGAGTATTACATAATACTCACCAAAACTTGAAAAATTCATCTACAAAACCCAAATTTTATTAATCTATCATCTTGATTATCTTTTTGAATTGTATGTCATCTTTTTTTATGCATTAATTTTATATTATTAGATAAAAACCTAGGTAAAAGCAAAATGAAGTCTCCTAGGCTTTCTATGAGGGGAGACTGAGTTCGCTTTGTTGTGGTGGTCTTTGTCACCGATATCTCGGCTAGTGAGTTCTGTTATCTCATGGGTTTGAATCAACGTTGCCCCTCCAATGTGATTGAGGAGGAAGTGGAGGAATACACTCGTCTGTAGGGGAGGAATATGAGACTAACTGATGAGGAGAGGGTCCCCATTGACCTTGGGGCGAGTCTGAGTGTAGATGTTGATGCACAAGAGTACTTGAAAGCAATGGCCAAGTTAACATAAGGTCGGAGTGTGTCTGTGGAGGTATTGAAGTTGCCACTCGTCTAAGGTGTGGGAATTGTCAGGCCGAGTTGATAGCAAGGCAATAGCAGACAATGTGTTCCTCTTTATCTTCCACAAAGAGGACCTCCATGGGGTCCTTGATGACGGCCCTTGGTTTTATGATAAGCACCCGCTTTTGTTTCGATGGTTTGAACGTGATAAACGTTTGGGGGATTATAGCTTCGACGTCATGGCGATTTGGATGCACGTAATCGCCTACCTCTTGGTTGCTTGCAACAGGGGGTAGCTGAACTAATTGGTAAGAAAATCGGTAAGGTGCTAAGTGTTGATCTCGACGACAATGGTGAGGCTAGGAGTAGCAGCCTTCGAGCCAAAGTGGAAGTCGATATCGATCAACCCTTGGTGAGGGGATCAATGGTGGTGCTCATTTGCGGCTCGGTGGCTTGGGTTCCCTTTAGCTACGAGCGTCTACCCCATTTTTTCTTTCGTTGTGGTGGGGGGTATTGGGTGTCTGATTGTAAATTGGATCCAGAATGGAGGCCAGATCAAGAAGAGGGTGCCGTTCATAAATTCAAGTATGGTGTTTGGCTTCGGGTCGTTCTCCCCTCTCCTTCAAAAGGAAATTTATCTCTAGGTGTCTGATAATATAAGGGGCTAGTTGGGCCTTGTTCTTGTAATGTCTTTTACAACCTGATCTCTTAACTCATCGCTAATAGACTTAAATCAGTCCTCCTTAGCCTTATCTCATCTACACAAGGTGCTTTTATTTAAGATCGTGTGATTTATGATAATGTGATTATTGCCTTGAAGTGCATGCATTTTTTGAGGAACAAAAGACAGGGGAAGTGTGGTCACTACGCCATGAAGCTAGATATGGCAAAGGCTTGTGACAGAGTGGAATGGAATTTGTAGAGCAAGTTATGCAGCGTATGGGTTTCTCCATTCGATGGACCCGGCAACTTATGCAATTTATTTCTTCAGTCACATACTGAGTCCTTGTATATGGACAACCGACTCTTGCCTTCAATCCTTCGAGAGGGATTCGCTAAGGTGATCCAATATCCTCGAATATGTAAGGTCCAAGTTTCAACGTAGAGGGGGATGAATAGGTTGTTTCATAAATTATTCTAACTTTTGGTGCGCAATACTAGTTCTTTGCAGACTACTTAGGTAGTCTGCAGATGAGGCTTGGTGGTCTGCTGTAGAGAGTTCAAACTCTTTGAGTTTATCTTGTTTGGATGTGATGATTTGTTTCTAACAGTTCTAAATATCAAGTAATAACGACAAGTAATAGACACAGTATTTGTACTGGTTCAAACACTCGTTATCAAATGATAATCGAGAGTTTAGCCAAGTCTTTCTTTGGTGACCAGTGTAGTCAAGCCAAGAGGTGAATATCATTATTTTCTTGTTTGTAGCTTATAAGAAACTTTTTTTTTTACAAGTTATGTACAAAAGATTGAGGACTCAGATCCTTTGTAAAGATTCAAACTCTGGACTCTGCTGCAAGATGTGTTTTTCTGCAGACTAGTGACACTTCTTTCACTGTGATCGTCACGAATTAGCTCTTTTGAGTAATCATTGAACTTATGATTGCTTTACACGCTTGTCTTTCAATCTTATTCAGTAGTTGTACTTCAATGAGCCTTAAGTGTTCCCTTTTATAGGCTCAAGGAACGAACCCAGCAAACATGGTACTATTTTTGATGTGACATTTTGCCACGTGTCCCCCACCATCTTGTTCCTGATGCTGACAGTCCACTTGTTTCAGAATTTGTGACGTTACTGTTTGCATCTCAAATCTTCGTTTGAATGACTTCAGACCTTTGACTCCATCTTAGCAACCATGTCTACTACACTCCAATCTGCTGCAACTTCTAGTCTGTATCTAGTATTGTAAGATCTAGTCTGCATTCTGCAATCTTAGTCTTCACCAAGTTCCTGTTGCAACCTCCAGTTTGCACCCAGATATGATACGCATTATGCTTTGCTATGTTGGTCCTTGTCTGCAAGCTCATTCCCAGATCCTGAAGCCTTTGATGATCTTTTGTTGCCCATTAATGCCTTAGCTGCTTATCCAAAAATGTCTTTAGTACTTTGCATCTGGTGGTTAACACAATGTCTTTCATTTGTAGTCGTCTTCTCCTCAGCATCCGTCCTAGACTATAACTATCTATTTGTTTTCTAGCCTAAACATGCTAACTATATGATTAATACATCTCAGTTTTGTTTCATCAATTTTTATATAATTGAAGGGATTGCACATTCCTATCAATCAACGCATAAATTGATGTTAACAAAACTGCTATGTAAACAACAAGATTACAACTATTCTCATAACTTTGTTACATTGTGTTTGAAATAAAAATAAAAAGAAAGAGCAATAAAGATGTTTATACTTACCTTTGATGTTCCTTTCCCTTGCTGCGCATCAGCCTTCGTTCTTCTTCTGATCCATTATTGCGCTTCTGAGGTCTTTCCTCTGTATCTCTGTGATGTCGTCTGCGTTCTTTAACAGACTGCTCCTCTATTTGCCTATGTCTTGAGGTTTGTTCCTCATGATGTCTGGATCTCTTTGCAGACCTTTCCTTTTCTTGTTCAGAGGCATGTCTTCTTTTTGTTATAGAAGACTTCTCCCCATGAGTCTCAACTGCAGTCCTCTACTGCTCAATTGCAGACTACTTTTCCCCCTTTTTATTGGCATCAAGGGAGGAAGTGAGAGCTTCAAGAGCAGTACACACAGCCTTGAGTTCAGAGAATATGTTCTTCTGAACTACTTTCAGTTTGATTTCAAGTAGTCCAAATTTGGTGTCGTTGATGCGAATGGTCTCATTGAGTTGTTTTTGGGTGGTCTGCAGAGCCTTGTTAAACTTTCGTTAGATCAGCTGTATATTGGCTTTTGAATTTGTCAAGATTGGAAGAGCTCATTTTGTAGTTGAAGGTTAAGGGCATTGACTCTTTGCATCTAGTTAATGACCCCTGTTGTTAGTTTGTCAAGTGAAGTTCGAAAGTCTTCGAAGCCTTGAGTTCTAGTTTGCCTTTCATGTTGAAATTCTTCTGCTATTGGCCGTAGAGTGTTAAGTAGCTCAGAAGTGCTTCTTTGTTCCATTTGCGCATGTTGTATATTTCTTGATCTATTCTTCCCAATTTGTATCCTGTAGTGTCCTATGAAGGTGAGGATTGTATCCTTTCTGCAGGTGGTCTTTGTTGAACTGAAATGATTTCAATGTCATCAACAAATGCATCCACCCTCATTTGTCATCATCAAATGTTTCTGATACACTGTTGCTTGGTATTCCTTGTATAAGTCCTATAGAGGGTGGATCTGCTTTAGTTTGCACCTTTCCAAATGAGGAATGTGGTGTAAACAAATGATTCGACAAACTTCGTAGAGCTAGACGATTGGGAGTTGCTTGCTCTGCCTCAGCTGCATCTTGTATAAAGTCTTCTGCATTCTTTGTCTCAGCTGCATTATTGATTAGTGATATAGCCCAGTTGGCTGTGGATGTAACTGTTATTAGATCTTCAACTGTGGGCAAGTCCTCTGTTTGTTCTTCAACTTCAGGGAGTTCCTTAGTAGTTTGTTCTTCGGCTTCGACTTCAGGACTGCATGATCTTCAACTTCTTCCTGTGATTCTTCTACTACAGGAAACTTTTCTTTTTGCAGTTCCACAGTTTCTTTTGATGCAGGAGTCTCTTCTTCTTGTAGTTCCACAGTTTCTTCTACAATTGGTGCTTCTTCATGTCCTTCATCAGCTTCTTGTTCTGCTGCAGAAGATTTTGTTGCAGATGGTTCGTCTGCAAGTTCCTCTGTTTTAGATTCTACTGCATGAGACTACGCGGTGGTCTCAACTGCTCTAGTTTGTTTCTGAACACCTTCTTCAACAACTTGATCGATGATGTCATCATCATTATCATCATCATGAGTATCAGGATGATGTTGACCACCACCGTCATTACCATCATCGCCTGATGGCTGATGTTCTTCTACTTCAGGTCTTGCAAGATAATCGTATATCTCCTGAGTAGCCAATTGAACATACTTGGGTAGAATGCGTTTTAGCTGGGCTTTTACTTCAGGAGTATGCACGAACTCAATGTGTTTTAGTTGTGCCTGCTTGTGCCTCCTTGTTTTCAAGGTGGAGTCCTTCAATTTAAGAGCTCCACTGAATAAAATGTAAGGTTCCTTTGGTCTTGTTCATCTGTCGTCTTCCTTCTTCTGTAGTTCAATCGATTGATGGACTTCCGGTGACATTACATCAATCTCTCCAATAAGTGTTTATGACTTATCTGGATTGATTGTGCACAAGGTTCTTGGTCCTTATGGGATTAGTTTTGTTTTGGTAGACCTTGTAGGTCTTTTGATAGGAAGTTTGTGCTGCTTGACAAACTATTGGATCATCCCTTGTGCTTTTGCCTTCTTCTGTATTTCTGCTTGTGGTGATTTGCCTAGTAGTTGATAGGTTGAAATAGTGTGATGTTGAACTCTTTCTTCTAGAGCTCTAATCGTCTACAGAACTGCTTTAATGACCTTTTCTGGAGAAGGTCTTGTAGGTCTTATTTCAGTGGGTGTAGTTTATCATATCTCAGTTGCAGTAGATGGATGGACTTCTGTAATTGTGGACAAATCCATTCCAATATTAGAAATTGGAATGATTGCTCTTGTGGTTATCTCTTATGTAGTTGACCTAATTGTAAGTGATCTTGCAGCAGCAGTGGGCTGAGGTAGTCCTGTCTGCTATAATTCGTTGAGATTTGCTTCTATTTGCTTTATCTCGTCCTTTGAGTATCCTTGTGCAATAACTCTTGCCTCAGTTGAGCTCGTGGTCCTTCCCTAACTTCTTGGTAGCTCTTTTGAGCTTCTAGGATAAGGTTTGAAGGTTCTCATCTACTCCGGCTTTTAAAAATTCCAATGCCACATTGGTGCAGCTAATTCAAGTGCCTTTGGTGATAGGGTCTTTGACGATGACGGTTCAACAATAGGTCTCGTCTGCACTACTGTAGATTGTGTTTCTACATCCATGTCAGTTGACTCTGCAACTGGATGATCTGAGACTGTGCTCGTTTGAGGTTTGCATAACGAGTTTTCTCTTGGCTTCCCTGAGCTTCTTCAACTTGGTTGGTTGAGCCTTGCTGACTTGTTGTCTTTTTGTCTTTGATAATGCTGCAGTGGTATGCACTAATGCTTTCTGTGGGTGGTCTACAGACTTTCTTCTGATCTGCACACTTGCAGACTATTGTGACTGTTCTGCTGATTTGATGACGGTCTGCACAGCTGCAATCTTCTTTGTAAGTCTAATAGGCTGCTTGCCTATTTTCTTGACATCTGTTTGGTCACCGTCCATGGCCTCCTTTCCTTTTCAGAAAGCTTCAATTTTTATTTGAGAAAGGTGCTGATAATCCTTCCAAACAGTGATTGCTTTGATTGCACCACTTTTGCAAGGTGATAAATGAGAAATTTTGTCCAATTGACTTCATATCCTGTGAGAATAACACACATGATTTCTTATTGATCAGTGGTGATCTGATCTTTACTGAATTCTCTGTAGAGAATGACTTTGTTGACAATATTCGCAAGCATCTTGTGTTGTTTGGATAAGAACTTCTTCATGGTCCTTATCCCTTCATTTCACCTCTCTTCGACCAGCATGACATGTCTTTCTATTGTCACTATTTGCAGGTGGAATGATCCTTGATCTTTCTTTTGGTAAGTTGAAAAACTGAGCAAAGTCACCTTCCTTGATATAGATTGCAACTTTCTTTGGAGTAGAGCTATAAGAAATCAGTGGTAGGTTATATGTGACTTTCGACTTTTCAATGAAATCAAGTACTTCATCGTTATAGATTCTGTTTGTACGTTCGTAGAAGTACTTGAGTCCGGCTTCTTCTCTCAAAGTATTGAAATCGAACTCAACACTAGTTTGTAGTTCGACTTTCTTTGATGGGCTTGATTGCTCATTCGATTTGGTGTTCTTTGAGACCTTTAAAGGAGTGTTGGGTTTGATGAAAATGTCAAGTTTCGAAAGTGAATTTGAGAGAACTGAAAGTCATGGTTTTGCAGTTTTTTTGTGCAGTAGAGGGTTTCAAGAGAATCAGAACGTTTTGAGAGAGTACAGTGTTTTTCATTCCAAAAAATTTCTCTTTTTATAGTTTTCAGAAATATTACCGTCGTTAGAAATTTCTAACCGTTATGCAGTATCAGTTAATTATTTGACCGTTGCGTGATTTAAGGAAAATAGTTTTATAAACTTAATATTCTTTCAAAAATAAGTGTAGTAAAGCAATATTGTTTCTAGTCTGCTTCCACATGTGCAGCAAGCAGTAGAGCAATAATGATATTCTGACCGTTATGCAATATCAGTTATAATATTTTGACCGTTGCGTGATTTAAAGAAAATCGTTTTATAAACTTAATATTCTTTCAAAAGTAAGTGTAGTAAAACAATATTGTTTATAGTCTGCTTCCACATGTGCAACAAGCAGTAGAGCAATAGTGATATTCTGCATTGTAAATAATGCTAGTCTTCTTTCTACATGTGCAGTAGAGCAGTTGAAACATTTAGGCCATTTTATTATTGTAAATCAAGTATACCTAATTCTTCTCTAAATTGAGTAAGTTTACTCTTATCGAGAGGTTTCTATAAAAATATCTGTAATTTATTTTTCTGTTGGAATATATTCTAATTTAATATGACCTTTTTGCACATGATCTCTGATAAAGTGATATCTGACATTAATATGTTAGATTCTTGAATGAAAAACTAGATTTTCTGAAATTGTCATTGCAGACGTGTTGTTACAAAATATAAAGATTTCAGATAGTATTATACCATAGTTTGCAAGCTGTGATTTCATTCGTAGTATTTGTGCAACACAACTTCCTGCAACTGTGTACTCAGCTTCTTTAGAAGAGGTTGACATGGTGGTCTGCTTTCTTGCTGAATCAGAAAATTAATCTTACACCAATAAATTGACATGATCTACTTATGTTTTTCCTGTCAACTCTATGACTTGCAAAGTCTGTATCTGAAAAACCTATCAATGTAAAGTCTGATTCCCTTGGATACCATACACCAAGGTTTGGAGTTCCTTTAAGATATTTCGGGATTTTTTTTACGACAGTGTAGTGAGATTCCTTGGGATTAGATTGATACCTTGCACAAACACAGATTGAGTATTGAATGTCTGGTCTGTTTGCTGTTAGATATAACAATGACCCGATTACTCCTCTATACATGGTTTGATTTATCTTCTTCAATGTTCATCTTTATCTATTTTAATTGATGTGCTTATGGGAGTTTTCATATGACTAGCTCTTTTAAATTTATTTTCACATAGGAATGTTGAGAGGGTTTCATACCATGTCGTAGGTGCTTGTTTTAATCCCTATAATATTTTATCTAACCTATATATATATATTTTGGATATTCAGAATCTTCAAAAATCAGGAGATTGTTCAATATAAACTTCTTCTTGAAGTTTTCCATTTAGACTTTTTACATTAATTTGATAGACTCTAAATCCTTGATATGCAGCATGGATAAGAAACATTCTTATGGTTTCTAATCTCGTTATAGGAGCAAATGTTTCATCAAAGTCAATTCATTCTTCTTGTGAGTATCCCTTAGCAACTAACCTAGCTTTGTTTCTGATGACTATTCCATTTTCATCAGTTTTGTTCCTAATACCCACTTGTAGTCTACAACTCGATAGTTTTTGGGTCTTGATGTTAGGTATCATACTTTATTTCTTTGGAACTCATTTTTTTCCTTGTTGCCTCTATGAGTATTCTATTTTTTTCCTTTCAGCAACACCATTTTGTTGAGGTGTTCTGGGTGCTTAAGAAGTTGTGTTTGATTCTATGATCATTGCAGTAGATGCCTATTCCTGTTTGATCAAATTTAATGTCATGATCATTTTTATTGTGATTACTTCTATGTCTTTTTCATTTTGAATTTGTCTAAGAAACCTAGTCAGCAGACTACAAGTTTCTTTTTTTTTTTTATGTAAAAACATTACCCATGTATATCTTGAGTAATCATATATTATAACTAGAGTGTATTTCTTTCTATTTAAATTTTTTATCTCTACTAGACCAAAGAGATCAATGTGTAGTAATTTCAGAATTCTAGTTGATTCCGAAGCGTTTAGGGGTTTAAAACTTGCTCTAGTCTGCATAGTTTATCCTTTTTAAATTTTACTTGTAGAAGTCCTCTCACTAGGTTTTTTGAGGATAATCTGATCATAGCTTTGAAGTTAAGATGAGCTAACCTTTTGTGCCATAGTCAGTTTGTGTCCTCAGCTTAATTAGTATAGAAACATGTTATTTCTTTTGAGTGTGTGATGAGTCAAAGTGTACTGCATAGATGTTTCCTTCTCTTATACCTATCAATTTGACTTCTTGTGTGATCTTATCCTTGACTTGACATAAATTATGAGTAAATGATACATCATAATTTTTGTCACACAGTTGACTAATAGAAAGCAAGTTATGTTTTAATCTTTTAACATAAGTTACATTTCTAAATATTAAGGAAGCTGTACCAAGAGTTTTATAACCTTTAGTTGTACCTGCTTTTCCTTCTCCAAAGATGACAAGAGGTCCTTTTTTCTTTCTGTAGTCCTCAAGGATTGATTTATTTTCTGTCATATGTCCTTAGCATCCACTATCAAGATATCATATTCCTATTTTCTTTTTCTGCATCAAAACATAGAGATCTTGTACATGATACCCACTCATATGTTAGTTTTTGAAATCCACACTTAATTATTTTCTTGTGGGAATTTCAGCATTCGAAAGACTTGTGACCAAATTTGTCACAGGTGTAGCAGTATATCTTTGATCTTATGGTGTTTAGTGGTCTGCTTCATTTCGTCTACTACATTTGACATGAGCAGGTGACTTAAGTGTGGTTTTTTTCGTGTTGTTCTGGAGAAGTTATTCTACACCGAATAATTAGATTCATGCTTTGCTTCATGAGGCCTTTCATCAATTCTTTTTCTACAATTCTTGGCCTTCTGTATCTTATTATGCTTTTCATCAGTACGTGCTGATAGTCTGCTCCAGCCTTTTTGAGTTTGAGCAGTAGAGATATGTATTGTCTGTGCAGTAGAGATATGTATTGTCTGTGCAGTAGAGTTTTTGCTCTTTTGCACATCTGTTGCAGTTGAGGTATTCCTCTTGTGTAGAGTTTTTGCAGTAGTCTACTTTATTTTCTTGGTAATGACTTTTTCATTTGATTTATTATTTAGCCAGTCATTATATCCTAATCCTATTTTATCATGGGAGGATTGACCTGTGTTAAGCAATTTCTGCAAACTCAAGGTCTTTTCATTCAAAGCATCTACTTGTTTATGAAGCTCAGAATTTCTTAAAGTAAGTGCTTCCACTACTACATTGAGAAGTTTCACTTTTTCATTTGTTTCTATTAATTCTTCTTGAGTATTTATTAGACTGGTGTTAATCTCCTCATATGTTAAATTGCATTTTTCTTTGAGACTTGCAATTTGCTTAAGATTTTCTTTATTTTTCTTCAAAGGGGAAATAAAGTTCTTAGAGGTTTCTTGAAGTGCTTCCTTCAAATGCTCTATGGTGACGTCTGAATCAGAAAGATCAAATACCTATTGTTTTTCATCATCCTTAGCCATGAGACATAACTGAGCGTTTGAGATTGTGTCTTCATCATCATCAGTCTGTATCGCTCCATGTCTTTGCAACATAGGCTTTGCCTCTTTCTTTTCTTTCAGAATTGTCTTTGTTGTGGTTCTTTTTGAATTTAGGTGCAGACAAGTCTTGTGATGGTCGTCTACATTGTGCAGCAAAGTGTCCTGGTTTACCACAGTTGTAGCAGACTTCCTTTTCTTTTTCCTTTGTCTTTGAGGGAAAGTTCTTTTTGAAATTCCTCTTCTTCAATAGCTTCTTGAATTCTTTCCATGAATGCAAGCTCTTCAGACAGTCCTTGTTCACTTGCAGACGAGGTATCAGTGGTCTCCTCTTCTGCCATGGACTTCAAGATTTTTGCAGACGAGGTATCAGTGGTCCACTTGTTTTAGAATTTGTGTCGTTGCTGTCTGTATCTCAAATCTTCGTTTGAATGACTTCAGAACTTTGACCCCACCTTAGCAATCATCTCTACTGCATTACAGTCTATTGCAACTTTCAGTCTGCATCCGGTATTGTAAGACCTAGTCTGCACTCTGCAATCCTAGTTTTCATCAAGTTCCTGCTACAACCTTCAGTCTGTACCCAGATCTGATGCACATTATGCTTTGCTATATTGGTCATTGTCTGCAAACTTTTAATGGTCTTTTGCTATCGATAGAGAAGCTTTCTGGTAGATACTGGGCATGAGGTAGCAACGTGACATTGGCATGTATCTGGGAATGCCTGCAACATACGGGAGGTCCAAGAAGTCCATATTTGCAGGAGTTCGGGATAGAATGAGTCATGCTCTACTTAAGTGGGATAACAAGCTTCTTGTCCTTTGTTGGGAAAGGGATCCTCAGCAAGGCCGTTCTCCAAGCAATCCCATTATATATTTATCCCATTATATATTTATGTCATGCTTTCGTGTCCCCGAGTGTTTAATGGAGGAGCTACAGAAGATATTTTTCCCATTTTATATGGGGGTCGAAGGTGGGGAGATCGAAGATCCACTACATGAGCTGACTGAGGAGTCCCAAATCGTAAGGAGGCTTGGGGCTATGTGAATTTGATTGCTTTAATGACGCACTATTAGCTAAACAATTGTGGCGGAACTTTGAATTCCCGGACTCACTTGCTACTCGATTGTTGAAAGCTAAATATTTCCAGCATAATTCAGTCATGGAAGCACGACTTGGTAATAACCTTCCTATATCTTTGGCGAAGCATCTTATCAGCTAAATCCCCACTTCACCTTGGTCTGGTAAGAAGTGTGGGATCAGGTGAGGACACGAAGCTCTTTGGCGACCCTGGGTCTTTAACACCCAAGGATTCTGCATCTCCCATGGCTAAAGCAACCTCCCTGCCGATGCCCTAGGTAAGGTCCTCCTTGATGACTCGTCGGGGCAGTGGAACATTGCCTTAATTAGGGAAAACTTCTCTGAAGATGTGGCTGAGGCGATTATTAAAACACCGTTGGGGATCTCAAGATGTCGTGACTGGTGGTCTTGGAATTTAGAGGAGAAGGGTTTGTTCTCGGTGAAAAGCGCATAAAAGGCTGCATTTCGCTTCATGTTTTTAGAGGAGGACAATGGTCAGATGCCGAATCCAACATGGCATCGTTTATGGAACCTGGATGTTCCCCCGAAGGTGAAGGTATTTTTATGGCGTGCTTGCTGCAATAGACTGCCCACAAGTCTGAATCTGGTTAAACGAGGGATGAACATTAACCCATCTTGCCCAATGTGTTGTAGTTGCCCTGAGACGGTTTCCCATTCTCTAATTGGATGTTCAGCGGCGAGACAAGTTTAGGATCCTGGTTCCTTCCAGCTCTTCCAGGTTCGACTTCCAATTGCTTCAGGGAATGGTGGTTCTCCATCATGAATTGTATGGATAGAAGGCAAGCGGCTCTGGGAGCTGTGGTACCGTATAACAGTTGGGCTAACAGAAATGCTTGTGTCCATGACCTTCAAGTTAAGCCTCCAGGTCTTGTCTTGAAACTGTCGAAGTCTGTAGTCCATGAATTCCACACAGCCATGGAGAGACGTAAGCAGGCCATGGTTGTCGATCCTAGTTCTAACTCTGTATAGGTTCCTCCTCCTGTGGAGTTCCATATAGTCAATGTTGATGCAACTGTCAGACGGGATGGTTGTACCAATCTCAGGGTGGTAATTAGAGATCACTCCGGATGTGTTGTGCGGGTGTTAGGTAGGAAGATGCTCCAATCAGACGAACCCGTTGTTGACTGGTTGGAGAATGTTTGGCAATTCGGTTTGGTTTCGAGTATGCGAGGTCTTTGGGCATGGAACGTATACTAATCGAATCTGATTGCCACATTGCGGTTAGAATGTTTTGCTCAGGTTCAGGGGATATGTCGTTGCAAGGACGGGTAATTGAAGGCTGTTTGTCCCTGGGGAGATCATTCAATCTGGTTCGTTGCTCTTGGATTAATAGGAATGCTAACAGATTAGCACATGAAATAGCAGCCTATGTATCCACAAATCTTGGGGTTGGGAGTTGGAATGACTCCACTTTTCGGTGTGCCCTTGACTCTTGTAATGTGATGTTGGAGCAATGAAACCTCCACAATGGGCCTTATCAAAAAAGAAAAAAGAAAAAAAAAAGGATATGTAGCTTGAAACGATGCTCCAAAAGGATGATCATATAATTTGCATGATGTCAGATTCAGATAAGGACAGCTTACAGCTTGAATTTTTGTGTCCATTAGAAGTGATATTTTTCTTCCTTGAACTAACCAAATTGTGTGTAAATATTGCCTCTCCGCAGAAGAAAGGTTTTTCTGTTATACTCTCGGATATGTGCCCCCCGGTGTCCGGAATCAGAACTCGGGATGCAGCCTTATCCATTGAGTTAGGTATGAGGGCCCTTGATCTGGCCGTAGGCCAAGCTTCCATAGACAAGGGAGAACAGACTTACGGCCATGAGGAAGGCAATGGACTGTTGGTATCCTGGGGTAACCTTGTTATAAAGCTTTTGGAGAGTGAAGATACTCAAGGTAAGCTCTCTTGGATAGAACTAAGGTTCTCTTTTTGTTATAATAGATTTCATTGTCACCAAACCTGCGTATAATTTGTATTATAATAGGAGAAATCGGGAAAAACAGGAGAAATCGGGAAAAACATAAATAATTCGGGGAAAAATTGAAATCTGGATTTAATTCGTAAAATACATATAAAGGGGAAAGTATAGATTTTTAAGTATTTCTAATTGAGAGCAGTGATTTGCCCCATAAATTTCTGTTTTATTTTTTTCCCATATTACTCATCATGTCGTTCTAATGCCATATTTTGCCTTGTAACTTTGTAGTGTTTTTCTTCATTCTCTACGAAATTTTTCCGTATGTAAGGATTACTAAATTAAACGTGTATCCGTATTTGGTTACTATATTACTAGTTGGGCATGATCCTGTTTTGAAACTTTGTCGATACTTGCAGAATTCGGCAAAATATGCACACCAATCTTCAGGAAATCTTCGTGGTTGCGACCTAAAGCTACAAGATCATCTTCAAGAGAAATATATCTCATTTGTCAAGGATTACGCTGATGGCTCGGCTTCCAGCTTCCGATAGATTTAAAACCAGTCAGGTAGCCAATTTGTCTGCTAAGATGCTTCAAAAGCAAACATGTTTTTTCCCTGATGTTTGCTCTTGGACCAAGAAAGCGGACGGAACAAAGTGAACCTTTTGTTTGATTCAACTCTGCTATACAAATATTGATTCACATTATCCCTTTCCTGCGACAAGAATGTAAAATGAAAATCTTCTACTTCTCTTTGTCGCTATTGGCTCTAGAAAATTTGCTTCAAATTGGAGTCACAAGTTTTGGTTATAATTGAAGCATTTGTTTCGATGTTGGATGTCCTTTTTCAGGCAAATTGCAATATTCTTACATTTCTTGCACTGCATATTGGCCGCTGATAGTAAGGAATATGATGTTACTTTGCATTTCAGATTTTGTATGAATAATAAAGAAAAGAGATATATTGGTCTAGATGACGGTTGATGATAATCCTTCAGTGGTGGAATATAGTATAGCGTAGATCTCAATCTTCCTTGATGTAACTCTCGATGTTGTCTCTGGAATTCATCGTCTCAAATTGGATCGGCAGCTCTTCCCTCAATCTTTGGAAAGTGATATTTCGTTGTGGTTTTTTATAGAAAAATAAACAATAACTAATTTTTTCAAAATAGCGAAGTATTGCACATCAGTGACAGGCATGCCCATGTCAAGCAAACACACCCAGCACGGTTCGTGCTCAGGAACTTTTGGAAATGTTGTCACATGGATTGTGCATAGTAGGCATGGGTCGTGCCAATGATAACAAAATCATGTAATTTTCAAACTCGCATAACTTTTATAATTTATTCTTTTTTTTTTCGGTTTGTTTTCTTTTATTTTTAATAGATAGTAGAACATTAAAATCATCTTCAAACATTCCAAAATCTTCTTGAAAGTTGCAAAATATTCGTAACACTAAAAATCTTTGATTTCTTCAACTTTGTAATGAAAATAAGAAATACGATAATATCGACACTCTAAATAATAAAAGGAACTGAAACGATATAAATTAACATTTAAACTTCATATAACACCAGCAGCTTTGACTGAAAAAACAATACATGTTTACAAACACATCATTCAACATTAGAAAGAATTGTAGAATAAGCACTACTAATGTGATGGCTATGTGATGATGATTTGGTCTGTATTCCACATTGCGGTGGTCCAATGATTTGATTTGAAGGATGTGAATTCTTTTGTTTTCACTCTCTTGGAAGTTCTTCTTGAGTATATTTAGACTAGTCAAGTTGAGCTTTTCGAGTTCCCCTTTATATTGGATTGTCTTTGCAAATTAGTGGCACGTGTTTGGTTTCCATCGTCTTCTTTCTTTGATTCGACCTCATCTTTGGTTTATATCTCAACCTCAGTGACATTTTCTTGAAAGTTTTCATTTTGTTCCTTCGACAAACTTATCTCAAAATCCTCATCCTCCCATTCATTAGGAAAGTGATCAGTTTCGTCAAAGATAACATGTATACTCTCTTCTACTAGCAAAGTTCTCTTGTTCTAAACTTTGTAAGCCTTTCATGTGAGGAATAACCAATAAGCACTGCTTCATCGCTCATTGCATCAAATTTCCCTGTTATTTTGCCATTGCAAAGCATATAACAATTGAACCCAAATTTTCTAAGATGTACTATGCTAGAATTTCTTCCATGTAACATTTCATAAGATGTCTTTTTCAGAGTAGGTCAAATCAAAGCTCTGTTTAAAATGTATGTAATCGTGTTGATTATATCTACCCAAAAATTCCTAGATAGTTCACAATCAATCAACATTGTTCTAACGATCTCCCCAAGGGATCCGTTTTTTCTTTCAACCACTCCATTTTTCTATGGTGTCCTTGGAGATGAAAACTTGTGATCTAAACCACGATCCCTACAATAATCAATGAAATAAGCATTGTCAAACTCCATCCCATGGTCAGTTCTAATGGAAATGAGTTTTTGTCCAAGTTTGTTTTCAATGAGAATAAGGTTTTGAATTCATCAAATGTGTCATTTTTTGACAAATCTACTTTCACTTCTACACTTGATTCTCATTGGTCTACATAAATCCATATGTATCAGTTCAAGAGGTCTAAAGATACTTATCACATTTTTAGATATAAATGAGGACTTAAAATGCTTATCTTTAACACATGCTTCATAAGAAGGTTATCAAGCAGTGCGTAGTCCAAATGTTCATACCTAATTAAAGGCAACCATTCACCAAACCCATTTTTTGAGTTTATCAAGCAGTGCGTAGTTAGCATGTCCCAGTTTCTGGTGCAAATAATTGAAGTGTCTTCTTGAGCACTCATATAAGAAGGTTTCTCTTCAGGTACCTCATCCAATGTGATTTTGTAACAATCCTGACTCTTTTTCCTCGAAACACGACCTGATCACTCTCATAACATAATGGTTAGCATTGAACATAACCTCATTACCTTGGTTACACAACTGTGAGACGCTAGGTAGATTTTCTTTGAGGCCATCTATAGCAATCACTATAGCATTTTCATGATGGAATATATTAGCGATAAAACAAATCTGTCCCTATGTCCAAAAAATTGCAACGGATTCCGTGTCTAAAAAATATTTGCGACGGAAAAGTCAACATCCCTCGCTAAAATATTCACAGTTGCGATGGCATCTGTTGCCTCGTGATTTTCATTTCTTCCATAACAAAAAATTCATTTTAAAATTTTTTTATCTAATATTATAGAGATGAAGTCCATTGTAGAATTTTAAAAATTCTCAAGACATTTGAATGAAAATTTAAATTTTGTAAAAAAAAAAAAAAAAAACAAAAAGATCTTTAGCAATGAAATCGATGGTAGATCTAATTTTTTTTAAAAACTTATCATTAAAATAGCTAAGTGTAAAACACATATTGGCGATGGATCTATCGCTAAATGGGTCAATAATTATTCTAAAATAATATATTTATCTTTTCTTAATCTTTTGCTATGGAATGTGTCACAAATATATTTATTTTAGAAAATTAAATTAATTAATCTCGATGGATATCATCGCAAATTTAGTCTTTTTACTCCAAAAAAAAGCATTTTTTTAATGTTGATACATGCTTTTTTTGTATGATTTAAGATTAATCATCCTTGCACCAAAATAAATCAATTGTAACATACCTTATAAATTGTTTTTAAATACTAAGAATGTTTAAATATTCATAAATCATTATGAAAAGTATAGTTTGAGAGATTTATGTCATATTATGGTGTTTTGGAACAATAAAATACGTGACAAACTCGTTATAATGAAAAACAATCTTGTCTTAGATTAGGGTTTCTAGGTTTTTAGTTTACAACGGATCCATCGACTGTTAACTCAAAATGTTAATTAAAGTTTTAATTGAAGACTCGACTGTTAACTCAAAATGTTAATTAAAGTTTTAATTGAAGACAGAAAAAGGAATATGCAACAAAATTGCATCGCTGATTTGGGTTAAATTCTTTTTTGAATGTCTACAACGAATTCTGTCGAAAGGATGTAAAAAATGACTATTGTGATGGATCCATCGCACCTCATCTCAGATTAATAAACTACCATCTTGATAGAAACAAAAACAAATCACATACCACATCTCACATAAATACATCACACACCACTGTATCTCCCCTCCCCAAAGTCGTTGCCCACCACCCTATCGCCAATAGCCACCGTTTACCATTGTCGTCCGTCACGCTTCGATCCTGGCTAACCTTGCCCGCTCATTTGTGTCTCTCATCCGAAGGTAAGGGAGTAATTTTGGGGACTTAATTACTTTGGTTGAAACTCATAGGTTAAGTTGTTAATTGTTTGATTATCAATTGTGATTGATGGGATGCGTTGGATTGGATGATTGTTGTCTAATTGTGGATGGGCTATTTGGTGAATAGATGAGGATATGGAAAAGGTCAAATCTAAAATTTGAGGTTTCAAATTATAAGATTCACAAATACAACCTAGAGAGGGAGAGGGTGTATAGGTTGTTTTAAACTTTTCAGTGCAATGCAACGATATGTTTATTTCAAATACACTGATGATCTTTGCAGACAACCAAAGGTGTCTACTGTAGAGACTTATACTTTGAGAGTATGTCTTTGTTTACTATTTTGATTGATTTCTACCAGTTCTAAAAATGAAGAGTAATGGAAAGCAAGTAAAGAACACATGATTTTATACTGGTTCACACACTCGTTATCAACTGACAATCGAGAGATTAGTCCAGTCTTCTCTTGATGATCAGTGTAGTCAATCCAAGATACACTGATGATCTTTGCAGACTACCAAAGGTGTCTACTGCAGAGACTTATACTTTGAGAGTGTGACTTTGTTTGCTATTTTGATTGATTTCTACCAGTTCTAAAAATGAAGAGTAATGGAAAGCATGTAAAGAACACAGGATTTTATACTGATTCACACACTCGTTATCAACTGATAATCGAGAGATTAGTGCAGCCTTCCCTTGATGATCAGTGTACTCAATCAAAGAGGTGAGTTCACAATCTTCTTATTTTTGGCTTAAAAGACAATCCCTTCACAAGTTTACAACTTGCCAAATGCAAAAAACCCAGACCCTTGCACAGGTCCCTCTCTGAACTCTGCATAGCTTTATTCTTCAATATAGATTAGTGAACTCTCTTCTTTTTGTTTTCTTTAATTCAGCTCACTTGAATAGCTTTGGATTCAGATTTCTCATATGCCCTTGTACATTCAATAGTTCAACAACTGTAATGTTCTATGACCTCTTTGATCCCTTTTTATAGGCTGAGTAAAAAAAGCCCGTGGCTGTACTTGATCTGATATTGACAACTTGTCTCTTAGCAACACATGTCGCCCCTTCATTGATGTTGATAGATCAACTTCATTCTAATCATCGTAGAGTTTCTCCATATATCAAATCTTCGATTTGACCAATCCTTTATTCCTTGTCCAACCTAGCAACCATCTCTGATGCACTCAATTTGCTGCAACTTAGTCTGCACTCAGTACCGTTAAGACCTCGTTAGCATCCGATCACTGCTACAACTTCTCTATTAAGGGTCTTGAAGATATGTTTTTTTGTCCTTGTGTCCATCGACACCAAATCCTAGTCATCCTTTTCATGGAGCTTTGGGCTTCTCTATCTGTCTCGAAGCATTACCTAGATCTAGCATCTTGAGAATATATGTTCAAACAATCGTTGTCATATGACCAACGAAGACTTAATCCAGTCTTTCCTTGGTGACCAGTGTAGTCAAACCAAGAGATGAGTTCTCTTTCTCTTTATTGTAGGCTTATAATTACACAACTTGCTAAGGAAAGAACCTAGATCATTGAACAGATCTCGTGAAAGTCTCTACTGGAGATGATGTTCTTGATGTAGCTCTTAAGAACGATTCTCAATCACTCTGAGGGAGTCTCATAATCATCATTAATCTTCTCAGAGCTTGTTTGATCCCCTTTTATAGGACTCAGGGAATTAGAATCCGTGACTATACTGTTTCAACATTGACAGCTGTTTGTGTTGTCCCCTATGTGAATCCTTAGTGATGTTGAAAGACTTCCTCACAACATTCTTCAACATCATATGGAATTTCAAACATCAAATCATCTACAGGCTCTGCTGCACCTAGTCTGTTGCGCTTCAGCTTCTACTGTAAGCCATCTTTGCTGTATCCAGTCTTCTTTATTTCTGACTTGAGCTTGATCCTAGATGTTGAATGATTTATGGACTTTTGTTGTCTATGTATATCCCAATTACTCATCTAGAACTCTTTGTAGTGGTCTACATCCAAGTGATCCATATCGTCTTCCTCCGACAGTGATCGTCTGCTACTCTGCTACAAGCCTTCTAACTTCCAACTCACTAACCTATTTCTCAACCTAAATAACTAACCATTAACATATCACTCTAAAGTTTTGTTTATCAATTTCTATACAACTGAAGGGATTACACATTCCTAACACTATTAACAATAAGAGTTAATTTATTATCATGAAAAGAAATATAGCAAGTTCACATATGTGACTAGGAGATATTACATTCTTTTCAAAGTAGAAACTATTTTGACATCTTTCAGAGTAAGAATATTATCTGAGATAAAGTCAAGTAAGTTGTTCCAACTTGTGTGTTTTTGGATGTAACTCCATTAACAACTATAATGCTGCTATTCACATCCTTTACACCCTTGAGTTTTTCCTTGTTCTGATAGATATGATATGTAGCATCAGAATCAAGCCCCAATTTGAAGACTTGTTGGTACTTATTTTTGTAACAATTGTAACAAAGTTCTTAGGCTCGACTTTGTCAACAATCATGTTGACATCTTTCCTTGTATCGTCGGCTTTGATTGGAAACTTACATTCTTTCTTCGGATGGCCACATTTGCCACACTTCTTACATTAAACTTTTCAGCGTTTATTTTTCTTTGACTCAAAACTCTTGAGTTCATCATATTTGTAAAGTCCAAGATATAACCTAGAGGGGGGAGAGGGGGGGGGGGGGGGGGGGGCGAATAGGTTAATCCGAGTTTTAATAATTTTAAGCAGCGGATTATAACTTTGTAAACCACTCTTCTATGCAAACTACTTGGGTAGTCTGTAGCTAACACTTCAAGGTCTGCTGCAGAGACTCCAATTCTTGGAATTTATCTCTGTTTGGCTATGAAGGTTGATTTCTAACAGTTCTAGATACTAAACGATGAATGCAATAAAAGACACAGTATGTATATAGGTTCAGATATTTGTTATCAATTGATAAACAAGAGCTTAGTCGAGTCTTCCCTTGGTGACATGCGTAGTCAAGCCAAGAGGTGAGTATCACTATTTTCTTATTTGTAGCTTACAAGACAACTTCTTTTTACAAGCTAAACAACTTGCAGAAAAGATAAAGACCCACAATCTTCACACAGATTTAACAATCTGAACTCTGATGCAAAGGGTGTTCTTCTGCAAACTAGTGAACCCTTCTTTATTGTGTTTCACGATTCAGCTCTCTTGAGTAATCTTTGAATGTTGATTGTTTTGCACACTTGCCTTTCAATCCTTATTCAACAACCTTAATCAAAGAGCTTCCCCGGTTTCCTTTTATATGCTGAGGAAAGAAGCCTATGTAGCATGACATTGTTCCTGATGCTGACACCTTGCCACTCGTGTCCCCCACCATCTTGTTTCTGATGCTGGCAGTGCACTAACTCCAGAGTTTATGCCTTTGTTACTTTAACTCAAATCTTTATTTGTCTGACTCCAGACCTCTAACCCCACCATCAGCAACCACCTCTATTGTACTCAGTCTGCTGCACCTTAGTCTACAAACTGTATTGTGAGACCTCATCTGCACTAGTCCCTATTGTAACCTCATTTCAACACATCTGTTGTACATGGATGCATTTTGTGTTGGTCTTCCCTACAAGCTCAGTCCTATATCCTGAAGACTTTGATGTTGTTTTGTTGCTCATTAATATCTTAGTTGTTCATCCAAAGTCCTTTATAGTAGTCTGCATCTGGTGGCTCATCTGATCTTCATCATATGCAGCTGTCTTCTCTCCAACATCGAATCTAGACTTAACTATCTACTTGACTTCTAGCCTAAACACACTAACTACATTATGATTAATATATTTCAGATTTTTTACATCAATTTCTATACAATTGGAGGGATTGCACATTTCTATCAATCTCCCCCTAAATTGATGCTAACAAAAACTCCTATGTAAAACAACAAGATTACAACCTTTGTAACTGTTAAAAGATATTGTTCTTTGTTTTTACAAACCAAAAACATAGAGAAATATAAAGAAAGAGCAGTAAAGATATTTAAACTACCTTTGGTGCTTCTTTCCTTTGCTGCACTAACCCTTATGTTCTTCTTCCGATCGTCTACTGTGCTTTGGAGTCCTTTGTTCTTAATCTCTGTGATGTTGTCTTCGTTCTTCATATGATTGCTCCCCTTGAGTCGTGTGCCCTGAGGTCGGCTACTTGTGATATCTAGATCTTTTGGCAGACCTTTCTGCTTCTTCTTCTTCTTCTGCTCTTCTTTTTACTGCAGACCTCTTCCCCTGAGTTATCTGCTCTGCTATAGATTGTTTCTTCCCTTTTTTGTTTGTATTGAGGGTAGAGGGTAGAGCTTCAATGGTAGTCCTCATGCTTTGAAGTTCAGTGAAGACCTTCTTCTATACTACTTGGAGCTGTGTTTCGAGCAGTCCCATCTTTGTGTCATTGTTCTTAATGTCCTCACTGAGTTGGTGTTGGGTAGTCTGCATAGCAGTTTGAATCCTTCTCAGCTCACCTTTGGTTTGGCCTCTGAATTTGGTGAAATTTGAGATACTGATCCGCTGATGTTGAAGATTCATTTATTTGGCTTGTTTTAGCTGATCAATGACTCCAACTACCAAGGTGTTGAGTGTTGAGCGAAAGCTTTCAAATGTTTTATGTCTGAAGTGCCTTTCTGCTTCTAGGTCTTCTACAATTGGTTGTAGAGTCTCAAGAAGATCATGAAATGCATCTCTGGTCTATGAGTGTATTTCATAGATATCTTGATCCAGTTTTCTAAATTTGTGGCCCACGATAGTAGATGATGGTACCCGTTCAGCTATTGGTTTTTGCTGTACTGAGACTATCTGAACATCATCTTCAAAGACTTCCTTTAGGTTCCTGATTGTTGTTGGTGTCAATTGATCATGGGTCCTTTGAGTTGCAGAGATCCCACTGTCCAAAAGTGTTGGTGCTTCGGATGGGAGATCTACTATAGTTTGCGTTAGTCCAAATAAGGAAGGTGGCGTGAACAGAATGTTCATAAGATCATTATGAGTGGGAGTGACTCCTGCTGTAACTTGAGCATCAGATGTCTGCATTGATGTTGGCTCATTTGCTCCTTTTGATGGAGTTGCCTCAGCTACAGAGTTGGTTTCCTATGCTGTAGATGGGTCCACCTCAAGTGCTTCCACAGATGCTTCTGGTTGTTCTTCGACAGCTGGTTGTTCAACTTTATTTGGTCCTATTGATTGAACCTCTGCTTGGCCCTCTGTTGGTTGTTCTTTAGCTACAAGAGCGATGATTACTTGGGTTTCTGCTACAGATTCTTCTGTTGCATATCCCTCAGCTGCAGCTTCATCAGTGGATGGTTTCATTCCTATGTCACCTGTATGGCCTTCGGTGGAGGTCTTGATTCCTTCATCCTTTGTAGTGTCTTTTGCTGCAGGTTCCTCAGCTGGTTGTGCTATTGGAGGGGACTCTGCTCCGTTTGCCTTGGTAGTCTGTTCTTGTATGCCATCCTCAAAAATCTGATAAATGATTACGTCATTATCATCCTGATGTCTGGATATGGCTGATTACCACCATTATTTCCATCATATCCTGATGGTTGGTGTTCTCCCAAGCCAGGCCTTTAGAGATACTTGTATATATCCTCGACTGCAGGTAGAACATACTTGGTCAAGAGCTTCTTGAGCTCAGCCTCGACTGCAGGTGTATTTACAAACTCGATTTGCCTAAGTATTGCATGTCTAAGCCTAGTTGTCTTTAAGGTAGAGTCTTTGAATTTGAGTGTGCCATTGAGGAGAATGTTTGCCTCCTTAGGTTTTGTTGACCTACTGGCTGTCATGTTCTATAGTTGAGCTACTTGTATAGCCTCTGCTTCTATCATCGTGTCGGATTGAATCTATAAAGAGTTTTAGATCCTGAAGGGACAAGTATCGGCTTGGAAGATCTTGTTTGCCTTCAAATCCTTGTTGGCCTCTTGATTGGACGTTTATGTTGTGCTACAAACTCCTGAATCATGCCTTCCCTTTCTTCTTTCAGCTGCTGCTTAGCTTGCTTCTTCTTGCTAAGTAGTGGAGAGGTTCTAGTTCTGAGCAGTCAAGCTTGTTTTTCTATAGTTCGTACAACAATGAAATGATTGTTGTGGTTGTTGGCTCTGGTGTAATGGTTTCTATTGTTAGGGAGGGTGCAGTAGAGGTAACTTGAGCTGGTCGAGTCTGCAAAGCTGTGAGATCATCTTCTATTTTTCTTATCTCATGCTTTGTGTATCCTTCAGCAACAAGCCTTTTTTGGAACTAGGCTCGAGGTCCTTCATTAGTATGCTCCATCATTAAAATTTTCTGAGTTTCCAGGATTAGGCTTTGAAGGTTTTCGTCTACTCCATTCTTCAAGAATTTTAATGCCACAATAGCATCATGGAGTGCAGTTAACTCCGGTGCCTTAGGAGGCATTCTTGAGGTTGAGGGCTCAATAATGCTTCCAATCTGCACTTCTGCAGATTATACTTCCACCTCCATGAGACTTGACTCTGTAGCAGGGTGATCAGAAATGGTTTCTTCATCGGAGGCTTGCATGATTAGCTTCCATCTTGTTACCCTCTACTGCTTTTTCTTGGGTGGTTGAGCTTTTCTTGTTGGTAGTTTCTTTATCTGCTTTGTTGCAGATCTTGTCTGTACTATAACAGTTGTCTGCACAGCCTTTCTTCTAGTCTACACTGCTGCAGACTTGGGTGGGTGGTCTACAGGCTAAGGGTTGGCACCGCTCCAATCTACTTTGTCAATCCAATAGGCTGCTTGCCTATCTTCTTGACATCAATCTGCTTGGCAACCGTCCATGGCCTCTCTTCTTTGTCAGATAATTTCAATTTCGGTTTGAGAAGGATGCTGCCCTTCCAAACAATGGCTACTTTGACTGTACATCCTTTGCAGTCTAATACATGAGCAATTTTGCCCAGATGACTTCATGTCCTGTGAGAATCGCACACATGATCTCCTGTAGATCAGTTGTAATCTGATCTTTGCTGAATTCTCTGGAAGTGATGACTTTCTTGATTATGTTAGTAAGCAGTTTATGCTCCTTTGACAAATACTTCTTCATTGTTCATATCCCCTCATTCTAACTTTCTTGACTTAGTATCGTATGTCTTCTTGTGGTTATGATGCTTGGTGGAATAACTCTTGAGCCTTTATTTGATAGATTGAAGAGCTGTGCAAGATTTTCTGGTTTTATGATGATGCCCTCTTTCTTTGCAGTAGAGGTGTATGAAATCAGTTGCAGGTCTTCTGTAACTTTCGCCTTTTCAATGAAATCCAGAACTTCATTGTCATAGATCCTCCTAGTTTGTTCACACAGGTTCTTGAGTCCTATCTCTTGTATTAGGTCAGCTATATCCTTCACCTTATCTGATTCTTCTCGAAAAGTGCTAAAATCGAACATGACTCCAGTCTGAATTTCGATCTTCTTCATGGGGATCTTTTGTTCCTCATATGACTTGAGGCTCTTTTGGGATGTGTTTGAGGGTGTGTTAGCCATTTCGAAGAGTGTTGGTTAAAGAATTTAAGTTTCAAAGGCTATCTTGAGAAAATTGAAAACTAGGGTTTTCAGTCTCTACTGTAGTGTCATTATGTGCAGACGACTCTTCCTTATTTGCAGCTTTAATGACCTCTTCTGCAACTTGTTCATTACATGCACATTCCTCATCAAATACATTTGCATTTCTTATTAATGTTTCTGATTCATCAAATGATACATGTACTGACTCCTCAAGTATTTGTGTTCTCTTATTGTATACTCTAAAAGCTTTGCTGTTTGTAGAATACCCTAAGAAGGTTTCCTCATCTGTCTTGGGATCAAATTTCTGTAAGTAGCTTTTATCATTATTGTGTATATAGCATATGTATCCAAAAGCATGAAAGTATTTGACACTTGGTATCTTTCCTTTCCACAATTTGTAGGGGGTCTTCTTATAAAGCTTGTGAATTGTGCATCTATTCTGAGTATAGCAAGTTGTATTGACTGCTTCTTCCCAGAAGCTTTTAGATAGGTTTGCATCATAAAGCATTGTCCTAGTTGACTCTATGAGTGTTCTATTTTTCCTCTCAGCCATATCATTTTGTTGAGGTGTTCTAGGTATTGCTAGTCTGACTGAAAGCCGTCTTGCCCCTTGTTATTGCCCCTTGTTATCTCAGAGTCGCAAAGAGGCTTTATCAAGGATCGTCGTATTACTACAATGTAATTGTCGCTTATGAGAAAGATAGGACAAAGGGAGCATCGGGAGAATAGGCTCTAAAGCTCTATATAGCAAAAGCATAAGATAGAGAGGAATGGGCCTTTGTGGATAGAGTTATGCGGGAGATGTGGTTTTCTAAGTGATGGGTGCTGCTAGCAATACGATGATCTCATTGGTGTCTTATTCTATCCTTGTCAATGGTACCCCAATGGATATTTTCAGATCTACCCGAGGTATTCGTCAGGAATATCGTATGTCTCCATATCTTTCTATTATGTTGTGGAAGCATTCTCCTTCTTGCTACAGGAGTCATGGAGGCACAGTGCTTAGAGTGAATCACCTTTTTTTTTTTTTTTACAGATGATAGTTTGATGATAGGGCAGGCCTGTCTAGAGGAAGCTCACGAGTTATCCCGTATCTTGTATGTATATGAATCAGCCTCAGGTAAGAAGATGAATCGGGAGAAATTGGCAGTGTGTTTTAGTCTAAATATCCCGAGGCAGCTGCAAACTTCTTTTGGTAGACCTTGGTAAATACTTGGGTTTGCCTTTGACTTATGGCAGATCAAAGAAGATCTTGTTCGCTGGCGCTAAAGATCGTATATGACAAGCTTTGCAGGGATGGGAAGAAAAGTTTTTTATCTTTGCCAAGTAAAGAAGTCCTTGTCAAAGCAATCCTCCAAGCTGTGTCGATTTACATCGTGTCATGCTTCCGATTATCAAAGGGTGTCATTAAGGATCTTCATCGCATATGCAGCAGATTCCTTTGGGGATCAAAGAAAGGAAAAATAAAATTCACCAGGCTTCTTGGTCTCGACTATGCCTTCCGAAGTCTTTAGGAGGGTTTGGTTTTAAGGAGCTTAGATGCCTTAACGACACTTGCTAGCAAAACAGTTATGCCGATTGATTTAGAAGCCTGACTCCTAGCTGCTATAATTATAAAGGCCAAATATTTCCCATGAGTCCCCTTCCAAGAAGCAAGCCTAGGGTCGGCCCCCTCATATTTATAGCATAACTTCCACTCTGTAAGGTCGCTCCTGAATGTTGG